>JABWTJ010000060.1:833865-1433865 GCA_016801875.1 Solanum sitiens
TGAGAAGATGTGAAGTATGGGACGACGGAGGCTATGACGGTCCGTCGTGTCCATGACGGTCCGTCACGTGGTCCGTCGACCCAGACGCGTTTGGACAGATTTTTAGTAAATAGAATCCTTATTTGATTAGGTTTTTATTTTTCTTATAAATAGTTGGAAAAACCTCGTTTTTGAGGTTAGACTTTCTGGATAATTTTTAGTTTATAGTTCTTCGATTATATTAGTAAACTCTTGATTTTGGAAATTAAGATATTTTCCGGGAATTGATTGTTGTGGATTTCGGTGATTAATCAAGTTGAATTCTGGGAAATTATTCGTTTTCATAAAAGTAAGTGCATGAACTTTTCCATTAACGATATGAATTGTGTAATTACGAACATGGGTAACTAAACCTCATAGCTAGGGTTGTGGGAACCATGGGTGAATAACAAGGTAGAAATCTAACTTCAATAACAATTTCTAGAGTGGTGTCTTGCATGTATTGATAATTCTTTCGTTTAGAATTCTTTTTAACGGTGGCCAACGTTAGAACTCGCCTTAATGCTACTTGCCGGACCAAGGAGGTAGATAATAGGAAAAGAATTATCAACATAGATTTAGTGTAGACTATCTAATAGACTAGTATTGGTTGGTACGAGTTAATAGCTTAGTCAAATACCGAATACGATGTTTAATATGAGGTAAAGATAAGGGTTAGTATAGCAACACACGTAGCCGGACCAAGGTGCGGAGTGAAATTCTCTAGATGCCGGACCAAGGATTTAGAGATACATAACTTATCACTTTACATGCAAGATATCAGGATAGAGATGTTATAGTTAGATTTACCAAGTTAGGAACCTTTGGGGAACACTAAAGCCCTAGTTAATTTTACAATTTGATTAAAACTCCGAAAGTTAAAATTGTTAGTTGTTCATTCTTATTTAGTTAATTATTTTCATTAATTTAAAAATAAAACCCCCCTTTTTGTCTTTTGGTTTATTGGAAAACAGTTGGCTAAATAATAGTAATAATAAAATAAAGTTAAGTCTGAACTATTTTCCTTGTGGGATCGATCCCAACCTCATTAGTTGGGTTCTTTACTTGATACGACCGCTTTACTTCTTATTTGAGAAGTAAGTTTGAGCGTATCAAATTTTGGCGCCGCTGCCGGGGAAAGTAGCTTTTAGATTAACTTTAATTTATTACTAAAATTTAGCTAATATTTTCCTGATTTTACTTTTTCTGTTGTTTTTGATTTTTTTTTTTAGGTTTGACGTCCTTGTATGCCAAATACACGGAGCGGAAGAGAACCCTTGTTTCCCTACGATCACGAGTTAGAGCTAAAGTCTAAATGGACTGGACCGTACTTGATCACCAAATTATTCCCTCATGGAGCTGTTGAGTTGGAAAACAAGGAAGGTGTGCGGTTTAAGGTGAACGGACAACGTCTCAAAATCTATATTGGTCATGCGGAATCGGCGAATGAGGTGGTTGAGGCATATTATCTTGATGAAATCTGAGTAATCAAGTGTCCTCAGTCATGCCGCGACGTTAAATCAGGCGCTGGTTGGGAGGCAACCCAATAGTTATCATCTAATCACGTTTATAGTTTTTGTGTTTTTCTCTTTCTAGTAACAGTAGCATTTTCTATTTATGGGTTGTAAATTTTCAGGTAGCACATCTACAGGAAGTACTGCAGACAAGTTACTCTACATCAGTCACTGACGGATACATCGACGGACCGTCACACCTGTGACGGACCGTCGCATGCTTCCGTCGTGCCAGGTACGCTCTCTTGTAATTTTGAAAAACTAGGGCACAGGCGACGGACCATGTGACGGACCGTCACAACTGCGACGAACCGTCATCGGGGTTTCGTCACGCCATTACCCGGCTACCCGACCCGACCCAGCTTCAGAATTTTTAAAAGTTTAAAACGTTTTAAACGTTTCACTTAATCTTCCCTCCATTTTCTCCCCTTCCAACTTCACTCTCTTCCCAAATTCCCCATATTCTCCCATTTTTCATCCCAAAATTTTCCCTCTTGGTCGGAATTTGCTGCAGTGATTCTTAGCCTTCTAACTTGAGTGCCATCATTTGTGCATTATTGTCTCCTCTTCCAAGGTATGTATTCCTGAAACTCTACCCTTTACTATTTTTTTGGTTGTTTTACTGTTTTTCCCTATTGATTGCATATGGGTTTCTGCTTTTGCCTAGATATTATCTAACTTAGGTCTGTAATTCCACAAACTGCCTGGACAATACTAGAGAAATTAGGGCTTTAAAACTTACCAATTTGGGTTGTCATTCTGACTCACATGGGGTAAAACTTGGCACCCCTCAGTTCTGTCTCTGTTTCACAGTAGGACAACCCGATGACGGACCGTCATACCCATGACGGTCCGTCCTGCACAACCGTCGTGACGGTCAGAGACCCCTGTCCTAGGGGTCTCAACACTTTTTCCAAGTGTCCACTGACGGACACATGTGACGGACCGTCATATCCATGACGGTCCGTCCTGCACAACCGTCGTGACGGTCAGAGAGCCCTGCCCTAGGGGTCTCAACACTTTTTCCAAGTGTCCACTGACGGACACATGTGACGGACCATCATATCCATGACGGTCCGTCCTGCACAACCGTCGTGACGGTCAGAGACCCCTGTCCTAGGGGTCTCAACACTTTTTCCAAGTGTCCACTGACGGACACATGTGACGGACCATCATATCCATGATGGTCCGTCCTGCACAACCGTCGTAACGGTCAGAGACCCCTGTCCTAGGGGTCTCAACACTTTTTCCAAGTGTCCACTGACGGACATATGTGACAAACCGTCACACCCACGACGGTCCGTCCTGCACAACCGTCGTGACGGTCAGAGACCCCTGTCCTATGGGTCTCAACACTTTTTCTAAGTGTCCTCTGACGGACACTTGCGACGGACCGTCATACCCGTGACGGTCCGTCCTGCTTAACCGTCGTATCGGTCTGAGACTTTCCCTCTGATATTTTATGTTGCCAAGTATTATATGACGGACTGCATGACGGTCCGTCATACGCACTACGGTCCGTCACCAGGTCCGTCGTGACCTACTGCTACTTCAGAGCTGTTATCACTTTGAGTTTCTGTGTATTATTGTCTCAATTTTTTATTTCTTTTTATGTCATGTTTCATCCTTCAAGTACTAATGATGATTCGTTACAGGTACTACCTATCATGGCACCTAAACAAGATCGCGTTTACGCACGTGGGCGTTCTAAATCTGTCGCCCCGTCTGCCCGATTGGTGATAGGCTCTGATGATGAGCATGATCCAGAATACGTGCCCCCAGGCACTGCTACTCCAGCACGAGCTCCACGTGTACCACGAGTCACGCCCAAGAAGGTGGCGCCCGGCGTAGTCACTGCCTCCCAGTCTGATGAGGAGCGCACACTGACCGGCACTCCTTCTGGGTCAGCTGCCCAAGACGAAGGAGCATCTGGCTCCTTAAGAGTTTCGTGGTCAGAGGAAGCCTCTGGGTCTGCAGACGCCTCTGCTCCTGCCACAGCTACACAGTCTGCTTTAGATGATGAGGCTGACAGCACCGACTCCACCCCTGGCTCACCAACAGGAGTCCCTGCCCCGGTTGCCGATCAGCCCAACCGGTGGTGTGTTGACGGGCAATACAAGGTATACTTAGACGCCAAGGTTCTCAATGACAAAGGCATCATGACACGGACTCTTACACTGGAGAGGCGGGTCCTCACGGGAAGTCTCCCCACCATGCCAGATATTCACACCCTCTTCACCAGACACCGGCTAGAGTGGACGGCTCGTTCTTTGGGTCGCTATAGTGAGGAGCTAGTCCGCGAGTTCTATGCCTCTTATGTGGCCACTCTTCGCTCGCAGATCGATAGGCGGTCTGCCCCCGCCAAACAAGCCCCACTTGAGCACGTCCGAGTACGCGGCATCCAGAGGTGGATGGCACTGCACCTATCTATTGATGGAGAGGCTGCGGATTGGGTGATGCAGCCGAAGGGGGCCATCAGGAAGGCCAACTTGACCTTTACGGCCAAGTTTCTCTGGTTGATCGTCCGCCATTGTCTCTCCCCCACTGCTGCGGATAACATAGTCACCTGGGATCGTGCAGTGCTGATGGCTGCAATGATGGCAGGGTTCGAGGTCGATTTCGCTTGGCTTCTCCAAGCGGTCATGCACGAGAGGGCCTTCAAGGTCACCACGACTTACCCTTTCCCTTGCATGATTTTCTCTTTATGCAGATCAGCAGGTGTGCCCATTTGGCACATTGACCAGCTCAAGACCCCGCCAAGAAATGTTGACATCGGCCTCATCAGGGATGAGGCCAATGAGTTGGCCCCACGCAGAGGGCCCCGTCCAGAGGTGGCCCCATTTGGTGAGAACCTGGCCGACACCGTAGAGCATGCTCATGATGCTTCCCGTGCTGCTTCTGCACACACTGACACTACTCCGGTCGAGTCTATCCCGGGTAGTAGCACTGCCCCGATCTCCTCTCGCTGGGCTCCTTCTGCCACTCTGGTCCCACTAGCTCGGGTTCAGAAACTTGAGGCACAGATGGCTACTCTTCTGCATCACATTCAGCCGTGGATGCAGAAGACTATTGCTGAGGCAGAGGAGCGCATGGAGCGCAAGATGATACAGCATACAGAGAGGCAGATCGCCGGGGTACACCAGTGCTTAGACGCATTTGAATTACGAGTACTAGCCCGACCAGCCCCTCCGATGGACATGTCGACTCTCCAGGCTGCGGTTGAGAGTCTGCGGGCGGATCTTGATATGATTTTAGAGGCGAGGGTGCCTGAGTCTGAGGCCCCTTCTGCGGAGCCTGCCGATGACACCGTGATGGCCGCCCTTACCACTTCTGATGTTCCACCACCTCCCCCACAAGAGCATGTCAAGAGACGCAGGGGTCGAGAGGAGGATGAGGCTAGGGCAAGGAAGAAGGAGCGCCGTGAGATGGAATCTGCGAGGAGAGACTCGATTGCCGATGAGGAGGCCCGTAGGTTGAGGGCTGTAGAAGTAGCTGCCGGGGCGTCTAGCTCCAAAATTGTAGATTCTGTGGGAGGCGCTACTGATGGTGCTGTGGATGCTGCGGACATTACTGAGGATGTCCAGACTACGCAGGGAGCAGGTTCCGGGGAACCGGACCCACCAGCTTGCTGATCACCGGCGCTTAGCGCCTCAGGTTTTCTTCACTTACCCTTTTACGTAGTTTAACTTTTCTATGCATTGGGGACAATTGCATATTTTTTTTGTAGGGGGTGGGGTAAATGGAAAGTGAACACTTGGGTGAATTCTGAGTAGCCCAAGTTCACGATCCTCTTTTGGGGTTTTCTTGCCTGTGTTCTTTTTCCCCAAAAGGCTGATTACTTTTACTGTTGAACCGGCATATCATATCTTATGTACACAGTATAAATCTGAAGCATGATGGCTAATATAAATATGATATCTCGATAATCATTTGCATGACTAGGCACAGTAAGTGATAATTGTGTGGTTTGAAACATGAAACAAGGATACACTTCTGCATGATCCTGAATCTAAGATTTGAACTAGGTGTCTAATACTCTGGGAATGCAAGGAATGTCATGTGAGTGTGAGGTAAAGTCAAATGACCACCATTAATACTGAGCTAGAACTTGCCTGGTTAGTCCTACTGAAAGTGAGTCAAAACAATCACTTAGGAAAGGATCATAGGCCCTTGTTCGAAATAGTCAATCTTGAGCCTAAAAAAATAACAGAAAACCAAATGAAGTTAATCCCTTTTTGATCCAAATGAATTGAGCCTAAACTAGATTTTTTTTTACCCCAAATGATCTTCTCTGGGAGCAATGTGTTGGCCCTGGTCCTTCCTAGGACATGTGCACCTCAGCTTATGCCAAAAGCATAAGTTGAGGGTGGCTAATGCAGAAAGCAACCTTGTTTTGGCCCTGACCCAACCATGGGTATTGTGAACCTTGACTCATGGCAAAATCATGAGTTGAGGGTGGCTGCTATAAGGAAAACCACGGAAAGTGGGGTTGAAAGAATGAAGAGAAAGAAAGAATAAAACAGAAGTGACTAAAAAAAAATAAAAATAAAATTTAATAATAACCAAAAGCAAAATAAACACAAGAAAAGAGAAAAGTCACCTACACATAAGGATAAGAAAGGGAAAACAGCAAAGTGAAAAGAAAATTGAGTAATAGGGCGAAATAAGAATGATATGTCAAGGAGGGCAACAAGTCACTAAAGTATATCTAAATACACCCTACCTGACCCTGAGCCTATGTTACAATCTAAAAAAGTCCTATTGTGATCCTAAGTGCGTATGAGGAATTTGAAGTAGTGAAAATAAGGGCAAGCCTATGGCAATATGTATAAATGAGTGGTGAATTTGTTATGAGAGTGAGTGTCGAAACGTGATCCTTATACTCAAACTAAAATCATTATGTGAAAAATGACGGTCCATCCTGCACAACCGTCGTGACGGTCAGAGACCCCTGTCCTAGGGGTCTCAACACTTTTTCCAAGTGTCCACTGACGGACACATGTGACGGACCGTCATATCCATGATGGTCCGTCCTGCACAACCGTCGTAACGGTCAGAGACCCCTGTCCTAAGGGTCTCAACACTTTTTCCAAGTGTCCACTAACGGACATATGTGACAGACCGTCACACCCACGACGGTCCGTCCTGCACAACCGTCGTGACGGTCAGAGACCCCTGTCCTATGGGTCTCAACACTTTTTCTAAGTGTCCTCTGACGGACACTTGCGACGGACCGTCATACCCGTGACGGTCCATCCTGCTTAACCGTCGTATCGGTCTGAGACTTTCCCTCTGATATTTTATGTTGCCAAGTATTATATGACGGACTGCATGACGGTCCGTCATACGCACTACGGTCCGTCACCAGGTCCGTCGTGACCTACTGCTACTTCAGAGCTGTTATCACTGGTTTGAGTGTCTGAGTATTATTGTCTCAAATGTTTATTTCTTTTGTGTCATGCTTCATCCTTCAAGTACTAATGATGATTCGTTACAGGTACTACCTATCATGGCACCTAAACAAGATCGCGTTTACGCACGTGGGCGTTCAAAATCTGTCGCCCCGTCTGCCCGATTGGTGATAGGCTCTGATGATGAGCATGATCCAGAATACGTGCCCCCTACTGCTACTCCAGCACGAGCTCCACGTGTACCGCGAGTCACGCCCAAGAAGGTGGCGCCCGGCGTAGTCACTGCCTCCCAGTCTGATGAGGAGCGCACACTGACCGGCACTCCTTCTGGGTCAACTGCCCAAGACGAAGGAGCATCTGGCTCCTTAAGAGTTTCGTGGTCAGAGGAAGCCTCTGGGTCTGCAGACGCCTCTGCTCCTGCCACAGCTACACAGTCTGCTTCAGATGATGAGGCTGACAGCACCGACTCAACCCCTGGCTCACCAACAGGAGTCCCTGCCCCGGTTGCCGATCAGCCCAACCGGTGGTGTGTTGACGGGCAATACAAGGTATACTTAGACGCCAAGGTTCTCAATGACAAAGGCGTCATGACACGGACTCTTACACTGGAGAGGCGGGTCCTCACGGGAAGTCTCCCCACCATGCCCAGATATTCACACCCTCTTCACCAGACACCGGCTAGAGTGGACGGCTCGTTCTTTGGGTCGCTACAGTGAGGAGCTAGTCCGCGAGTTCTATGCCTCTTATGTGGCTACTCTTCGCTCGCAGATCGATAGGCGGTCTGCCCCCGCCAAACAGGCCCCACTTGAGCACGTCCGAGTACGAGGCATCCAGAGGTGGATGGCACTGCACCTATCTATTGATGGAGAGGCTGCGGATTGGGTGATGGAGCCGAAGGGGGCCATCAGGAAGGCCAACTTGACCTTTACGGCCAAATTTCTCTGGTTGATCGTCCGCCATTGTCTCTCCCCCACTGCTGCGGATAACATAGTCACCTGGGATCGTGCAGTGCTGATGGCTGCTATGATGGCAGGGTTCGAGGTCGATTTCGCTTGGCTTCTCCAAGCGGTCATGCACGAGAGGGCCTTCAAGGTCACCACAACTTACCCTTTCCCTTGCATGATTTTCTCTTTGTGCAGATCAGCAGGTGTGCCCATTTGGCACATTGACCAGCTCAAGACCCCGCCAGGAAATGTTGACATCGGCCTCATCAGGGATGAGGCCAATGAGTTGGCCCCACGCAGAGGGCCCCGTCCAGAGGTGGCCCCATTTGGTGAGAACCTGGCCGACACCGTAGAGCATGCTCATGATGCTTCCCGTGCTGCTTCTGCACACACTGACACTACTCCGGTCGAGTCTATCCCGGGTAGTAGCACTGCCCCGAGCTCCTCTCGCTGGGCTCCTTCTGCCACTCTGGTCCCACTTGCTCGGGTTCAGAAACTTGAGGAACAGATGGCTACTCTTCTGCATCACATTCAGCCGTGGATGCAGAAGACTATTGCTGAGGCAGAGGAGCGCATGGAGCGCAAGATGATACAGCACACAGAGAGGCAGATCGCCGGGGTACACCAGCGCTTAGACGCATTTGAATTACGAGTACTAGCCCGACCAGCCCCTCCGGTGGACATGTCGACTCTCCAGGCTGCGGTTGAGAGTCTGCGGGCGGATCTTGATATGATTTTAGAGGCGAGGGTGCCTGAGTCTGAGGCCCCTTCTGCGGAGCCTGCCGATGACACCGTGATGGCCGCCCTGTTTACCACTTCTGATGTTCCACCACCTCCCCCACAAGAGCATGTCAAGAGACGCAGGGGTCGAGAGGAGGATGAGGCTAGGGCAAGGAAGAAGGAGCGCCGTGAGATGGAATCTGCGAGGAGAGCCTCGATTGCCGATGAGGAGGCCCGTAGGTTGAGGGCTGTAGAAGTAGCTGCCGGGGCGTCTAGCTCCAAAATTGTAGATTCTGTGGGAGGCGCTACTGATGGTGCTGTGGATGCTGCGGACATTACTGAGGATGTCCAGACTACGCAGGGAGCAGGTTCCGGGGAACCGGACCCACCAGCTTGCTGATCACCGGCGCTTAGCGCCTCAGGTTTGCTTCACTTACCCTTTTACGTAGTTTAACTTTTCTATGCATTGGGGACAATTGCATATTTTTTTTGTAGGGGGTGGGGTAAATGGAAAGTGAACACTTGGGTGAATCTGAGTAGCCCAAGTTCACGATCCTCTTTTGGGGTTTTCTTGCCTGTGTTCTTTTTCCCCAAAAAGACTGATTACTTTTACTGTTGAACCGGCATGTCATATCTTATGTACACAGTATAAATCTGAAGCATGATGGCTAATATAAATATGATATCTCGATAATCATTTGCATGACTAGGCATAGTAAGTGATAATTGTGTGGTTTGAAACATGAAACAAGGATACACTTCTTCATGATCCTGAATCTAAGATTTGAACTAGGTGTCTAATACTCTGGGAATGCAAGGAATGTCATGTGAGTGTGAGGTAAAGTCGAATGACCACCATTAATACTGAGCTAGAACTTGCCTGGTTAGTCCTACTGAAAGTGAGTCAAAACAATCACTTAGGAAAGGATCATAGGCCCTTGTTCGAAATAGTCAATCTTGAGCCTAAAAATAACAGAAAACCAAATGAAGTTAATCCCTTTTTGATCCAAATGAATTGAGCCTAAACTAGATTTTTTTTTTTACCCCAAATGATCTTCTCTGGGAGCAATGTGTTGGCCCTGGTCCCTCCTTGGACATGTGCACCTCAGCTTATGCCAAAAGCATAAGTTGAGGGTGGCTAATGCAGAAAGCAACCTTGTTTTGGCCCTGACCCAACCATGGGTATTGTGAACCTTGACTCATGGCAAAATCATGAGTTGAGGGTGGCTGCTATAAGGAAAACCACGGAAAGTGGGGTTGAAAGAATGAAGAGAAAGAAAGAATAAAACAGAAGTGACTAAAAAAAAAAATTAATAATAACCAAAAGCAAAATAAACACAAGAAAAGAGAAAAGTCACTTACACATAAGGATAAGAAAGGGAAAACAGCAAAGTGAAAAGAAAATTGAGTAATAGGGCGAAATAAGAATGATATGTCAAGGAGGGCAACAAGTCACTAAAGTATATCTAAATACACCCTACCTGACCCTGAGCCTATGTTACAATCTAAAAAAGTCCTATTGTGATCCTAAGTGCGTATGAGGAATTTGAAGTAGTGAAAATAAGGGCAAGCCTATGGCAATATGTATAAATGAGTGGTGAATTTGTTCTGAGAGTGAGTGTCGAAACGTGATCCTTATACTCAAACTAAAATCATTGTGTGAAAAATGAGGATGTTATTTGAAGTAAGGACAGGAGTTGTAATACCAGAAATATTAGCATCTCGGTGAGAAATTGAAGAGGATAGGCATCATTGCGTAGTAAATCTGGGTTATGGTTTGATTCTACACAAATCAATGCCTAATAGTGAGACCATGCATGAACATAATGAGAATAATCGAGGTTGATAGCCAAATGATTGCGGAAATTAAAATATGGATACTTTTGTACAAAGAATTTGTAGTGAGTCATAGTGCGTCGCTTGAGGACAAACAACGAATTTAAGTTGAGGGTGTTGATATACCGTGGTTTCACGGTATTTCTAATACTTTTTCCTTAAGTTTAGTGTGTGTCGAGAGCCTTTTTGTGTTGATTTTGATATAAGTTTATCTTTGTTTGCAGAAAATCTGTCTAAGGAAGAACGCGGGAGTTTTTGAGAAAGAATTGCAGAAGAGACCACCTACGGAGCCTATGACGGTCCGTCGCGGCTGTGACGGTCCGTAGGTGGCATCGTAGTGAAGGAAGAAGTTGCTGAAGGAAATTTGGGGAAGTCTGACCAAGTGTGGGATTACGAAAGTTCGTGATGGACCGTCACAGATACGACGGTCCGTCCTGCATGTTCGTCATAATTATCAGAGAGTAATCCAGTACCCAAAATTCCAAAGTTCAAGTGTATTGGAACGAAGACCCTCGACGGGCCGTCATGCTCGCGACGGTCCGTCATACCTGTCCGTCGGGGGGAATGAAGAAAGCAACGTGAGAAGATGTGAAGTATGGGACGACGGAGGCTATGAAGGTCCGTCGTGTCCATGACGGTCCGTCACGTGGTCCGTCGACCCAGACGCGTTTGGACAGATTTTTAGTAAATAGAATCCTTATTTGATTAGGTTTTTATTTTTTCTTATAAATACTTCGAAAAACCTCGTTTTTGAAGTTAGACTTTCTGGATAATTTTTAGTTTATAGTTCTTCGATTATATTAGTAAACTCTTGATTTTGGAAATTAAGATATTTTCCGGGAATTGATTGTTGTGGATTTCGGTGATTAATCAAGTTGAATTCTGGGAAATTATTCGTTTTCATAAAAGTAAGTGCATGAACTCTTCCATTAACGATATGAATTGTGTAATTACGAACATGGGTAACTAAACCTCATAGCTAGGGTTGTGGGAACCATGGGTGAATAACAAGGTAGAAATCTAACTTCAATAACAATTTCTAGAGTGGTGTCTTGCATGTATTGATAATTCTTTCGTTTAGAATTCTTTTTAACGGTGGCCAACGTTAGAACTCGCCTTAATGCTACTTGCCGGACCAAGGAGGTAGATAATAGGAAAAGAATTATCAACATAGATTTAGTGTAGACTATCTAATAGACTAGTATTGGTTGGTACGAGTTAATAGCTTAGTCAAATACCGAATACGATGTTTAATATGAGGTAAAGATAAGGGTTAGTATAGCAACACACGTAGCCGGACCAAGGTGCGGAGTGAAATTCTCTAGATGCCGGACCAAGGATTTAGAGATACATAACTTATCACTTTACGTGCAAGATATCAGGATAGAGCTGTTATAGTTAGATTTACCAAGTTAGGAACCTGTGGGGAACACTAAAACCCTAGTTACTTTTATAATTTGATTAAACTCTGAAAGTTAAAATTGTTAGTTGTTCATTCTTATTTAGTTAATTATTTTCATTAATTTAGAAATAAACCCCCCTTTTTGTCTTTTGGTTTATTGGAAAACAGTTGGCTAAATAATAGTAATAATAAAATAAAGTTAAGTCTGAACTATTTTCCTTGTGGGATCGATCCCAACCTCATTAGTTGGGTTCTTTACTTGATACGACCGCTTTACTTCTTATTTGAGAAGTAAGTTTGAGCGTATCACATATGATATTGTTTCTTGAGTAGAACAAGATCATAAATAAGAGTAAGAAGGTTTGCTGAGATGACAAACAGCTACCTCACAAATCTCCAAGAAGCCTCGGAAAAGAAGACAATCTATCACAAAGGTCCGGGCTAGTAACCTACAAAAACATTTGTAGAAGCAAGGGGTGAGTACCAAACCACACGGTACTCAGCAAGTAAACCTCTAAACACAAGCTAAGGGGATGAAATACGGGTACTCCTACCATCCCTAACCGAACCTCCACAACTACAACCTGCATAAACATCAGCCCAACCTAACAACTCACAGTTTACATTGCATGTAACTCAACAACAACACTTAGACAAATTACATATCCTCTACAACAACACTTTAACAAATTATATATCCTCAATAACAAGCTCAGTATTCAACAATCACAAGTTCAGCAAAAAGACAATCACAAGACCAGCAAAACACAATATCAAGTTCACTAATGATAAGTATGTGCAATGCAATGGAATGCAATGTCAAGTATAATGATGCATGTCTGACCTAGTGATACACACCCGCTGTCTCTCAGTCCGGGACCCATGGGGGACATATCTGTCCATGCATCTGTCGCGGCTCACGACACGACCCTGATAATAGTAACCATTGCGGCGCGCGATATGTTCCTCAAAATATAGTATCCATCGCGGTGCGCGATACGTCCCTCGAAATGGTACATCCTCTTTAAGAGCTCATTCTTTCTCAATGCACATAACACTTGTCACAACCATGTCTTAAAATAATGCAAATGGCATGTTCACACAAATAAAGAGGATATGACCATTTTCATAAAATTGCACAATTCACAACAACATCAACAATAATTCAACAAGCCTTTCAAACCATTCTCCATTATCAACACATCACACACAAGCAATTATTCACTTTGCCTTTTATTACCCTTTGTTTTCATCATTAAAACTAATCAATGTGGACAAGTCAACCCATCACCAATTCCCATTACTCACGCATTTCATACACTTAACAAGAGTTTAGAAATCCACTTGCCTCAATTAGTCAAGAATTTACTCCGAAACTCGAGTCTTCCCGTTTTCTTGAATTCCAAACTCAAAGCAATCTATTCACATTAATAATCACAATAAGATTTTGAATTAACAACACTCATATTACCATAGGTATAGCTTAGACCCAAAACTTATCTGAATTTATAATTCAACTCCCAACTTTGATGCCAGTTAACATTTCAATTATCATATTTTCTAAATTTCAAGCCTAGGATTAAATTTCAATTTCTCTAAGTAATACCATCCTAACAATTTTCATATAATATAATAGAATTAATAATTAATTACCTATCTCATTATATCAAAACTTGAAATTATCATGTTATAGTAAAAATGATAACGAAAGGAGACAAACCCAAGTAGTGACAGAAAGCCATTTGATGGGAATTTTTCGCTACCACTCATCCACGCCACATGATAATTGGCTAATTAAATCATACATTACATTATACAACTAAAAACTATATTATACTATTTAAATGACTCACCTTGAAGATCTATCCCCAATTCAATTCCCTTTTGCTTTCTGTTCAACGCCCAACAATACTAATGACAACTCTTTTGTCTTTTTCTTAAACTTTCAAACAATAACATACAAACAAATTACACTAATTAGATCGAATAACACTTACTTGATTTCTTCGAGGTTTTCCCTTTTGTTTTTCATCAGCCACCACGTATTCTTCTTTGCGTTCTTCTTTTATCTCTTATATTCTTTTATAAATTAATTAGGTATTGAAAGTGACAAATTCTATTATCTTATTTTTATTTAGTTGGGCCAAATAGTATAGGGGCTTAAAATAAATTATGGACTTAGCAAATGAGCCATCAATTAAAATTTAATAATTATTTAAAATTAACTTTCAACTAAATAATTAAAATTAACAAATAGCTCAAATATTTTTGAAAATAATTTTTCTGGGTCATTACAGAATGCCTTTTCAAGTTTGATATCGGAAGAAATATGCAGTTCATAACGTGTCTTTTTGACTCTAGACTCAAAATATAGTATATTAGCTAACTTCTTTGTGTTATGAGGTTCAACTTTTCTTGAAGATGTTTAACTTGGATATATATTTGTTTGTTTGACTTGTTGCTCTATGATGAAAGAGATATTGAGAAGTATATATATATATATATATATATATATATATATATATATATATATATATATATATATATGCAAACAAAATAAAATGATGTAATATTTTGGTAGGAACTAATCAGGAATGATAATTTATGTAGATTAATTTCAATGGTAAAATTTTTAATGAACGATTTTAAGTGAAAAGATGGTAGAATTATGAAAATGTAACAAACAATTTCACAAATAGAAAGGTTTATGGAGTAAGACATTTTTGCAAGTAAAACACGTATAAATATACTAAAAGGTTTATAGCATAATTTACGAGTTTATATATAGGGGAGCAATAATATTTGCCAATTCAAATCATATATGTTTATTAAGAAATTCACTTAATAATGGGTATAAATAAAACTTAAACATTGAACAATGTCGCGTTACATTATGTGAGACCGTGTCTACCTAAAATTTTGGGTTGTCAAAACTGGCACATTTCTACTTAATTATGTCTTCGTCGTTAATATTTTACAAGGTCGTTTAGTAATATGTCACCTCCACCACCACCCCTACCCCCAACAACCACACAAAAAGGTGAAAAGTTTGGTCAAAATTGCTTCAATTAAACTTGAGTGTAAAGCAGAGGGTAAATATTAAACAATTCAAAAAGTACGATAAATTACAAAAAAATTTACATATTAATATGTATTGTGAATTGTAAGTCAATTTTTTTTTATAGTTTAACTCTAAAAGGGAAATGACAACAGTTAAAACGGACAAATAGAATAATTTTCTACCTCTCTAACTATTTTCTTTATCTTCCCGAGACACTTTGACCTTTTTTGAAAAGTTTGTTTTTGTCTTTTTGTTTTTTTATAATTATGATGTTTGAATGAGTTTTGCGTGACTTGATTAACTTCATTAATTTCTTTATTGTATTTAGAGAAAATACATAGTTATCTCATTAAAGTAAGACCTACTTAAATTTTTAATCTGTATTTTTATTTGCTAATTTTAGCTGTAGGGTGTTTTCATTAAATATACGTTTAATTATGTTTGACTAGATATTTCCTCCTTCCCCTTTTATTTGTCATGTTATCCTATTTTAAAGTTAAATTGATTAATTCTTAAAGTTAAATTAAATTATGTTAATTCGTTATTTTAAATCAAAAATATAGATATTCAAAAACTATCAAAATTATTGTTGTAGTTATTGTTAGCAATATGTAAAAGGAAGTCATTTTGATTAAAAAAGATATTTTTTTTTCAAAGTGGCATACATATAAAAATCTTTATCTTTGAAATTATCTAGAATGTAAGAAAATAAATTAAAATAAGCAATGTGCAATCATAAACTCGTGTTTTAACATATATATTGTTCATACTCTTAAAAGTACAACTGCACTCGTATTAAAATCTTTTAATAATACACTATTTTTAAAAATATTGATATTTAAGTATCTAAACAACATAATGTTTAATTATCTTGATCATACACGTCGATGATCTCTTTGAGATTGCGTTGAAACAAAGAAGAACAATTATTTTACATCAACCACAACATATGCTCAAACAATATAGCATCCACATCAACAAAAATCACTTCATTTTCCTTATTCTCATTCACTTTCCTTCTATCTTCTTTCTTTCTCATCATTTCAAATAAACTCTTAAAAGGGCTTTGTTTCAACACAAATGTCTCCACCAAATGTTCCCTGTTATCTTTTTTCGATCACTACTATCACCTAATTAGTAACTGTGTTTTCATAACTATTTAAAGAGAGTGGTTGGTAATACAATTGGATCGAGGAATACCTTTTCAAGTTTGATATCGGAAGAAATATACAGTTCATAACATGTCTTTTTGACTCTAGACTCGAAATATAGTATATTTAGCTAACTTCTTTGTGTTATGAGGTTCAACTTTTCTTGAAGATGTTGAACTTGGTTATATAATTGTTTGTTTGACTTGTTGCTCTATGATGAAAGAGATATTGAGAAGTATTATATATATATATATATATATATATATATATATATATATATATATATATATATATATATATATATATATATATGCAAACAAAATAAAATGATGTAATATTTTGGTAGGAACTAATCAAGAATGATAATTTATGTAGATTAATTTCAATGGTAAAATTTTGATTGAAATTGAACGATTTTAAGTGAAAAGATGGTAGAATTATGAAAATGTAACAAACAATTTGACAAATAGTAACGTTTATGGAGTAAGACATTTTTGCAAGTAAAACACGTATAAATATACTAAAAGGTTTATAGCATAATTTACGAGTTTATATATAGGGGAGCAATAATATTTGCCTATTCAAATCATAGATGTTTATTAAGAAATTCACTTAATAATGGGTATAAATAAAACTTAAACATTGAACAATGTCGCGTTGCATTATGTGAGACCGTGTCTACCTAAAATTTAGGTTGTCAAAACTGGCACTTTTCTACTTAATTATATCTTCGTCGTTAATATTTTACAAGGTCGTTTAGTAATATGTGACCTCCACACCCACCCCCATCCCCAACACCCACACAAAAAGGTGAAAAGTTTGGTTAAAATTGCTTCAATTAAACTTGAGTGTAACGCATAGGGTAAATATTAAACCATTCAGAAAGTACGATAAATTACAAAAAAATTTACATATTAATATGTATTGCGAATTATAAGTCAATTTTTTTATAGTTTAACTCTAAAAGGGAAATGACAACAGTTAAAATGGACAAATACAATAATTTTCTACCTCTCTAACTGTTTTCTTTATCTTCCCGAGACACTTTGACCTTTTTTGAAAAGTTTGTTTTAGTCTTTTTGTTTTTTTATAATTATGACGTTTGAATGAGTTTTGGGTGACTTGATTATCTTCATTAATTTCTTTATTGTATTTAGAGAAAATACATAATTATGTCATTAAAGTAAGACCTATTTAAATTTATAATCTTTATTTTTATTTGCTAATTTTAGTTGTAGGGTGTTTTCATTAAATATACGTTTAATTATGTTTGACTATATATTTCCTCCTTCCCCTTTTAATTGTCATGTTATACTATTTGAAAGTTAAATTGATTAATTCTTAAAGTTCAATTAAATTATGTTAATTCGTTATTTTAAATCAAAAATATAGATATTCAAAAACTATCAAAGTTATTGTTGTAGTTATTGTTAGCAATATGTAAAAGGAAGTCATTTTGATTAAAAAGGATAATTTTTTTTTCAAAATGGCATACATATAAAAATCTTTATTTTTGAAATTATCTAGAATGTAAGAAAATAAATTAAAATAAGCAATGTGCAATCATAAACTCGTGTTTTAACATATATATTGTTCATACTCTTAAAAGTACAACTGCACTCGTATTAAAATCTTTTAATAATACACTATTTTTAAAAATATTGATATTTAAGTATCTAAACAACATAATGTTTAATTATCTTGATCATACACGTCGATGATCTCTTTGAGATTGAGTTGAAACAAAGAAGAACAATTATTTTACATCAACCACAACATATGCTCAAACAATATAGCATCCACATCAACAAAAATCACTTCATTTTCCTTATTCTCATTCACTTTCCTTCTATCTTCTTTCTTTCTCATCATTTCAAATAAACTCTTAAAAGGGCTTTGTTTCAACACAAATGTCTCCACCAAATGTTCCCTGTTATCTTTTTTCGATCACTACTATCACCTAATTAGTAACTGTGTTTTCATAACTATTTAAAGAGAGTGGTTGGTAATACAATTGGATCGAGGAATACCTTTTCAAGTTTGATATCGGAAGAAATATACAGTTCATAACGTGTCTTTTTACTCTAGACTCAAAATATAGTATATTTAGCTAACTTCTTTGTGTTATGAGATTCAACTTTTCTTAAAGATGTTGAACTTGGTTATATAATTGTTTGTTTGACTTGTTGCTCTATGATGAAAGAGATATTGAGAAGTATATATACATATATATATACATAAATATGCAAACAAAATAAAATGATGTAATATTTTGGTAGGAACTAATCAGGAATGATAATTTATGTAGATTAATTTCAATGGTAAAATTTTGAATGAATGATTTTAAGTGAAAAGATGGTAGAATTATGAAAATGTAACAAACAATTTGACAAATTGTAAGGTTTATGGAGTAAGACATTTTTGCAAGTAAAACACGTATAAATATACCAAAAGGTTTATAGCATAATTTACGATTTTATATATAGGGGAGCAATAATATTTGCTTATTCAAATCATATATTTTTATTAAAAATTCACTTAATAATGGGTATACATAAAACTTAAACATTGAACAGTGTCGCGTTGCATTATGTGAGACCGTCTTACCTAACATTTAGGTTGTCAAATATGGCACATTTCTACTTAATTATGTCTTCGTCGTTAATATTTTACAAGGTCGTTTAGTAATATGTCACCTCCACCCCCACCCCCACCCCCAACACCCACACAAAAAGGTGAAAAGTTTGGTCAAAATTGCTTTATTTAAACTTGAGTGTAACGCATAGGGTAAATATTAAACCATTCAGAAAGTACGATAAATTACAAAAATTTTACATATTAATATGTTTTGCGAATTGTAAGTCAATTTTTTTTATAGTTTAACTCCAAAAGGGAAATGACAACAGTTAAAACGGACAAATAGAATAATTTTCTACCTCTATAACTGTTTTCTTTATCTTCCCGAGACACTTTGACCTTTTTTGAAAAGTTTGTTGTTATTTTTTTGTTTTTTTATAATTATGATGTTTGAATGAGTTTTGCGTGACTTGATTAACTTCATTAATTTCTTTATTGTATTTAGAGAAAATACATAGTTATCTCATTAAAGTAAGACCTATTTAAATTTTTAATCTTTATTTTTATTTGCTAATTTTAACTGTAGGGTGTTTTCATTAAATATACGTTTAATTATGTTTGACTATATTTCTCCTTTCCCTTTTATTTGTCATGTTATACTATTTGAAAGTTAAATTGATTAATTCTTAAAGTTAAATTAAATTATGTTAATTCGTTATTTTAAATCAAAAATATAGATATTCAAAAACTATCTAAATTATTGTTTTAGTTATTGTTAGCAATATGTAAAAGGAAGTCATTTTGATTAAAAAGGATATTTTTTTTCAAAGTGGCATACATATAAAAATCTTTATCTTTGAAATCATCTAGAATGTAAGAAAATAAAATAAAATAAGCAATGTTCAATCAGAAACTCGTGTTTTAACATATATATTGTTCATACTCATAAAAGTACAATTGCACTCGTATTAAAATCTTTTAATAATACACTATTTTTAAAAATATTGATATTTAAGTATCTAAACAACATAATGTTTAATTATCTTGATCATACAAGTCGATGATCTTTTTGAGATTGAGTTGAAACAAAGAAGAACAATTATTTTACATCAACCACAACATATGCTCAAAAAATATAGCACCCATATCAACAAAAATCAGTTCATTTTCCTTATTCTCATTCACTTTCCTTCTATCTTCTTTCTTTCTCATCATTTCAAATAAACTCTAAAAAGGGTTGTGTTCCAACGTTAATGTCTCCACCAAAAATTCCCTGTTATCTTTTTTCGATCACTACTATCACTTAATTAGTAACTGTATTTTCATAACTATTTTTTGAGAGTGATTGGTAATACAATTGGATCGAGGAATGCCTTTTCAAGTTTGATATCGGAAGAAATATGTAGTTCATAACGTGTCTTTTTTACTCTAGACTCGAAATATAGTATATTTAGCTAACTTCTTTGTGTTACGAGGTTCAACTTTTCTTGAAGATGTTGAACTTGGTTATATAATTGTTTGTTTGACTTGTTGCTCTATGATGAAAGAGATATTGAGAAGTATATATATATATATATATATATATATATATATATGCAAACAAAATAAAATGATGTAATATTTTGGTAGGAACTAATCAGGAATGTAATTTATGTAGATTAATTTCAATGGTAAAATTTTGATTGAAATTGAACGATTTTTAGTGAAAAGATGGTGGACTTATGAAAATGTAACAAACAATTTGACAAATAGTAAGGTTTATGGAGTAAGACATTTTTGCAAGTAAAACACGTATAAATATACTAAACGGTTTATGGCATAATTTACGATTTTATATATAGGGGAGCAATAATATTTGCTTATTCAAATCATATATGTTTATTAAGAAATTCACTTAATAATGGGTATAATTAAAACTTAAACATTGAACAATGTCGCGTTGCATTATGTGAGACCGTCTTACCTAAAATTTAGGTTGTCAAAAATGGCACATTTCTACTTAATTATGTCTTCGTCGTTAATATTTTACAAGGTCTTTAGTAATATGTCACCTCCACCCCCACCCCTACCCCCAACACCCACACAAAAAGGTGAAAAGTTTGGTCAAAATTGCTTTAATTAAACTTGAGTGTAATGCATAGGGTAAATATTAAACCATTCAGAAAGTACGATATATTACAAAAATTTTACATATTAATATGTATTGCGAATTGTAAGTCAATTTTTTTTTATAGTTTAACTCTAAAAGGGAAATGACAACAATTAAAATGGACAAATAGAATAATTTTCTACCTCTCTAACTGTTTTCTTTATTTTCTCGAGACACTTTGACCTTTTTTGAAAAGTTTGTTTTTGTCGTTTTGTTTTTTTATAATTATGATATTTGAATGAGTTTTGCGTGACTTGATTAACTTCATTAATTTCTTTATTTTATTTAGAGAAATTACATAGTTATGTCATTAAAGTGAGACCTATTTAAATTTTTAATCTTTATTTTTATTTGCTAATTTTAACTGTAGGGTGTTTTCATTAAATATACGTTTAATTATGTTTGACTATATATTTCCTCTTTCCACTTTTATTTGTCATGTTATACTATTTGAAAGTTAAATTGATTAATTCTTAAAGTTGAATTAAATTATGTTAATTCGTTATTTTAAATCAAAAATATAGATATTCAAAAACTATCTAAATTATTGTTGTATTATTGTTAGCAATATGTAAAAGGAAGCCATTTTGATTAAAAAGGATTTTTTTTCAAAGTGGCATACATATAAAAATCTATATCTTTCAAATTATCTAGAATATAAGAAAATAAAACAAAATAAGCAATGTTCAATCAGAAACTCGTGTTTTAACAGATATATTGTTCATACTCTTAAAAGTACAATTGCACTCGTATTAAAATCTTTTAATAATACACTATTTTTAAAAATATTGATATTTAAGTATCTAAACAACATAATGTTTAATTATCTTGATCATACAAGTCGATGATCTCTTTGAGATTGAGTTGAAACAAAGAAGAACAATTATTTTACATCAACCACAACATATGCTCAAACAATATGGCATCCACATCAACAAAAATCACTTCATTTTCCTTATTCTCATTCACTTTCCTTCTATCTTCTTTCTTTCTCATCATTTCAAATAAACTCTTAAAAGGGCTTTGTTTCAACACAAATGTCTCCACCAAAAATTCCCTGTTATCTTTTTTCGATCACTACTATCACCTAATTAGTAACTGTGTTTTCATAACTATTTAAAGAGAGTGGTTGGTAATACAATTGGATTGAGGAATGACTTTTCAAGTTTGATATCGGAAGAAATATGCAGTTCATAACGTGTCTTTTTTACTCTAGACTCGAAATATAGTATATTTAGCTAACTTCTTTGTGTTATGAGGTTCAACTTTTCTTGAAGATGTTGAACTTGGTTATATAATTGTTTGTTTGACTTGTTGCTCTATGATGAAAGAGATATTGAGAAGTATATATATATATATATATATATATATATATATATATATATATATAAATATGCAAACAAAATAAAATGATGTAATATTTTGGTAGGAACTAATCAGGAATGATAATTTATGTAGATTAATTTCAATGGTAAAATTTTGAATGAACGATTTTAAGTGAAAAGATGGTAGAATTATAAAAATGTGACAAACAATTTGACAAATAGTAAGGTTTATGGAGTAAGACATTTTTGCAAGAAAAACACATATAAATATACTAAAAGGTTTATAGCATAATTTAGGAGTTTATATATAGGGGAGCAATAATATTTGTCTATTCAAATCATATATGTTTATTAAGAAATTCACTTAATAATGGGTTTAAATAAAACTTAAACATTGAACAATGTCGCGTTGCATTATGTGAGACCTTGTCTTCCTAAAATTTAGTGTCACGACCCAAAAATGGGCGTGATGGCACTCGTCTTATCCCACCAAGACAAGTCAGCCTAAAACTCAACTTATTACAATAAAATGCAGAAAATTTACTATCAACTTACATTATACCCCAAAATCTGGTTGTCACGTGTTCAAGTCTCTAATGTATTACAATTGAATCAAAAGAAAATATAAGTCTTATATGACGTTGTTTCTAGAGTAGAACAAGATCATAAATAGGAGTAAGAAGGTCTGCTGAGATGACAAACAGCTACCTCACAAATCTCCAAGAAGCCTCGGAAACGAAGAGAAATATATCATAAAGGTCCGGGCTAGTAACCTACAAAAAAATTGTAGAAGCAAGGGGTGAGTACCAAACCACATGGTACTCAGCAAGTAAACCTCTAAACACAAGCTAAGGG
Organism: Solanum sitiens; assembly: GCA_016801875.1. Classification (NCBI taxonomy): domain Eukaryota; kingdom Viridiplantae; phylum Streptophyta; class Magnoliopsida; order Solanales; family Solanaceae; genus Solanum; species Solanum sitiens. The sequence goes on from JABWTJ010000060.1 coordinate 856,829, forward strand.
GATGAAATACGGGTACTCCTACCACCCCAACCGAACCTCCACAACTACAACCTGCATAAAAATCAGCCCAACCTAACAGCTCACAGTTTACATAGCACATAGCTCAACAACAACACTTTGACAAATTACATGTCCTCAACAACAAAACTTCAACAGATTGTATATCCTCAACAACAAGCTCAGTATTCATCAATCACCAATTCCATAGAAAGACATTCACAAAATCAGCAAAACACAATATCAAGCTCACTAATAATAAGTATGTACAATGCAATGGAATGCAATGTCAAGTATAATGATGCATGTCTGACCTAGTGATACACACCCGCTGTCTCTCAGTCCGGGACCCATAGGGGACATATCTGTCCATGCATCTGTCGCGGCGCACGACATGACCCTCGGTAATAGTAACTATCATGGCGCGCGATACGTCCCTCAAAATATAGTATCCATCGCGGCGCGCGATACGTCCCTCGAAATATAGTATCCATCGCGGCGCGCGATACGTCCCTCAAAATAGTACATCCTCTTTAAGTTTTCATTATTTCTCAATGCACATAACACTTGTCACAACCATGTGTTAAAATAATGCAAATGACATGTTCATACAAATAAAGATAATACGACCATTTTGATAACACTGCACAGTTCACAACAACATCAACAATGATTCAACAAGCCTTTCAAATCATTCTCCATTATCAACACATCACACACAAGCAATTATTCACATTGCCTTTTATTACCCTTTGTTTTCATCATTAGAATTAATCAATGTAGACAAGTCAACCCATCACCAAGTCCCATTACTCCCGCACATATATCCCAAGGAAATACACATATTTCATACACTTAGCAAGAGTTTAGAAATCCACTTGCCTCAAATGAACAATCACTTCGGGACTTGAGCCTTCCCTTTTCGTTGTACTTCCAACTCAAGCAATCTATTCACATTAATAGTTAAAATAAGATTTTAAACTAACAACACTCATATTATCATATGTGTAGCCTAGACCGGAAAACTCACCCTGATCTATAATCAATTTCTTAAATCTTAATTCCAACCAATATGTCAACTTCATATTTCCTAAATTTTAAGTCTATGGTTACGTTTTAATCACTGCAATAACATAAATGTAATAATATTTACATAATGTAATACACTTAATATTTAATTACCTATCTTAATATATCATAACTTGAATCTTAAATAAGAAAATCCTAAACATCAAATCCACGCTAAGCCTGACAATTAGTAATTTACCGCTTAAGAGAAAGTGTCAATTCTAAAAATTCCCAATTTCCCCCTAACTCATCTAATCATTGTTATGTGATTACCTCATGATTACTGGGGGAAAAATCATCAAAATTGTTGCCCAATTCACAGAAACAACTAATATATCATGGCACCTACATTAATTCAACTCACTTCCTTCTATATATACTTTTATATACATAATATATCTAACAATTAAAAAGGAAACCACCTTACAGATTTGTTCCACTAATTTTTGAACATTAATGTTATATCATATAAATTCAAGATTACTTTATTGATGAAAATTATGAATAATGTTACCTGAAGTCAGTGCCTTATCGTGCGACGCCATTCGTTCATTTTTTTTTAATCTCAGCAGCCACCTCAGACTTCAACAATTTAGGGCACTTTGCCCTTCCTTTTATTATTATTATTATTAGTATTAGTATTATTATTATTATTATTATTATTATAATTATAATTATTATTATTATTATTATTATTATATTTATTTAATTAATTTTCTTTTTCTATTTTTTTTTTCTTTTTCCATTAATATTAGCAACAAAATAATTCTTTATTAAATCTAAAAATCATGTTACTCACTCTTATAAGTCATAATTTATTTATAAAATCTACTAGAAAGGTTAATATAGAAATAATGATAAAAATTCTTAAAACGACTAAGAGGGTCATTACATTTAGGTTGTCAAAACTAGCACATTTCTACTTAATTATGTCTTCGTCGTTAATATTTTACAAGGTCGTTTAGTAATATGTCACCTCTACCCCCACCCCCACCCCCAACACCCACACAAAAAGGTGAAAAGTTTGGTCAAAATTGCTTCAATTAAACTTGAGTGTAACGCATAGGATAAATATTAAACCATTCAGAAAGTACGATAAATTACAAAACAATTACATATTAATATGTATTGCGAATTGTATGACAATTTTTTTTATAGTTTAACTCTAAAAGGGAAATGACAACAATTAGAATGGACAAATATAATAATTTTCTACCTCTCTAACTGTTTTCTTTATCTTCTCGAGACACTTTGACCTTTTTTGAAAAGTTTGTTTTTGTCTTTTTGTTTTTTTATAATTATGATGTTTGAATGAGTTTCACGTGACTTGATTAACTTCACTAATTTCTTTATTGTATTTAGAGAAAATACATAGTTATCTCATTAAAGTAAGACCTATTTAAATCTTTAATCTTTATTTCTATTTGCTAATTTTAGCTGTAGGGTGTTTTCATTAAATATACGTTTAATTATGTTTGACTATATATTTCCTCCTTCCACTTTTATTTGTCATGTTATACTATTTGAAAGTTAAATTGATTAATTCTTAAATTTAAATTAAATCATGTTAATTCGTTATTTTAAATCAAAAATATAGATATTCAAAAACTATCTAAATTATTGTTGTAGTTATTGTTAGCAATATGTAAAAGGAAGTCATTTTGATTAAAAGGATATATTTTTTTTCAAAGTGGCATACATATAAAAATCTTTATCTTTGAAATTATCTAGAATGTAAGAAAATAAAACAAAATAAGCAATGTTCAATCAGAAACTCGTGTTTTAACATATATATTGTTCATACTCATAAAAGTACAATTGCACTCGTATTAAAATCTTTTAATAATACGCTATTTTTAAAAATATTGATATTTAAGTATCTAAACAACATAATGTTTAGTTATCTTGATCATACAAGTCGATGATCTCTTTGAGATTGAGTTGAAACAAAGAAGAACAATTATTTTACATCAACCACAACATATGCTCAAACAATATAGCATCCACATCAACAAAAATCACTTCATTTTCCTTATTCTCATTCACTTTCCTTCTATCTTCTTTCTTTCTCATCATTTCAAATAAACTCTTAAAAGGTCTTTATTCCAACACAAATGTCTCAACCAAAAATTCCCTCTTATCTTTTTTCGATCACCTACTATCACCTAATTAGTAACTGTATTTTCATAACTATTTTTAGAGAGTGGTTGGTAATACAATTGGATCGATGAATGCCTTTTCAAGTTTGATATCGGAAGAAATATGCAGTTCATAACGTGTCTTTTTGACTCTAGACTCGAAATATAGTATATTTAGCTAACTTCTTTGTGTTATGAGGTTCAACTTTTGTTGAAGATGTTGAACTTGGTTATATAATTGTTTATTTGACTTGTTGCTCTGTGATGAAAGAGTTATTGAGAAGTGTATATATATATATATATATATATATATATATATATATATATATATATTAATATGCAAACAAAATAAAATGAAGTAATATTTTGGTAGGAACTAATCAGGAATGATAATTTATGTAGATTAATTTCAATGGTAAAATTTTGATTGAAATTGAACGATTTTAAGTGAAAAAATGGTAGAATTATGAAAATGTAACAAATAATTGACAAATAGTAAGGTTTATGAAGTAAGACATCTTTGCAAGTAAAACACGTATAAATATACTAAAAGGTTTATAGAATAATTTACGAGTTTATTATAGGGGAGAAATAATATTTGCCTATTCAAATCATATATGTTTATTAAGAAATTCACTCAATAATGTGTATAAATAAAACTTCAACATTGAACAATGTCGCGTTGCATTATGTGAGACCGTCTTACCTAAAATTTAGGTTGTCAAAACTGGCACATTTCTACTTAATTATGTCTTCGTCGTTAATATTTTACAAGGTCTTTTAGTAATATGTCACCTTCACCCCCACCCCCACCCCCAACACCCACACAAAAAGGTGAAAAGTTTGGTCAAAATTGTTTTAATTAAAATTGAGTGTAACGCATAGGGTAAATATTAAACTATTCAAAAAGTACGATAAATTACAAAAGATTTACATATTAATATGTATTGCGAATTGTAAGTCAATTTTTTTTATAGTTTAACTCTAAAAGGGAAATGACAACAATTAAAATGGTCAAATAGAATAATTTTTTACCTCTCTAATTGCTTTCTTAATCTTCCCGAGACACTTTGACCTTTTTGAAAAGTTTGTTTTTGTTTTTTTGTTTTTTATAATTATGATGTTTGAATGAGTTTTGTGGGACTTGATAAACTTCATTAATTTCTCTACTGTATTTAGAGAAAATACATAGTTATCTCATTAAATTAAGACCTATTTAAATTTTTTATCTTTATTTTTATTTGGCGGAATGGTCTGGTAGACCCTTATACTTGTATCAATTTGTATTGTGGACTCTTCTACTTAGTTTTTTATCATCTGGACCCTTATACTCAACATAACACAACATATTAAACCCTCTGACCATTGATCATGCTTATGTGGCATTAATATGGATGAGTTGGCAAGAGAGTGTAGTCACACGCCTGCAAAGGCAAGTGAACATGATATTTAAAATTTCAACTTTTACTTTTAAGTTATTAAAATTAGCTTTTTTTAGAAAATAAATTTAAAAAAGAAAAAAACTCATCTTCTTTCCCACACTACCTCCATCTTCTTCCCTACGCTACCTTTTTTTCCAGCCACCCCAACCCCAACCTATTTTTCTTTCTTATCGACACCCTATTGTTATTTATCTTCATTTTTCTTTCACTTCATTCTTCTTTCCCCCACCCATCCCTATTTTTTTCCTCTTCAATCAACACTTTCTCTCTTTTTCCCCTCCCATACCTCAATTTCTATCTTTCTGCCTATCCTTGCTCCTTTTCAACTTCTTTCTTGTTTTTCTTTTTTTTTGTTACCCTAAATAAAAAATGAAATTGGGCAAAAAAAATTTAAACATAATAAGCAAAGAAAAATCAGAAATTAGTGGAGTTGTTGATATCTCTAATGAGTAACTTTGACCTCTTTTAGTGTCAAAATTATTCTTGTATTTATAAGCAATTTGGGTGTGAAATAGTAGTTAGCATTGGATTATGAAAAGTTTGGTCAGATCTGGTTGTTAGGTGGCTTGGTTGTTGTTATTGTGGTTGTTAATTAGATGACTTAGGTTGTTGTTATTTTGATTTCGCCGATAAAAATGGCGATAACGCCGGCAAAAATGGACGCCGCCGTAAAAAATGGAGACGACGCAATGGCTCCATCGATTTCTCCGGCATCGACGAGATCCTCTACCTTTTTCCGACCAGTTTGTATTGCTATCCATGCCGGAAAATCGGAAATGCTATATTGGGGTTTACAATTGGATTCTAATGGATTTTCATGACTTCATCATATTGCGGGATTGTGAAAAAAGTCGAAGAAGAAAAAAATGGGGATATGGAGATGGTGGAGTTTTGATAGTGATGGTGGGTTAGGGAAGGTGGAGGAAAGGTGTAAAAAATAATTTTTTATTTTATTTGATAAAATAATTATTTTTTAAATTTGTCTTTTATTTAATATTTTCACTAATAATTAAAAAATTATTATGAAGAAAATTATGACTTGGCATTTATATATATGATATGGATATGACATGGATATAACATGTCATCTATGTAAGGGAGAGTGAGATACACACATGGTCAGAGGGATTTAAAAATCTCATTTTGGTTAAGTTCAGCAGTCCAGATGACAAAAAGATAAGTAGGTACAAGTACGAGGGTCCACCAGACGATTCCGCCTTTTTATTTGCTAATTTTAGCTTTAGGGTGTTTTCATTAAATATACGTTTAATTATGTTTGACTATATATTTCCTCCTTCCCCTTTTATTTGTCATGTTATACTATTTGAAAGTTAATTTGATTAATTCTTAAAGTTAAATTAAATTATGTTAATTCGTTATTTTAAATCAAAAATATAGATATTCAAAACTATCTAAATTATTGTTGTAGTTATTGTTAGCAATATGTAAAAGGAAGTCATTTTGATTAGAAAGGATTTTTTTATCAATGTGACATACATATAAAAATCTTTATCTTTGAAATGATCTAGAATGTAAAAAAATATTGATATTTAAGTATCTAACCAACATAATGTTTAATTATCTTGATCATACAAGTCGATGATCTCTTTGAGATTGAGTTGAAACAAAGAAGAACAATTATTTTACATCAACTACAACATATGCTCAAACAATATAGCAACCACATCAACAAAAATCACTTCATTTTCCTTATTCTCATTCACTTTCCTTCTATCTTCTTTCTTTCTCATCATTTCAAATAAACTCTTAAAAGGTCTTTGTTCCAACACAAATGTCTCCACCAAAAATTCCCTCTTATCTTTTTTCGATCACTACTATCACCTAATTAGTAACTATATTTTCATAACTATTTTTAGAGAGTGGTTGGTAATACAATTGGATCGAGGAATGCCTTTTCAAGTTTGATATCGGAAGAAATATGCAGTTCATAACGTGTCTTTTTTACTCTAGACTCGAAATATAGTATATTTAGCTAACTTCTTCGTGTTATGAGGTTCAACTTTTCTTGAAGATGTTGAACTTGGTTATATAATTGTTTATTTGACTTGTTGCTCTATGATGAAAGAGTTATTGAGGAGTATATATATATATATATATTAATATGCAAACAAAATAAAATGAAGTAATATTTTGGTAGGAACTAATCAAGAATGATAATTTATATAGATTAATTTCAATGGTAAAACATGAATGATTAAGAGAAACGAAGGGTGAGTGCAACGAACTCGAATTTGGGACCAGTCTTGTAGCGAATAAAGGAAAAGGGTCCCGGTAGGGGTCAGCAACGATTTTAAGTGAAAAGATGGTAGAATAATGAAAATGTAACAAACAATTTGACAAATTGTAAGGTTTATGGAGTAAGACATTTTTGCAAGTAAAACACGTATAAATATACTAAAAGGTTTATAGCATAATTTACGAGTTTATATATAGGGGAGCAATAATATTTTCCTATTCAAATCATATATGTTTATTAAGAAATTCACTTAAAAATGTGTATAAATAAAACTTCAACATTGAACAATGTCGCGTTGCATTATGTGAGACCGCGTCTACCTAAAATTTAGGTTGTCAAAACTGGCACATTTCTACTTAATTATGTCTTCGTCGTTAATATTTTACAAGGTCGTTTAGTAATATGTCACCTCCACCCCCACCCCCACCCCCAACACCCACACAAAAAGATGAAAAGTTTGGTCAAAATTGCTTCAATTAAACTTGAGTGTAAAGCAGAGGGTAAATATTCAACAATTCAAAAAGTACAATAAGTTACAAAAACATTTACATATTAATATGTATTGCGAATTGTAAGTCATAGTTTAACTCTAAAAGGGAAATGACAACAGTTAAAACGGACAAATAGAATAATTTTCTACCTCTCTAACTGTTTTCTTTATCTTCCTGAGACACTTTGACCTCTTTTGAAAAGTTTGTTTTTGTCTTTTTGTTTTCTTATAATTATGATGTTTGAATGAGTTTTGCGTGACTTGATTAACTTCATTAATTTCTTTATTGTATTTAGAGAAAATACATAGTTATCTCATTAAAGTAAGACCTATTTAAATTTTTAATCTTTATTTTTATTTGCTAATTTTAACTGTAGGGTGTTTTCATTAAATATACGTTTAATTATGTTTGACTATATATTTCCTCCTTTCCCTTTTATTTGTCATGTTATACTATTTGAAAGTTAAATTGATTAATTCTTAAAGTTAAATTAAATTATGTTAATTCGTTATTTTAAATCAAAAATATAGATATTCAAAAACTATCTAAATTATTGTTTTAGTTATTGTTAGCAATATGTAAAAGGAAGTCATTTTGATTAAAAAGGATATTTGTTTTCAAAGTGGCATACATATAAAAATCTTTATCTTTGAAATCATCTAGAATGTAAGAAAATAAAACAAAATAAGCAATGTTCAATCAGAAAGTCGTGTTTTAACATATATATTGTTCATACTCATAAAAGTACAATTGCACTCGTATTAAAATCTTTTAATAATACACTATTTTTAAAAATATTGATATTTAAGTATCTAAACAACATAATGTTTAATTATCTTGATCATACAAGTCGATGATCTTTTTGAGATTGAGTTGAAACAAAGAAGAACAATTATTTTACATCAACCACAACATATGCTCAAAAAATATAGCATCCATATCAACAAAAATCAGTTCATTTTCCTTATTCTCATTCACTTTCCTTCTATCTTCTTTCTTTCTCATCATTTCAAATAAGCTCTAAAAAGGGCTTTGTTCCAACATTAATGTCTCCACCAAAAATTCCCTGTTATCTTTTTTCGATCACTACTATCACTTAATTAGTAACTGTATTTTCATAACTATTTTTAGAGAGTGGTTGGTAATACAATTGGATCGAGGAATGCCTTTTCAAGTTTGATATCGGAAGAAATATGTAGTTCATAACGTGTCTTTTTGACTCTAGACTCGAAATATAGTATATTTAGCTAACTTCTTTGTGTTACGAGGTTCAACTTTTCTTGAAGATGTTGAACTTGGTTATATAATTGTTTGTTTGACTTGTTGCTCTATGATGAAAGAGATATTGAGAAGTATATATATTCGATGATCTCTTTGAGATTGAGTTGAAACAAAGAAGAACAATTATTTTGCATCAACCACAACCAGTGGCGGAGCCACATTGTGATTAGGGGGTTCATCCGAACCCCTTCGGTGGAAAATTATATTATTTTTGTATTATTAAATTAATTTTTTAGGTATATATAATAGATGTCGAACCCTCTTCGGTTATTTCATGTGACTATTTTTTCAGTTTTTGAACCCTCATATTGATAATTCTGACTCCGCCACTGACCACAACATATGCTCAAACAATATAGCATCCACATCAACAAAAATCATATTATTTTCCTTATTCTCATTCACATCCCTTCTATCTTCTTTCTTTCTCACCTTTTCAAATAAAATCTAAAGGGCTTTGTTCCAACACAAATGGCTCCACCAAGAATTCCCTTATATCTTTTCCGACTATTATTGTCACCTGATTTGAAATTGTATTTTCATAACTATTTTTTGAGAGTGATTGGTAATCCAATTGGATCGAAGAACGCCTTTTCAAGTTTGATATCGGAAGTAATATGCAGTTCATAACGTGCCCTTTTGACTCTGGACTCAAAAAATAGTATATTTAGCTAACTTCTTTGTGTTATGAGGTTCAACTTTTCTTGAAATAGTATACTTGTTTATTTGACTTGTTGTTAGATGATGATAGAGTTATTGAGAGGTGTATATATATATATATATATATATGCAAACAAATTAAAATGAAGTACTATGTTTGGTAAGTACTAACTAGGAATGATAACTTATGTAGATTATTTCAATGGTAAAATTTTGATGGAGATTGAACCGTTCAAGGGAAAAGATGGTAGGATTATGAAAATGTAGCAAACAATTTCACAAATAGTAAGGTTCATGGAGTAAAACACGTAAAAATATAATAAAGAGTTTATATATAGGGGAGTAATAATATTTGCCTATTCAGATCGTATATGTTTATTGAGGAACTCACTTAATAATGGGTAATAATAAAACTTAAACATTAAACAGTATTACGTTGCAATATGTGACCGTCTTTACCTAAAATTTGGGTTGTCAAAGTTGACATATTTATACTTAATTATGTCTTCAACGTTAATATTTTACAAGCTCTTTTTAGTGATATGACACCTTCACTCCCACCCCCAACACACACATACAAAAAGGTGAAAAGTTTGGTTAAAATTGATTTAATAAACTTTAATATAACACATTATTACACACAAAAGAAAGAAGTGGATATATACTTTGGAGGGTAAAGTTTCATAAACTTCAATTTGTTAGTTTCTTATACTCTAACTAGTTAATTTTAGGCCAATTAGCAATTGCGAAGAGTTGAGTTTCAACCAAATCAAACACTTTAATTTAAGCTTAATTAATTTGTGAACATAGTTCTAAAGAATGGAATTTGACCAAAAATCTTGCGTTTCACATAATAGTTGTTGACTTGACGTTCCTAATTTTAGAGGTAAAAACTTCATGATAACGTAGTAGTATTTAAAATTTCACAAATTTTATAGGACACTATCTTAAAATTTCATTTCAAATTTTAGACGTAAAAATCCTTGATAACATAGAGTTTCAAATTCCACGAGTAAAAACCCTAAAATATTATCATGAAATTTCATGTGTTTGTCACTTGAAACGGGTGCATAGGGATCAAGGGGGCTGACTTTATAATCAGAGAACGTGGCTGGTGTGTCACTGGGTTGGTAGGGAACCTGTAGGAAGGGGGACGACTCACATAGGAAAATCACCATCATGAGCCTCCGTTACCCTTTGGGAGGTCTACGTCCCCCTTTAGGAGGCCTACACATCCCGTAGAAACTGTCTACTTGAGACGACTGTCCCTTAGTCAGTGTACCAGCAAGTGATGAAAAAGATCAAGGTAACTTTGCCTTCTCAGCAAGTCTGACATGATATGTGCTCTATAAATGCTTCGTATCAATGCAGACTTAGCTAAAGAAACGGCACAATATAGAAGACAAACTCATCATAAGAAAGAAAGAACTATTATGGCAGAGACCATTGCATTAACAGTTAACAGCTAATCTAGCAGAAAGTTTGGAAATCCAGTTGGTTTGTCGATTTGAGAATAAACAACTACTCAACCACAGGCCACCCCCCTAACATAGATTAAGTCTATAATTATAAGCAAGTTGAAGTCAAGAACTAGAGCTAACATCTATACTTTTCCTGTTCAGATCTGTATCAGTCACGGCGAATCAAGAAGTTTTTCACATTCCTTGGCCCCAGTATGTTGACATACCGTGCATTGGCTGAGGATCATTATGCATGGTTTGAGGAGCATTATGCATAGTTTGGGCAGCATCACCAAAAGGTCCTGCTCCGTGGATGAGAGGGCTACCAACGTTCTCATCGACTGAGTTGCTTGAGGCACCCAGAGAAGGAGAGTTCCTCTCAGCAACAGGAGCACCAACATTCACCACATTGGTAGGTGGAGTTGAGGATGGTGCCTCAGAGGCAAGCTTTTCCTTTTCAGGAGTGAAGGTACCCAAAACCAGCTGGTAGAGAAATGAAAACCGTTAGCAAGTGTATAATATGAACTCAAACATCAGGGAAAGGATAATGGCCCAAGGCTTTGGTCTAGTAAATAGAAAGCAACACACGATATGAAAGTTACACACTCATCACCGTTTGAGGTTTGAACCCTATCGCAAACAAAAGCCTGCTACTTAAGTGAAGGATAGAGAGGTGGGCTCATTTATACACCAAGTATCGAGCCATGAGTTACTGGTTTATTCAAAAGGAAAAGGAAAAAAAATGAATGCAAGGACAGACGTAGTTAGAATAGCACCTGTCCTGGAGTGGCAGCAATGAGCATTCCAGCAACTATTCCACCCAAAACCCTACCATCTGGCCCAGACAGTGCCACGCCAATACCACCAGTTCTGGTACGGTTGCCATTAATTTCTGATTCCAAGAAAGACCCCGATAACGAGATGATGTTAAATTGACCCTGCATATAAAGAATAACACCATGCTTAATGACCAATGCCAAATAGGTATGCTGGAAAATGACATTCAGTGTACATGCATTGATCATATAAAAGGATATACTCTACTGTTTTTTTTGTCTAGTGTCAAAAGCGCGTAAAACTCATACAGACCTCGTAAGTCACAGTGTCACCACCTATTACAGACTGCCTGAGGGTGACATTGGATACAACTCCAGTTGCAGTTAGAATACAAACTAGCGGTGGTCCTTGCATTGCGAAATTCACTATCTTAGTTGCAATGTCCTGCAGCCAAGGTAACAAATTTGCATCATTTAGTTAAGTCAACCAAAAAACTCACAAGATTGGTACTTTAATTCAAGTAAGCGTTGAACAAGAATTTTGACGATGGATAAGATAAAAATATTACGTTATAGTTACATTAGACTTCTCATTTTTAATAAATGAAGCTGTGAGCCCCACAAAGTTTATGTCATGATTCACTGCTCTTTCTTCACCTTCCTCCTCCAGTAATCTAACATCAACCTCCCACCCCCACCCTCCCCTCACCACTAAATCCCATAACGCCACAGTGATAGACTCGAAATTTGCATTTTTTTTAAAGAACAACCCTTTATCGGACCAACCAATCAAATCCTAATTCTACCAACTTCTCAAAAAATCCGAAATTAATAGAAAGACAGAGAGATAGTCGGGGCTTACGCGCAGGAAGTTACAGGAGGAAAAGCAAACAAATAACTTGTGGAGGAAATTTGTAGGAAACACAACTCTACCCGTAAAAAATGACGAGAGTTGCACAGATGAAGACAGATAAAGAAAGCCTTCATAATGCAGTAATTGAAAATAATAAACAACAACAGATGCAACAAAATATGCTTAGAATCTTTTGTAAGCACAAAACTAGGGGCACATTTTTTTTTTTAAGAAAAAACTTTTCACAGATAAAAGACAATTCCATAGCCCACTTTACGTTTAACCTAGCAACTCAATCACCAAGATACTACGCCACCTTCGACAACATCTGATAAAAAATGCTGAAAAGTACATCCTCCAAGTAATTCATTAAAATGTTTGAGATCAAAAAAAAAGAAAGTAGTTTTATTAAAACATAAGTAGGCAAAGGAAAAACAAAAATCAAATGCAACTAAAGAGAAGCATTAAGATGGAAGGATCAGGATCTAACGTATGACAATAAAAGGGAAAAAAATAAAGATGACTGGAAAGAACACAAAAACGAAACCCTGATGCTGTCACATGAATTCACAACTGTAATTATTGGATGTACCAAGAAAGACAAAAAAAGGAATCCGACGAAAAAAAAAAAAATACAGACGTAAGCTAAATTTTCCCCTTTCCTCTCTGAATGAACTCGAAACTCAAGCATTTTGCAGAACAAGAATATACAGCATTTGTAAAATACACAAGTTAATCAGAGTAAGCGAAAGATGTCTTACATCCCCGGCGTGCACATGGATCACATACGGTTTAAATCCAAATCCAACTACACCTGCCAACCAAATCAAGTGAACTTTGGATTAGAAGCTAGATTCATAATCCCAAATTAGAACCTAGATACATAATTGAAGCAGTAATGAAACACATATACCTAAACCTTCTACTTTTTTTTTAATTATTTACATCATCAATGTATACAAGTGAAATTCTTTAGTTTATGAATGTATACAAGTTAACTCCATCCCCAAACTAGACGATGAACACATGATCATATATACCTAAAGCTTCTACAAGTTAAATTTATGGATGTATATAAGAAAATAAACAATAGATATATAATGATATATACCTAAGGCTTCTTTCTTTGTCTTCTTTCCGGACTTCTTTCCGGAGCCACGTGGCCTCCCACGGACTTTCTTAGAGCGATTCTCAGAAGGACCAGCCTCGTTAACACCGCCACCGCCAGAAGCAGCCTCATTAACACCGCCAATGCCAGAAGCAGCCTGATTCACCGGAATTTGAGCAATTGGAGTTGCAGAAACACCCGAAACGTTGTTACCATCAGTTGGATACTTCCTGGGACGACCTCTCTTCTTCTTAGCCCCAGAAACAGTCCCAGCCACACCAACAGCCCCAGCAACAGCCCCACCAGCAGCAGCAGCAGATGATCCACCATCAACAAAAATGGGATTTGGGTTTTGATCAGAAACTGAATTGAAGGGGAATTGAAAGTTAAGCTGATGTTCGGGTGGAAGAGGAATGACACTTATAGGTGTAATGTACTGGTTGAGCTGCTCTTGTTGGATGGGTTGGAACTGGGGTGGTGGTGGGGTTGGTGGTGCCCCCGCCATTGTTCCATGGCTAAGTGGAGGTAAGGGTGGTAGAAGAAATTGGGAAGGGTGGTGTGCAAATGGGGATTCTTCAGAATCCATTGAAGAGAAAAGAGTTCACTGAAAAAAAGAAAACAGGAAGAAGAAGAAGGAGAAGAAAGCTAATTTCACTATTGTAAAGAAAAAGGAGAAAGGGGGAAAACATGAGTTTTATTTGCTAATTTTTAGTTTTAGGATGTTTTTCATTTAATTATGTTTGACAATATATTTCCTTCCGTGTCCATTTTATTTATCATGTTACACTATTTAAAAGTTAATTTGATTAATTTTTAAAGTTAAAATTAGATTGTGTTAAAATATAGATATTTAAAAACTATTCAGAAAGTACAATAAATTACAATTTTTTTATATATATTTTAAAAAATGTATTGTGAATTGTTAATCAAAATTATTTACTATAGTTTAACTCTAAAAGAGAAATAACAACAATTAAAATGGACAAATATAATAATTTTCTACCCCTCTAACTGTTTTTTTTATCTTTCCGAGACATGTTGACTGTTTTTTGAAAAGATTTTATTTTTTTTGTTTTTTATAATTATGATGTTTGAAATATTTTTTATATATATTAATTTGATTAAAAAATGTATTGTGAATTGATAGTCAAAATATATATAGTTTAACTCTAAAAGAGAAATAACAACAATTAAAATGGACAAATGTAATAATTTTCTACCCCTCTAACTGTTTTCTTTTATCTTCTCGAGACATGTTGACTGTTTTTTGAAAAGTTTTTATTTTTTTATTTTTTATAATTATGATGTTTGAAATATTTTTTATATACATTAATTTGATTAAAAATGTATTGCGAATTGTTAGTCAATATATATATAGTTTAACTCTAAAAGAGAAATAACAACAACTAAAATGGATAAATTTAATAATTTTTTACCCCTCTAACTATTTTCTTTATCTTCCCGAGACATGTTGACTGTTTTTTGAAAAGTTTTTGTTTTTTTTGTTTTTTATAATTATGATGTTTAAAATATTTTTTTTATATACATTAATTTGATTAAAAATGTATTGTGAATTGTTAGTCAATATATATATAGTTTAACTCAAAAAGAGAAATAACAACAACTAAAATGGATAAATATAATAATTTTCTACCCCTCTAACTATTTTCTTTATCTTCCCGAGACATGTTGACAGTTTTTGAAAAGCTTGTTTTTGTTTTTGTTTTTTATAATTATGATGTTTGAAATAATTTTATATATATATTAATATGATTAAAAAATGTATTGTGAATTGTTAGTCAAAATTTTTATAGTTTAACTCTAAAAGAGAAATAACAACAATTAAATTGGACAAATATAATAATTTTCTACCCCTCTAATTGTTTTCTTTATCTTCCCGAGACACTTTGGCCGTTTTTGAAAAGTTTATTTTTTTTTTTTTTTTATTAATTATGATGTTTGAAATAATTTTGCGTGACTTGATTAACTTCACTAATTTCTTTAAATGAATTTAGAGAAAATACATAGTTAATTAAAGTAAGACCTGTTTAAATTTTTATCTTTATTTTTATTTGATATTTTTAGCTTTATGGTGTTTCATTAAATATACGTTTAATTATGTTTGACTATATATTTCATATCATCTCCTTTTATTTGTCATGTTACACTATTTGAAAGTTAATTTGGTTAATTTTTAAAGTTAAATTAGATTATGTTGATTCGTTATTTTAAATTAAAAATATAGATATTCAAAAACTATCCAGAAAAGTATAATAAATTGTAAAGTTTTTGCATATCAATAAGATTAAAAAATACATTGTAAATTGTTAATCAATTTTTTTATAATTTGACAATTAAAAGAAAATTATGACAATTAAAATGGACAAATGTAGTAATTTTCTACTACTATAATTGTTTTTTTTATCTTCCCTAGACAATTTGACAATCTTTGAAAAGTTTGTTATTTTTTGTTTTTTATAATTACGATATTTGAATGAGTTTTATTTGTTAATTTTAACTTTAGGGTGTTTTCATTAAATATAAGTTTTGATTATGTTTGACTATATATTTCCTCTCGTTTCCATTTATTTGTCATGTTAAATTATTTGAAAGTTAATTTGATTAATCTTTAAAGTTAAATTAGATTGTGTTAATTAGTTATTTTAAACAAAAAAATAGATATTCAAAAACTATCCATAAAATACAATAAATTACAAATTTTTTATATATTAATATGATGAAAAAATGCATTGCAAGTTGTTAGTCAATTTTTTTATAATTTGACTCTAAAAAAAATTATGACAATTAAAATGGACTACTATAGTAATTTTCTACCCTTCTAATTGTTTTCTTTAATTTTCCCTAAGACAATTTGACCATTTTTTAAAAGGTTTATATATATATATATATATATATAATTATGATGTTTGAATGAGTTTTGTGTGACTTGATTAACTTCATAAATATCTTTAATTAAATTTAGAGAAAATGCATAGTTATCTAATTAAAGTAAGATCTGTTATTTAAAACAGAAAATATATTTGGCAAGACACTATTTTGGCATGAAATGACACGGCAACAAATTTGAGGTATTTTCTTAATTTCTCTGAAAAGCTAAGAGTGATTGGGTAAGTTCATTAATTTCTTGTACCCAAACTACCCTCAAAAGTAAAATCACTACTCTTTAAAAGTAAAACTACTTCTGAAAAATCCAATCTAGAATTATTACTTTTCAGTTCACACTACCCAAGAGTTGACTGACAATATTTGTATGAGACTCCATTTATATTGTGCCATGTGGATTGGGTCTCATTTATTCAAATCCATTTTTCTCTCTCTTCTTTTAACAATTTTTCTCTTTCTTAATCCTTTTTCTTTGACTTTTCATTTCACTTCACACTGCTCAGTAGGTGCCTGACAATACTTATATGAGGCTCCATTTATATATGCAAGATGAAGTTATTATTGTGTAATACAATTAGTTATGTACATGTTAATCTTTGATCATTTTATCTTCACATTTTAAGGATAAACTATATTTATTTATAATATCTCATTTTAAATTTCCTTGTGATATTCATTAAACAATTAATATAACGAGACTAAATAAAATTTCTTTCATAATTATGACTGAATGTTATTGCAGTGCGAATGGTTAAAGTTTAAACGAATAGTCATAGGTCACGAGTTCGAATCTAGATGAGGTCCCAATTTTAAGTATATTTTCTTAAAAATTAGACTCTTTAAAACTTTTAGGATTTAAATAATTTTTGATTTCTTGCTTTTTGGTAAATAAGATTGTAAAACTATATATTTAGGTATTTTTCATAAAAATTGAAGATTTTTCATTATTATAAATCGAATCATTATGAGGAAAACAAATGTAAATGATATAATATTATATGAGTCGTGTTCACTCACAAAAACAAGTCAATTGAATGTGATTATATATGCATGATCAAGTTATAATTGTGTAATATAATTAGTTATGATACATGTCAACCTTTGATCAATTTGTGTTCACATTTTAGGGGTTATTAGACTATATTTATTGATAATATCTCATTTTAAATTCTCTAGTGATATTCAATAAACAATTGATATAAAGAGATTAAATAAATTTTCTTTTGTAATTATGATCGAATGCTATGCAGATAGTCAATAGGTCACAAGTTCGAATCTAGGTTAGGTCCAAATTTTAGGTACTTTTGTAAGAAAATTAGACTCTTTGAAACTTTTAGGATTTAAATAATTTTATATTTTATATTTTTTTGATAAATATGATTGTAAAAGTTTCTATTTGAATTGTTTCACAAAAATTGAAGATATTTTATTATTATAAGTCGAAACACTATAATGAAATAAATGTAATGGGTATAGTACTATATGAGTTATGCTCTCTCATAAATACAAGTCAATTGAATGTGATTATATGCATGATCAAGTTATAATCAGATTGTAACAACCCTAAAAATGAATAGGATCAAGACTTAGGGTGTCAAGAGTGCTTGCGATTAAACCAAGGTTCACACGGATTGATACGCGTAAAACCAGACATTAGAACCCTTACAACGATCAAGTCAACTGACTTGGGGAGTTAGTTGGGCTTGGAAAGGTTGGAACCACCCAAGTAAGGCTCTCGAAAACGAATAATTAATCGAATGAGTCTTTACCGGACTTAAAAAGAAGAATTCTTAAGTTTTAAGGGTCTAGGGGTAAAATGGTCTTTTACCAGGCTAAGGGTAATATCGTAATTACCGTAAATATATAATTAATTAATTATTTAATAAGATGGAGGGGCAATTTTGGGAGAGAGAGCCGAAATTGAGCTCTTGAAGTAGAGTCTTGCTCCACCCGGGTTCGAACCTAGGTGGAAGCAATGATTTAAATTGCTTTTATTTAAGGTTGATAAATTAATTTAATTAATTAATATTTATTAGTTGATTTAATAAAAAGGAAAATCAAATTTTTTTTAAATTAATTAAATCCTATTTTTGACTAAGTCTTGAATTTAGTCTCCTAATCCTAATAACTCTCTCCCTCACATTTCTCAACTCTCTCCCACGATCCCAACTCTCATTCTCTCACGCTCAGACTACCTAAAAAGCTCAAGAACAATTCAATAACAATTGTTCTTCACACTTGAAAGAAAAACTCACAAAAAGTTTTAAGAAAAAACAAGGAAAATCAAAAGCGTTAAGGCAAGAGAGATTTCCGTTGAGTTGGTAGTGGAACTTTAGGTGAAATTGGGCGTGGTAAGAGGAGTTTTCGGGCAGCAACTTCAAGCTTGAACGACGTCAAAAGGTATGGGTTTCTCTCCTGGAATTCTTTCTCCAAGAGTACTTTCCTTCGAACGTTTCTTAAACTCTTGAAACTAAGGTTGTTCCCCTTCGTATGTCCTTGTCCTTAGCTCCCACACGAATTTGTAGGATGGGTATGTTGTGCTGCTAGATTTAAGCATGAATGATGTGTTTAAATTAAATGCAAACGTGTTTATGTGCGGGAAATCACGATAATGATCATCAAAATATGACCGGGAAGGTTGATGTATATGCGTGCATAGGGCAGTGTTTTAGTCACTGTTTTGGGGTGTATAAGTTATGTATTTTAGGTGTGTAATGGGTGTACAATATGATGTTCATTATAATGAAGTATAGTGAATTGAATAACCATCTTATAGCTATCTAAACTTTTGAAAAAAATGCACCTAAAAATGGTTGGAGAAGGACTAAAATTTCCAGATTTTTGTACCCTTCAAGAGTGTCAAATTCTGGATTTTTAAAGTAAAATAAAATAAGTGAGGTCAATGGGAATCGAACCCAAGACCTCACCTGTGAAAGAAGCTGAAAAAAAAGGGGAAAACGTGAAGAAGCTAAGGGGAATTGAACCCCTTAGCTACTGATTTCGCGACGAAGAGAAAAGAAAAATAAAAGGGGGGCTGGGGGAATTGAACTCGCGACCCAGCTGTGCATTCGGGAAAGAGAAAAGAAAAATAAAAGGGGGGCTGGGGGAATCAAACTCGCGACCTATGGGGAGGAGAAGGAGAGAAATTTATTAAACAATTAAATGGGAGGCGTGGGATTCGAAACCACGACCACCCAGTACGCGCGAAAGGGGAAGAATTAATGGGGAAAAAATGCGAGGCATGGGGATCGAACCCACAACCTCAGAGCTGAAGGTATAGGCGAAATAACAAGGAAAATAAAGTGAGGTTGTGGGGATTCGATCCCACAACCTCACTGTCACTCGCCCTTTTAATTGAAATAAAAATAGAGGGGCTGTGGGGGTTCGAACCCACCACCTCACAGCCTCCTCAGCGAATTTTAATACAAAAAAATAAGGGGGGCTGTGGGGGTTTGAACCCACAACCTCCCCATAGCAGTGAAGTTAATTAAATTAGAATCAAAGAGGTTGTGGGCGCTCGAACCCCCAACCATTTGGTAACTTAAGAGTGAAATTAAAATAGAAAATTTATCCTTCAATATAAATGTTGAGATTTAATTTAGAGTCTAGTGTTATGAATATTAGAAATAAAATTAATGAAAAATATGATATCCAAGTGATTCAAGATTTGGGTTCCCTTGAATAATGCCATCTACTTAGATCAAAAAAGTTAAGATCTTGGCATATATATAAGATACATAAGTCTTGTACTACATGATCTTGGGAAAGTAAGAATCACTTAACGAATTATGAATGAAGCCCCATGGCTTGTATGTATAGACACATAAGTCTAACATACGTTCAAAAGTAAGTAAACCTAAGATGTATGTAATGAACTGACGAACCCTAGAAGGTATGAGTGTAAGATACACTAAAAGGCCAAGTGCATTGGCATATGATGAAATAAACATTCACGTAGTAAGAGGTGAGTAACTATGAAAAGCAAAGGTGCCAATAATGAAGAATGTGGTGACAACATAATATAAGGCTAATGAATATGATGAGAGCAATCTCAAATGAGCCTAAATAAATGTTACCAATACGTATTCACCAAGGAGAGTGTAAGATAATGAAGAGACCAGTCTCTATGAACACTCTGATGAAAGTATTGAGCTTAATACACTTAATACTAATGATGAGATGAGAAATCATCTAATGAGCTACACTGTCCTCATACTAGAAGCCAACTTCCGAGACGTATGAGTTGAACGTAATGGAACTTTATACTGAGCACCGATAGGCTAGCTATGAGCGGTGATGCCTTCTTTTGGGAAGGCGGAGGTTCACGTAACTCTTATGAGATGAGACTGTCTGGCTTGCCGAGTATGGGTCTCCTTATATATCCTAGTCTTCAAACCTATACTGCCAATATAGGGATCTGGCGGGGTTAAATTCCCATGTACGCTAGCATGTTTTTGGGTCACCTTGGCCGGTGATTCCACCTCTTTTCGGTGTGGGGGAAACACTGGATTTCATGATGCTCACATGATCTATGTCGGTTAAAGTTAAAGTTCCCAATGAATGAAAAGCACATAATGAAATGAATGGTACCAAAGGTGTTAGGATAGGATAATCAAGAGGTGAGCTAGACTCAAGTAATAACACTAGGTTATTCTTGATCATTGCACAGCAAACCCGATGAAAGTCTTAAACTACACCCTAGGTATAGCTGGTGTTCACACTGGCCTATGAATGAAATGAAATGAAGTACGTATGAATGAATGAAGTAGATTTTGTGTTTGCTAATGAAGACTCCCTAGTTGAGATCCCATACGTTGAGCCCTCATTTTGGAAAGTCTTAATGTCAAGTCCATGATTCCAAGGTCTCATGGCATATGAATGAATAATACAAAAGAAGCTATCTATTACATGTTATGTGTTATGATATGTGCTATATGAAGATACTATGTGTTGTGTGCAATACGATATTTATAATGATGCATGTTACTCTCATGGCATGACCTTTTTAACCCAATTTGGAAAGTTCACTAACTTTCCTAATCTCAATTTGGCAAGTCCACTGACTTGACTTCCAAAAATCATGTTGTTAGGAAAGAGCTATTCTTTCTCATGCATGTCCGTGGTGTGTGCTTGCATATACCCATACTTAGTACAAGTGTGTACTAACCCCTACAAATTTTACTATTTTAGGTGCAGGCACCGGTGGACGATAGAGATATAGGACCATCGTTGCAGATATTCGGACATCAGCATTCATCCGGAGTTTGGTAGGTCCTCATGCTTTCGAGGATGCTACTTTTTTACATTCTAGCGTAGTTTTAGAGTTGAGCTAGTGGAGCATGTTCCACTAGCATTTCTTTCCTGTTTTATTCAGACTTTGTATTGATGCCATTTCGGCAATTATACACTTAATACTTATTGATTTATTTATTTCAGTTGCTTATCTTATAATGTTAGATGGTTGATGGTGAACAATTATGAAATGATAGGAATGTTTAACAAGTATGTTAAGGAAATAAAAAGTTTCAAATTTTCCGCTAAAATTAACCTAGATGAAATATGAATGACGTAAGTAGGCTTGTCTGCGACCTCTGAGAGGTCAACGACGCCGATCTCGTCTGGGGTCTAGATTCCAGTCGTGACACAGATAATACAATTAGTTATGGTACATGTCAACCTTTGATCAATTTATTTTCACATTTTAGGGGTTATTAGACTATATGTTTTTTGATAATATCTCATTTTAAATTCCCTTGTGATATTTTAAGATACTTAATAAATTTTCTTTGGTAATTATGAACAAATGTTATTGCAGCGCCAATGGTTAAAGGTTAATCGAACAGCTATAGATCACGAGTTTGAATCTAGGTTAGGTCCTGATTTTAGGTATTTTTTTTTAAAAAAAATTAGAATCTTTGAAGCTATTAGTATTTAAATAATTTTTAATTTTATATTAATTTGGTAAATATGATTGTAAAAGTTTATATTTGGATTGTTTCACAAAAATTAAATTTTTTTACTATTATATGTCGAATAATTATGATGAAAATAAATATAATAGATATAGTATTGTATGAGTTAGGCTCCCTCAAAAATACAAGTCAGATCAATTGAATGTGATTATATATGTATGGTCAAGTTACAATCGGATAATATAATCAGTTATGGTATATGTCAATCTATAATCAATTTATCTTCACGTATTAGGGGTTATAAGACTAAATTTATTGATAATATCACATTTAAAAATTTCTAGTGATATTCATTAAACAACTGATATGAAAGAGAGTAAATACATTTTCTTTCGTAATTATGAACGAATGATATTGCGATGCGAATGGTTAAAGCTTAAATGAATAGTCTATAGTTCACGAGTTCGAATCTAGTTTATGTCCCAATTTTAGGTCTTTTTAAAAAAATAGATTCTTTGAAACTTTTAGAATTTGAATAATTTTTAAATTCATTTTTTTTGTAAATAAGATTGTAAAAGTTTATACTTGGATTATTTCACAAAAATTGAAGATTTTTCATTATTATAAGTCGAATCATTATGATGAAAATAAATAAAATGGATATAGTATTATATAAGTCATGCTCCCTCACAAATACAAGTTAATTGAATGCGATTATATATGTGTGATCAAGTTTTAATTGGGTAATACAATTAATTATGGTACTAATCAACCTTTGATCAATTTATCTTCACATTTTAGTAGTTATTAAACTATATTTAATGATAATATCTCACTTTAAATTTACTAGTGATATTCAATAAATAACTGATATGAAAGAGAGTGAATACATTTTCTTTCGTAATTATGGATAAACGTTATTGCAGCGGAAATGGTTAAAGGTTAAACGAATAGTATATAGGTCACGAGTTTGAATCTAAGTTTAGGTTCCCTATTTCAGATATTTTTTTAAAAAAATTAAGTCTATAGGTCACAAAAAATATTTCATTTTTTTGGTGTATCGTATACACCATCGGAATCTTCATGATTTTGGGACAACAAACTATCATCCTCATCTAATCCCAAAACATTATTCAATACTTCATTTAATTGACTATTTTGACTATCGGATCCATCTTGTTAAAATTATATAAATCTAACGACAAATAAAATCTTAAACAAAAAATGAATCAACAAAATAAAATCAAACTGATGAGTGAAGTAAAGAAGAAAAAAATATAAATTAAAAGACAGGGTAAATAAATAAATAAAAAGTCAAGAGTTGTTTTCTTTTTTGTGGGAAAAAAACAAGCGATTTTGAAGCCAAAGGGCTATTTGATCATTTACTCCTGTCTTGTCAATTCATGCCAAACAAATGTCTTGCCGTTCAGCAATACTTTCTTACAAAAAAGATACTTTAACTTTGTGGGTTCCTAGTATCCCCTTAAACAATTTTAAAGTTTTATAAATAACTCTTTTTTTCAGTTATCCTTAATTGCATTATATATAAAGTTACAAAGTTTTTACAAAAATTGCTTTTATTGTGAGTGATACATATTTCCTCTGTCTAATTCTTTTTGTCATTTTACTTTTTTTAAAAGTCAATTTGACTAATTATTGAAGTTATAATTAAATTACATTAATTTGTTATTTTAAACAAGAATGTAGATATTCAAAAATTATCCAAAATGTACAATAAATTGTAATTCTTTTACATATTTGTAATGACCCGCTAGGTCGTTTTGAGAACTAGGACTATTTTGACTCCTTTCAAAATAAAAGTTAAGGGGTATTTTAAACTATTCGGTAAGTAAGAGTATCTAGTTGCTGAAAATTTTATTGAATGATTAATATAGTTAATAGTTAGTGGGTCATATTCATAATTTTTTTATTACCTTTTATACTTGACCCATATAATTAAATTAAGTTAGTGGGATTAACCACTTTTAATACTTAATTAATATTAGAAAAAAAGAGAGTAAGGGTTAGAAACTATCAGTGTGCGGCGTGAATGCAAAACGTGAGGGACCAAACGAAAATTTGCAGGTAAGAAGCAATTTGAGAATTTTTCTTGATTTTCACATGGGTAATAATGAATGTATGTTCGCCATTTCAATTATGTCAATATGAGGTTTTGAAAGAGCGGTTGGCAGAAGTAGTGTCGTTTTTCTGGATTTGGGAGGGGACACTTTATTAATTAAATTGATAAATAAAAAATTGTAGAAGCAAGGGATGAGTACCAAACCACACGGTACTCAGCAAGTAAACCTCTAAACACAAGCTAAGGGGATGAAATACGGGTACTCCTTACACCCCAACCGAACCTCCATAACTACAACCTGCATAAAACCAACCCAACCTAACAGTTCACCATTTACAAGAACATATTCTCAGCAATAAGCTCAATATTCATCAATTACACCCTCCACAAGAAGGCACTCACAATATCAGCAAAACACAAGATCAAGTTCATCAAATAGAGGTAACCAAATATCAAATACTTTTCAATCACTAATAAATTACATAATCATAAAGAATGAAGGATGTTATGGGATGCAATGCAATATGACACCATGAAGTGATATGCATCAGAAAATCCAGTACTCTCTCAACCGTATATACATGATACTCCTCGGAAATAAATCGAGAGTTCATGACCCATGGGGGACTCGCGAGGTCCATATACGAACACGGACGATCTCCACGTGTCCGTGCGGAATTTTTTTGATTTATGATAGTGCGTTGAGATCGTCTGCACAGACACGTGGAGATCGTCCGTGTCGGTATATGGACCTCGCGAGTCCCCCATGGGTCATGAACTCTCGATGTATTTCCGTGGAGTATCATGTATATACGGTTGAGAGAGTACTGGATTTTCTGAGGCATATTACTTCATGGTGTCATATTGCATTGCATCCCATAACATCCTTCATTCTTTATGATTATGTAATTTATTAGTGATTGAAAAGTATTTGATATTTGGTTACCTCTATTTGATGAACTTGATCTTGTTTTTGCTGATATTGTGAGTGCCTTCTTGTGGAGGGTGTAATTGATGAATATTGAGCTTATTGCTGAGAATATGTTCTTGTAAATGGTGAACTGTTAGGTTGGGTTGGTTTTATGCAGGTTGTAGTTATGGAGGTTCGGTTGGGGTGTAAGGAGTACCCGTATTTCATCCCCTTAGCTTGTGTTTAGAGGTTTACTTGCTGAGTACCGTGTGGTTTGGTACTCATCCCTTGCTTCTACAATTTTTTTGTAGGTTACTAGCCCGGACCTTTATGATATATTCTCTTCTTTTCCGAGGCTTCTTGGAGATTTGTGAGGTAGCTGTTTGTCTTCTCAACAGACCTTCTTACTCCTATTTATGATTTTGTTCTACTCTAGAAACAATATCATATGAGACTTATAATTTCTTTTAAATCAATTGTTATACTATAGAGGCTTGTACACGTGACAACCAGGTTTTGGGGGTATAATTTAAGTTGTAGTAAATTTTTCGCATTTTATTGTTTAGTTGTATTTTAGGCTGACTTGTCTTGGTGGGATAAGACGAGTGCCATCACGCCCAAATTTTGGGTCGTGACAAAATCAATATAATGTATTGTAGATTGTCAGTCAAAGTTTTTATAGTTTAACTCTAAAAAGAAAACTATGACAATTAAAATGGACAAATATAGTAATTTTTACCCCTCTAATTGATTTTTATCTTTCCTAGACAATTTGACCTTTTATGAAAATTCTATTTTTTTAAATATAATTATGATGTTTGAATGAGTTTTGCGTGACTTGATTAACTTCATGAATATCTTTAGTTGAATTTAGAGAAAATGTATAGTTACCTCATTAAAGTAAGACCTGGTTTTTAAAACTCAGATACTTTAACTTTGTGGGTCCTAATATTCCCTGAAATAATTTTAAAGTGTTGTAAATATCTCTATTTTCAATCACCCTCAATTGCAAGAAAAGAAGTGTAATCAAACACTAATTTTTATCTGACACCTGTTAAATTTTAATTTTTAATCTTTATTTTTATTTGCTAAGTTTAGCTTTAGGTTTTTTCATTAAATTTAGGTTTAATTATGTTTTGAGTATATATATGTTTTTTTAAAAAGTTACATAGTTTTTTCAAGAATTGTTTTTGTTTTGAGTAATACATATTTCCTCCGTCCATTTTTTATTTATCATGGTTTTTTAAAAGTCAACAGGACTAAGTTTTAAAGTTAAATTAAATTACATTAATTCATTATTTTAAACAAAAAATGTAGATATTCAAAAAAAAATCCAAAAAATACAATAAATTGCATTTTTTTTACATATCAATATAATGCATTGTAGATTGTTAGTCAAATTTTTTATTGTTTGACTCGAAATAGGAAATTATGGCAATTAAAATAGTCAAATGTAGTAATTTTTACCCCACTAATTGTTTTTTATTTTCCGTAGAAAATTTGACCATTTTTAAAAAATTTATTTTTTGTTTATTTTTATAATTATGATATTTTAATGAGTTTTGTGTGACTTGACTAACTTCATGAATTATCTTTATTGAATTTAGAGAAATGAATAGGTCATTAAAGTGATATGTGTTTTTCTTAAAAGACACTTCAACTTTGTGAAGGTCATAGTATCCCTTGAAACAATTTTAAAGTGTTGTAAATATTATTTTTTTCAGTCACCCTTAATTGCAAGAAAAGAAGTGCAATAAGGTACCAGTTTCTATCTGACACGTACGTGTGTGTGCGCGTGTGTATGTGCGTGAGTGTGCGTGTGTGTGCGTGTGTGTGCGTGTGTGTGTGCGCACGCATGCCGTGTGCGCGTGCATGTGTGTGTGCGTGTGTAGTGGGGGTGTGCCTGCATGTGCGTGTGTGTGCGAGTGTGTGTGTGCGTGTGTGTGGTTTCTAATTATAATTGTATGTTATGTTGAACAATTTATAAAATTGCATACATACATTATTAAAACTACAACTTGCAATTTTTTTTGCAAAAGTATATGATTTATTTAATTTTACTATTATAATTAGAAAACCTCTAACTGTTTATTTTTATCTTTCCTAGACAATTTGACCATTTTTGAATTATTCTTTTTGTTTTGTTTTTTATAATTATGATGTTTGAATGAGTTTTGTGTGACTTGATTAACTTTATAAATATCATTAATTGAATTTAGAAAAAATGCATAGTTACCTCATTAAAGTAAGACCTGTTTTTTTAAAAAGACATCTTGACTTTGTGGGTCCTACTATCCCCTTAAAATAATTTTAAAGTGTTGTAAATGTCTCTTTTTTAAGTTACCCTCAATTGCGAGAAAAGAAGAGCAACCAGGCCCCAACTTTTATGTGTCATGTGTTAAATTTCAATTTTAAATATTTATTTTACTTGCTAATTTTAGCTTTAGGGTGTTTCCATTAAATTTAGATTTAATTATGTTTGAGTATATATATGTTTTTAAAGAAGTTACGAAGTTTTTGCAAGAATTGCTTTTATTTTGAGTGATACATATTTTCTCTGTCCATTTTTTGTCATGTACATTTTTTAAAAGCTAATTTGACTAATTTTCAAATTAAAATTGAATTACATTAATTAGTTAATTTAAACAAAAAATGTAGATATTAAAAAACTGTACATAAAGTACAATAAATTATATTCTTTCCGTTTAAAAAAGAATGATCTATTTGACTTGGAACGAAGTTTCAGAAAAAAATAAGACTTTTTAATCGTGTGGTTCTAAATTAAAGTTATGTCAAATGTACCAAAATGCCCTTTGATCTTGTGGTCTTAAACATGTCATGTGGAAAATTAAAGTTAAGTGTTGCCCAAAAAAAAAGGACATTCTTTTTTAAACAGACTAAAAAGAAAATAGGTACATTTTTTTTAAACGGAAGGCGTAATTTTTTCACATATCAATATAATGCATTGTAGATTGCCAGTCAAAGTTTTATAGTTTTACACTAAAAAGGAAATTATGACAATTAAAATGGACAAATGGAGTATTTTTTACCCGTCTAATTGTTTTTTATTTTCCCTAGACAATTTGATCTTTTTTTTAATTTCTGTTTTTTTATATAATTATGATGTTTGAATGAATTTTGCGTGATTTGACTAATTTCATGAATATCTTTAATTGAATTTTGAGAAAATGCATAGTTACCTTATTAAAGTAAGACCTATTCTTTTTAAATAGACATTTTGACTTTGCGAGGTCCTAGTATCCCCTTAAGTAATTTTAAAGTGTTGTTAATATCTCTTTTTTCAATAACCCTCAATTAAAGAAAAGAAGTGCAATCAGACAACAATTTTATATGACCGTGTTATATTTAAATATAATCTTTTCTCTGCACCCATCTTTTTTGGGAATTAACGCCACATAGGTGGAGTTGAAGCTTTTCTCAAAGAAACATTTCTCCTGGAAATTTTTTAGCGCAGCAATGACTTCCTCCCCAACAACCTCCCAACAGTGGATTTTTATTTCCTAATTTTAGCTTTAGGTTTTTCTCGTTAAATTTAGGTTCAATTATGTTTGAGCATATATTTTTATTTAAAAAAGTTACAAAGTTTTTGCAAGAATTTGCTTTGTTTTGAGTAATACATATTTTCTCCATCCATTTTTTTCATGTTACGTTTTTTAAAAGTAAATTTGACTAATTTTTAAAGTTAAATTAAATTATTTTAATTCGTTATTTTAAACAGAAAATGTAGATATTAAAAAATATCTAAAAAGTACAATAAATTGCACTTTTTTTACATATCAATATAATATATTGTAGATTGTTAGTCAAAGTTTTTATAGTTTGACGGGATAATGTACAAGTACCCCCTCAACCTATGTCCGAATTCACAAAGACACACTTATACTATAATAAGGCCTATTACCTCCTGAATTTATTTTATAAATAATTTTCTACCCCTTTTCGTTCTACGTGGCACTATCTTGTGGGCCCAGCGTGTGTTGACATTTTTTTCAAACTAGTGTCACGTAGGCCGAAAGGGGGTAGAAAATTATTTATAAAATAAGTTCAGGAGGTAATAGGACATTAGTATAGTATAAGCGTGTCTCTGAGATTTCAGGCATAGGTTGAGTGGGTACTTATGTTTTTTTTCTAGTTTGACACTAAAAAAGAAATTATGATAATTTATAAAGGACAAATGTAATAATTTTTACCACTCTAATTGTTTTTTTATCTTCCATAGACAAATTGACCAATTTTGAAAATTCTATTTTTTTAATTTATTTTATAATTATAATGTTCGAATGTATTTTGCATGACTTGCCTAACTTCATAAATATCTTTCATTGTATTTAGAGAAAAATGCATAGGTCATTAAAGTAATATTTATTTTTCTTAAAAGACACTTTAACTTTGTGAAAGTTATATTATCTCCTCAAACAATTTTAAAGTGTTGTAAATATTACATTTTTTAGTCATCCTCAATTCCAAGAAAAGAAGTGCAATCAGGTACCAATTTCTATCTGACATGTACGTGTGCATGCGCGCGTGTATGTGTGTGCGCGCGCGTGTATGTGTGTGTGCGCGTACGTGCATGCGTGTGTGTTCGTGTGTGGGAGAGGTGTGTCCGTATGTGCGGGGTACGGGCGTGGGTGTGTGCGTGTGTGGATGTCTATGAGATTTTCTAATTATAATTGTATGTTGAACATTTTATAAAATTGCATACATACTTTATTGAAACTACAACTTGCAATTTTTATGTGCAAATGTACATGAATTATTTAATTTTACTATTACAATTAGAAAACCTCTAACTGTTTTTGTTTATCTTCCCTAGACAATTTGATCATTTTTGAAATATTTATTTTTCTTTGTTTTTTATAATTATGATGTTTGAATGAGTTTTGCGTGACTTGATTAACTTCATAAGTATCTTTAATTAAATTTAGAGAAAATGCCTAATTACCTCATTGAAGTAAGACATATTTTTCTTAAAAGACATTTCAACTTTGTACAGATCCTACTATCCCCTCAAACCATTTTAATGTGTTGAAAATATTACATTTTTAAGCCACCCTCAATTATAGGAAAAGAAGTGCAATCAGGTAACAGTTTCCATATGACATGTACATGTGTGAGCGCGCGTGTGTGTATGAATGTGTGTGTGCTTGTGATGCATACGTTTGTATGTGTGTGCGTTCATGTGTGTGCGTGTGTGAGATGGGTTTGTCCGTATATGTGAGTGTGGGTTCGTTCGTGTGGGTGTGCATACGTGCGTGTATGAGGTTTTCTAATTATAATTGTATGTTGAACAATTTATAAAATTGCATTCATTTTTATTAAAACTACAACTTGCAGTTTTATGTGCAAATGTACATGATTATTTAATTTTACTATTATAATTAGAAAACCTCTAACTATTATTTTTTTAACTATCATAGACATTTTGATCATTTTTAATTTTTTTTGTTTTGTTTTTTATAATTATGATGTTTGAATGAGTTTTGAGTGACTTGATTAACTTCATAAATATCTTTGATAGAATTTAGAGAAAATGCATAGTTATCTCATTAAAATATGACATGTTTTTCTAAAAAGAGACTTAAACTTTATGAAGATCCTAGTTTATCCCCTCACAATTTTAAAGTGACGTAAATATTGCATTTTCAGCTACCCTCAATTGCAAGAAAATAAGTGTAATCAGGTACTTGTCTCTATCAGATATGTACGTGTGTGCGCGCGCATGTGTGGGTGCGTGTATATATGTGTGCGCGTGCGTGAGTGTGTGCGTGAGTGTGCGCGCGTACATGTGTATGTGTGTGCGTGTCTGGGAGGGGTGTATCCGTATGTGTGGGTGTGGGTGCGTGCATGGGTGTGTGGTTCTCTAATTATAATTGTATGCCGAAAAATTTATAAAATTGCATACATACTTTATTAAGACTACAACTTGCAGTTTTTATGTGCAAATATACATGATTTATTTGATTTTACTATTATAATTAGAAAACCTCTAACTGTTTATTTTTATCTTCCCTAGACAATTTGATCATTTTTTATTTTTTTTTATTTTATTTTTTATAATTATGATGTTTGAATGAGTTTTGCGTGACTTAATTGACTTCATAATTATCTTTAATTGAATTTAGAGAAAATGAATAGTTACCTCATTAAAGTAAGACCTGTTTTTTAAAAAAGACATTTTGAACTTGGGGGGTCCTACTATCCCCTTAAGTAATTTTAAAGTGTTGTAAATATCTATTCTTTCAGCCACCCTCAATTGCAAGAAAAGAAGTGCAATCAGGTACCAGTTTCTATTTCAGTGTCTGTGAACGTGCGTGTGTGCTTGTACGCGCGTGTATGTGTGTATGCGTGTGTGTGCGTATATGGGAGGGGTGCGTTCGTATGTGTGGTGTGGATGTGTGCTTGGGTGTGTGCTTGCATGCGTGTGTGTGGTTTTCTAATTATAATTTTATGTTGAAAAATTTATAAAATTGCATACATACATTATTAAAACTACAACTTACAGTTTTTATATACAAATGTACATGATTTATTTCATTTTACTATTATAATTAGAAAGTCTCTAACTGTTTTTTTAATCTTCCCAAGACAATTTGACCATTATTGATTTATTTTTTTTGTTTTTTATAATTATGATGTTTGAATGAGTTTTGCGTGATCTGATTAACTTCGTAAATATATTTAATTTAATTTAGAGAAAATTCATAATTACCTCATTAAAGTAAGATATGTTTTTCATAAAAGACATTTCAACTTTGTGAAAGTCCTAGTATCCCTCAAACAATTTTAAAGTGTTGTAAAAATTGCATTTTCAACCACCCTCAATTGCAAGAATAGATATGCAATCAGGTACCAGTTTTTATTTGACATGTACGCGGGTGTGCGAGCTTGTATATATGTGTGTGCGTGTGTGCGTACTTGTGTGTGCGTGTGTATGTGTGCCTATGTGGGAGGAGTGTGTCCGTCTGTGGGTAGGTGGGTAGGTGCGTTCGTGCGTGTGGTTTTCTAATTATAATTGTATGTTGAACAATTTATAAAATTGCATACATACTTCATTAAAACTACAACTTGCAGTTTTTATGTGCAAATGTATATGATTTATTTAACTTTACTATTATAATTAGAAAACCTCTAACTGTTGTTTTAATCTTCCCAGGACAATTTGACCTTTTTTTAATAATTATGATGTTTGAATGATTTTGCGTGCCTTGATTAACTTCATAAACATCTTTAATTGAATTTAGAGAAATGCATAGTTACATCGTTAAAGTAAGACCTGTTTTTTTAAAAGACATTTTGACTTTACGGGGTTCTACTATCCCCTTAAGTAATTTTAAAGTGTTGTAAATATCTATTTTTTTAGTAACCCTCAATTGAAGAAAAGAAGTGCAATCAGACAACAGTTTTTATCTGACACTTGTTAAATTTAAATTTTTAATCTTTATTTTTATTTGCTAATTTTAGCTTTAGGGTTTTATCATTAAATTTAGGTTCAATTATGTTTGAGTATATTATTTTTTAAAAAAAAAAGTTACAAAGTTTTTGTAAGAATTGCTTTTGTTTTGAGTGATACATATTTCTCCGTTCATTTTTTTTGTCATGTTAAGTTTTTTAAAAGTCAATTTCACTAATATTTAAAGTTGAATTGAATTACTTTAATTCATTATTTTAAATAAAAAAATGTAGATATTCAAAAACTATCCAAAAAGTACAATAAATGGCACTTTTTTACATATCAATATAATGTATGGTAGATTGTTAGTCAAAGTTTTTATAGTTTGAAGTTAAAAAAGGAAATTATGATAATTAAAATGAACAAATGTAGTAATTTTTACCCCTCTAATTGTTTTTTTTATCTTACTTAGACAATTTGATAATTTTTGAAATTTCTATTTTTTTAAAATTTATTTTTATGATTATAATGTTTGAATGAGTTTTGCGTGACTTGACTAATTTCATAAATATCTTTCATTAAATTTTGAGAAACTGCATAGGTCTAAGTAATGTATGTTTTTCTTAGGGATAATACTCAATTACCCCCCTAGCCTATACCCAAAATCCCTGAGACACACCTTATCTTTGATAAGGTTCGATTACCCCCTCCAACTTTTTTTTAAGTAATTGTTTACCACTTTCGTACCTACGTGGCAATAATAATCAGAAAGGTTAATCGGTTTGTTCAACACGCATCGGGCCCCACTTTTGCAGCTTTCTAAAAAGTGACTATCAGCTCAAAATAGACTTTTACACTTCCCAAAATTCCAAAAAGCTGGCCATTTACGTTTTGAATATTCACTTTACCAAAAAGAAGATAAAGGAACAAGGAAAGAAAGAAGGAAAGGTTAGCTTGGTTTCAAAAAATCAACAAAGGTTAGAAATTTGATTTCAAACTGATAGTTGATTTTCGATGTTGGATTTTGATAGTTAATTTTTGTTTAAGAATTAATAATCGACATAAAAATATGTAAAGAATATATTAAATTTTACTTTGCCTTTTCAAATCAAGGAGCTATTTAACTTGAATGATAATGGAGTTTTTTCAAAGATGAAGAACACTGAAAATGGAGTGTTTTTTTTTCAAAAGATGAAGAACACTGCTATAGAGAGAAGAAGACAGCTGCGTCCTTTTCGATAAATATTAATATTTATTTTTGAGTTTTTTTCAAATTACTTTGACACGTGGCCAACTTTTATTGGTCATTGTTATCTAAAATCTTCACTCACGCGCCTTACATGGGTGAATTCACGTATATTGCCACGTAGGTACGAAAGTGGTAAACAATTACTTAAAAAAAAATTGGGGGGGATAATAGGACCTCATCAAAGGTAAGGTGTGTCTCAGGGATTTTGGGTATAGGCTAGGGGGGTAATTGAGTATTATCCCTTTTTCTTAAAGATACTTCAACTTTGTGAAGGTCCTAGTATCCCCTCAAACAATTTTAAAGTGTTGTAAATATTTCATTTTTCAGACACTCTCAATTGCAAGATAATAAGTATAATCAGGTACTAGTTTACGTGATACGTGTGTGTGTGTGTGCGTGTGTGTCTGTGCAGGCGTGTATGTGAATGTGCACGTGCGCGCGTGCGTGTGTGTATGCGTGCGTGTGTGTGCGTGCGTGTGTGAAAGGGGTGTGTCCGTATGTGTGTGTGTGCGTGCGTACGTGTGTATGTGTGTGTGCGTGTGTGGTTTTCTAAATATAATTGTATGTTCAACAATTTATAAAATTCCTTACATTCTTTATAAAAACTACAAGTTGCAGTTTTTATGTGCAAATGTACATGATTTATTTAATTTTACTATTATAATTAGAAAACCTCTAGCTATTTTTTTTATCTTCCCTAGACAATTTGACCATTTTTGAAATTTTTATTTATTTTTTATTTTTTATAATAATGATGTTTGAATGAGTTTTGCGTGACTTGATTAACTTCATAATATCTATAATTGAATTTACAGAAAATTCATAGTTACCTCATTAAAGTAAGACATGTTTTTCTTAAAAGACACTTCAATTTTATGAAGGGTCAAGTATCCCCTCAAACAATTTGAAAGTGTTGTAAATATTGCATTTTTTCAATCACCCTCAATTGCAAGAAAATAAGTGCAATCAGGTACTCGTTTCTATATGACACGTACCTGTGTGCGCGCGTATGTGCGAGCTTGTATGTGTCTGCGTGCGTGCATGTGTACGCGCGTGTGTGCGCGCCTGTGTGTGTGGGTGTGTACATATGTGTGCAGGTGGGTGCGTGCGTACGTGCGTGTGTATGTTTGTGTGTGTGTGAGATTTTCTAATTATAATTTTATGTTGAACAATTTATAAAATTGCATACAGACTTTACTAAAACCACAACTTGCAATTTTTATGTGTAAATGTACATGATTTATTTAATTTTACTATTATATTTTGAAAACCTCTAACTATTTTTTTTATCTTCCCTAGACAATTTGACCATTTTTGAAAATTTTGTTTTATTTGTATTTTTTTATAATTATGATGTTTGAATAAGTTTTGCCTCTTTAATTGAATTTAGAGAAAATGCATGCGTGGGTGCGTGGGTGCGTGGGTGAGTGTGTGTAGTTTTCTATTTATAATTGTATGTTAAACAATTTATAAAATTGCATAGATACTTTATTAAAACTACAACTTGTAGTTAATATGTGCAAATATACATGATTTATTTAATTTTACTATTTTAATTAGAAAACTTTAACTGTTTGTTTTTTAATCTTTCCTAGACAATTTGATCATTTTTGAATATTTTTTTCTTTGGAATTATGATGTTTGAATGAGTTTTGCATGACTTGATTAACTTCACAAATGTCTTAAATTGAATTTAGAGAAAATGGATAGTTACCTTATTAAAGTATGACCTGTTTTTTAAAAAAGATCTTTTAACTTCGTGGGGTCCTAGTATCCTCTTAAATTATTTCAAAGTGTTGTAAATATCTCTATTTTCAACCACCCTCATTTGCAAGAAAAAAAGTGCAATCAGGCACCAATATTTATGTGTCACTGATTAAATTTAAATTTTTAATCTTTATTTTTATTTGCTAATGTTTGCTTTAGGGTTTTTCATCAAATTCACGTTCAATTATGTTTGAGCACATATTTATTTTAGAAAAAAGTTACAAAGTTTTTGCAAGAATTGCTTTTGTTTTGGGTGATACATAATTTTTCCATTCATTTTTTTTTGTCATGTTACATTTTTTAAAAATCAATTTGAGTAATTTTTAAAGTTAAATTAAATTACTTTAATTCGTTATTTTAAACAAAAAATATAGATATTCAAAAACTATCAAAAATGTACAATAAATTGCACTGTTTTTACATATCAATATAATGTATTGTAGATTGTTAGTCAAAGTTTTTATAATTTGAATTTAAAAAGGAAATTATGATAATTAAAATGGACAAATGTTAGTAATTTTTACCCCTCTAATTTTTTTATCTTCCTTAGACAATTTGACCATTTTTGAAAATTCTATTTTTTTAAATTTATTTTTCTGATTATGATGTTTGAATGAGTTTGTGTGACTTGGCTAACTTCATAAATATCTTTCATTGAATTTAGAGAAATGCATAGGTCATTTAAGCAGTATTTGTTTTCTTAAAAGACACTTAAACTTTGTGAAGGTCCTAGTATCTCCTCAAACAATTTTAAAGTGTTGTAAATATTGCATTTTTCAGCCATCCTCAATTGCAAGAAAAAAAGTGCAATCAAGTACCAGTTTCTATAAGACACATAAGTGAATGTGTGCGCACGTATGTGCGTGCGTGTGTGTGCCGGCGCGTGCGTGCGTGCGTGTGTGCGCATGTGTGGGAGGGGTGTGTCCGTATGTGTGGGTAATACTGGGCAACAGACAGGAACGGGACCACCGGGCCGGAATGAACCGGTACCGGACCAGAACGGGACGAGTTGACCGGTTTGTTGACCAGTACCAGGATGAACCGGGACGGATACTCAGTTCCGTCCCGTCCCACTATATACCGAGATGGAACCGAAAAGGACCGGAATGGAACGGGATGGGATAAACGGGATGACACATCTAGTTATTTCAAAAAATGATTTTTTTGAATTAAGAAAATATGAATATTTTTTTATTTTTTTAAGTTTAAATTAATAGTTTTTAAATTTATAATGTAATTTTTACTTAAGTTATAATAAAAATATTTTTTATAAAAGTTTTACTTATTAAGTTTACAAGTTAAGTCTAATTAAATTTTCAAGATTTAAATCTTTTGAACTTTATAAGTTATTACTTATTATTTATTAATATTATAATTTATAAGTAATATTTATAACTTCTAATTTAAATAAATTAAATTTGTAATTTTAAAAAATTAAATAAAAATAAGGATAATACAATTACATAAATTAAAAAATATCGATTTAATTTATTTAATTTAGTATTATAAATTACAATTTCAATTTACAACTACTAGTAGAGTGCATAGTTTACGTAACCACCTTCTAGGAAGGATCTGTTTCAACTAAGTCTCGAATGTAATACTAATTTAATACTAATAGAGAGTAATTGGGTTACTTGGCTAGTATTTATTATTTAATATAAAATATAAATTATAATTTATAAATATATAATATTAATTAATTAATAAATATATAAAATAAATTAATTAATAAACATTAATTAATCGTAACCAGACCGGACCAGTACCGGAATAAACTGGAATAAACCGGTACCGGTACACCGGTACCAAACCTCAGTTCCGTTCCGTGTCCCGGTTCGGGATGTCCCGTTCCGTCCATAGGCAACCGAACCGAGATGAACTAGAACGAACAGAAACGGTACCAAACCGGTACCGGTACATCCCGTTCCGTTGCCCAACCTTATGTGTGGGTGCGTGCGTGTGTGATGTGTGTGTGGGTGTGTGTGTGTGTGTTGTTTTCTAATTATAAATACTTTATTAAAACTATAACTTGCAATTTTTATGTGCAAATGTACATGATTTATTTAATTTTACTATTATAATTAGAAATCTCTAGCTGTTTTTTTTTATCTTCCCTAGACAATTTAACCATTTTTAAATTATTTTTTTTTTATAATTATGATATTTGAATGAGTTTTGCATGACTTGATTAACTTCATAAATATATTTAATTGAATTTAGAGAAAATACGTGGTTATCACATTAAAGTATGACATGTTTTTAAAAAAGATACTTTAAGTTTGTGGGTCCTAATATCCCCCTTAAACAATTTTAAAGTGTTGTAAATATCACTTTTTTCAAACACCCTCATTTGCAAGAAAAAAAGTGCAATCAGACACCAGTTTTTATGTGTCACGTATTAACTTTTAATATTTATTTTTATTTACTAAGTTTAGTTTTAGGTTTGTTTCAATAAATTTAGGTTTAATTATGTTTGAGTATATACATTTTTTTTAAAAAGTTGTAAACTTTTTGCAAGAATTGCTTTTGTTTTGAATTATGCATATTTTCTCCGTCCATTTTTTTGTCATGTTACGTTTTTTAAAAGTCAATTTGACTATTTTTTAAAGTTAAATTAAATTACATTAATTGATTTTTTAAACAAAAAAATGTAGATATTCAAAAACTATGCAGAAAATACAATAAATTGTAGTACTTTTACATATCAACATGATGCATTGTAGATTGTCAGTCAAAGTTTTTATAGTTTGACTCTATAAAGGAAATTATGACAATTAAAATGGATAATATATATTAATTTTTTACCCCTCTAATTGTTTTTTATCTTCCTTAGACAATTTGACCATTTTTGAAATTTATTTTTATAATTATGATGTTTGAATGAGTTTTGCATGACTTGACTAACTTCATAAATATTTTTCATTGAATTTAAGAGAAAATGCATAATTACCTCATTAAAGGAAGACATGTTTTTTATTAAAATACACTTCAACTTTGTGAAGTTCCTAGTATATCCCCTCAAACAATTTTAAAGTGTTGTAAATATTGCATTTTTCAGTCACCCTCAATTGCAAGAAAATAAGTGTAATCAGGTACCAGTTTCTATCTGATACGTACATGTGTGTGCGTGCGCGTGTGTGTGGGGGTGTGTAAGTGTGTGTACACGTGCATAAGTACATGTGTGCGTAAGTGTGTGTGTCTGTGCGCCCGTGCGTGTGTGGGAGGGGTCTGTATGTTCGTGCGTGGGTGCGTGGGTGCATGTGAGGGTGTGTGCATGTGTGGTTTCTAATTATAATTGTATATTGAACAATTTATAAAATTGCATATATACTTTATAAAAATTATACTTGGATTTTTAATGTCACAATCCGAGTCTACACCCTGGACGTGATCGGCACTTGAATACCATTGTTGGTCCCAAAGCGAATCCTCATCCTGGCTGACTACAAGCGGAAGACTAACTTAAGCATACAAAAGCTTAAAACTGAAATAAAATTCAATTAACTCAACTTTACAAAGCTTTAACTCAAATGAACAATTTTGAATAAAAATCGTATATTCAACTAGCCATAAAATACTCCCTCCGTCCGGTATTATTTGTCATGGTTTCTATTTTTAGAGTCAAAATATAAAAACTTTGACTAACATTTTGAGATGTATTTTTTCATCATATTAATATGCAAAAAATTGTAATTTATAGTACTTTTCATATAGTTTTAGAATATCTAATTTTTTGTTTAAGTATCAAATTAATGTGATCCAATTTACCTTTAAAAATTAGTCAAATTGATTTTCGATAAGCGCAACATGACAAACAATTTCGAACGGAGGGAGTAGGAAACTTTAGTCTTTAAAACATTTAATAAAATAAAGGATTTATGCACACTTCTCAACTATACCGACTATCTATGAAGCCTCTAATTGATAAAGATGGATGTCGGGAAAAGACTCATGACATCCTAACTAAATTGAAAAGTAAATGAAATCCTCCGAAAACAAGGAAGCTCACCATGGCTAACTCGAACTCTAGGATGTATCAACGAAGCTCTTATTGATAATCCTGAATACATGTGTCGGCATCATCAAAAGATGCAGGCCAAATGGTTCAGTACGTGGAATGTACGAGCATGTAAGGAGAATTCTAAAGTATAACATAAGATTGAGAACTTGAATAACAAGGAAACATACTTACCTCTTTTCAAACTCAACTCAACTTAAGAATAACATACTCAACTCAAGGATTAGATACTAAATTTCAAAGATATGATACTCGACTCAATGAAATACATATTAACTTAAGATACTCAACTCATGATACTTAACTAAACTCATTTCAATATAAAGCAGATTAAAACAAGTGCAATAAAAAGAAAAGTTATTTAAAAACATGATGTCAACTCTGTGTATATAATAAGGATATAACATAACTCTGAAATGTATATGAAAATACAATTAACTGTTGTATATAAATACAATAACTTCTGTGGGAGCTTCTCTAACCAACAACCATTACTTAAGAACTAAAGTGATGATACAACGTTACTCGGCCCACGTTACCCTGCCATCCTACCCTTGCCAGGGTAAAGGACCTAAACTGCCTAATGGATCCACTAGTAAACTGTGAAAAGGAATCATCTAAAAAGTATGACCCTTTTCTACCCATGTTGGCTACATGGTTTATGGGGGTTGTGAGTTATTTGAACTTTCCCCCATATCGGTGCTCAATACAACTCCCAAAAATATACTGGCTCTCATGTTTAAAAACATACTGATTCTGTGGTTTGAGATTAGTGCTCAAAAATACTAATCTCAAAGGATATCTTGGAAATCTTAGTTTCCCTGCTTGCTTCTTTTAGAAAGGTATAGTTCTTTTATAAAAACTTGCCCTAAGGCTCCTTTGAAAATCAGAGTTTCCTTACTAGTTAAATGTTAATACATTTTTAGTTCTTTGAGAATACTTAGTCCCCTTATAGCTCTGAAGAAAAGAACTTCAACTTACTATTTATTTAGCCTGAAATTGTCTTAAAAACAAAGTTTAAAATGTTTAAATAAGACTCTTGAAAACCTTTAAAAACTTTACTTTAACTTACTTCTGAACATTAGACTTGACTCTTAACTTTCTTGAATTGAAGTATGTATTCAAGGTTCTTGATTTCATGATTTTCAACTTGGAGGGTTCATGCGAAATTATGAGCATGATTTACTAAACTCGAGAACTCAAAGGTACTTATCATCTCAAGATTGTTCGACTTATAGGGTTCATGTGGAATTATGGGCATGAAACATGTAATAGTCACATGATTAGGCATGAATCTCAAAGACAGACTAGGAACTCAACACTTACAGGCTTAGAACTTGAAGATACCACTTCTCTGAAAGATGCTCAACTTACGAAGTTCATGCTTAATTATGGGCATGAAACAACTTGACTCAAAGATCTACATAACTACATGGACTCATGTATATGACTCTTTTCATTCTCTTGTTTACTTCCTCAAAACTTAGTCCAATCAATGATGGATCTCAAAGAATTCACAATTGAACATAAAGGCTTTCTTGAACTCTACTCTTAACTCTCTCTTGAATGTGAATTATGAATTCAAGAGTTTTGGTTCATGACATAGAGGATCTCATGATGATAAGATAAACTCATGAATAAATTCTCTTCATTCTCATACTCTTGAAACAAGTTACTAGAAGTCGTGGAAGACTCCTCAAAACAACTCAAAGAGATGTATGCTCGAAAGAATTCTCAAAACATAACTCTCAACTCTACCTTGAATTTGAATTATGAATTTAAGGTTATGATCATGTTAGGACTGATTTTAGGTGTTTAGAAGTAGCTTAGATTAGTTAGAATTGAAAAGGAGTGAAGGTGCACTTTAAACGAACTCAAACGGAGCAATCGAATGCAAACTGGATGGGGCAGGAGACCCTGGGGCTATGGGTTATGCGGGGAGAAACCCCTGAAACACAGAGATAGGTTTGGGGCGCTCTGGTAGGCGCGCCTCGCCAGGCCCCAACCCAGAAATTCTGCCGATCACTTTTACTCGTTTTCTCACCCTAAATCACCTAAAATCGAACGGTTTCTTCCCCAATCACTTGGATTCGATTACTTAAATTAGTTACATTCTAATATACTGGAAACAACATTAAAATTACTCAATTTGATCTCAATAAATCATCAAACTTCAACAGAACAAGATTTATAATGAACTTCAAGAACACCTTTCAAGAACTCTAATCTTTAAACTTTAAGAATGAAATTTCGCTGAAAAAAATAACATGATTGGTGTGTGGGTGAAAAAACCAACACTATGGAAGCTTACATACCTCTTAGGGATTAGACTCATGGCGAAAATCCGCATCTAGACTCAAGAACGTCGACGAACGCCTTCATCCTTTCATTTTTTCTCCTCTTTTCTCTTCGTTTCTCTTCTTGCCTCTTATTGAACTATCAACTAAAACCCTAGGTGTATATTAGGTTTATAAAACTGAAGCTAAAAGGATTATACCCCTAAAATATTACTAAAAACGAATTAAATCTGATTGGATAAGAAAATGACTAAAATATCCCTCACTATTTTAGGCTAACTTTTCTTAACTGGACAGCCTAACTTCAAAAGGTCATATCTCGCTCATCCGAACTTGAAAATTAGCAAACTCGGCGGCGTTGGAAAGAATATTCAAAGATATTTCATATGATATCTTGTAGGTCACCTAAATGATACAGTGCTAGGAATTATGGTCGTTTGAAGTTGACCCAAAATTCATACTTAGCATAACTTGAAATTTTTCAAATTTTGCAATTTCCAATTTTATTCTATTTGGAACTTGTAACAATCCAAAAAAAAAAAAAAAAAGTGAATAGGATCAAGACTTAGGGGTGTCAAGATCTAAGGTTGATAAATTAACTTAATTAATTGATAATTATTAATTTGATTAATAAAAAGGAAAATCAGATTTTCTTTATTTATTTTTAGTTAATTAAAATCCTAACTTTGGACTAAGTCTTAAATTTAGTCTCCTAATCCTAAGACAACTCTCTTCCTCACGTTTCTCAACTCTCTCACGTTCTCAACCTCTTTCTCACGTTAGTTCTGCCAAGAACAACTAGAAAAGCAGAAAAAAATACATCAAGAGTTCTTCACACTTGAAGAACTCACTAGAATTTTTTTAAGTAAAGACAAAGGAATCAAAACGATAAGGCTAAGAGAGGTTCATCGAGTAGGGTGTGCGTTGAAGTAAATTTGGCGTGGTTTGGAGTTTCCGGGCAGCAGCTTCAAGCTTGAATAACGTCAAAAGGTATGGGTTTCTCTCATGGAATTCTTTCTCCAAGAGTACTTTCTTTCGAACGCTTCTTAAACTCTTGAAACTAAGGTTGTTCCCCTTCGTATGTCCTTGTCCTTAGCTCCCAAACGAATTTGTAGGATGGGTATGTTGTGCTGTTAGAATTAGGCATGATTTACATGTTTATGTTAAATGCGAATGTGTTTATGTGAAGAGGTTACGAAAACTATATTCAAAATACGATTAATAGTTGATGTTGTATGTGCATTGTGGGCAGTGGTTGTAGCCACTGTTTTGGCCTCGACAATTCGTGGTTTTTGGTGTAGTTTATGCGTGTAATGTGATGTTTATTATAATGAAATATGTATGGTTGAATAACACCCTTTTAGCTAGGTAAACGTACGAAAGATGTGACAAAAAAAAATGGGTGAAAGACAATAAAAATTTTTCCAGAAATCTGGAAAATTTTCACTTTTTAAAGAAGTGAGGCCACCAGGTTTCGAACCTGTGACCTCCTTCTCTAGTGCTGCACTTCGCGTGAAAAAGAAAAAAAAATGGGGGCTGGGGAGGGATCGAACTCGCGACCTCCCTGTGGATTCGCGAAAGGGAAAAGAAAAATAAAAGGGAGGGGTGCTGGGGGATCGAACTCGCGACCCAGCAGTCCCCTCGCGAAAAGAAAAGAAAAATAAAAATAAAAAGGGGGCTGGGAATCGAACTCGTGACCGCTTGGTCACTAGAGTTCGCGAAAAAAATGAAAGAAAATAAGGGAGGGGGAGGGGAATCGAACTCGTGACCCTTGGGTCCCTGAGTTTAGCGAAAAGAAAAAGAAAAATAAAGGGGAGGCGTGGGATTCGAACCCACGACCTCCTAGTGCGCGCAAGAGAGGAGAAAACAGAAAAAAAAATAACAATAAAATAAAAGGGGGCTGTGGGGGTTTGAACCCACCACCTCACAGTCCCCCTTCAGCGAATAAAAAAAAACAAAAAAAATAAAGGGGGCTGTGGGGGTTCGAACCCACCACCTCACAGTTCCCCCTTCCAGCGAATTTAACAAGAAAATAAGGGGGTTGTGGGGTTTCGAACCCACAACCTCCCCTTTGTAGAGAAAAATCATTTTAAGTTAAAAATTTAAGAGGTTGTGGGGGCTTGAACCCTCAACCCTTTGATTAATTAAGAGGGAAATTAAACTAGAAAATTTATCCTTTTCTACAAATGTTGAGATTTAATTTAAAGTTTAATGTTATGAATATTAGAAATAAAATTAATAAAAAAAAATATAAATGATATCCAAGTGATTCAAGATTTGGGTTTCCTTGTCCAAAATTCCGTATTGATGCATAAGTCATACGTGAGTAAATTATCCAAAAATAATGACATCTACTTAGATAAAAATAATAATAATTAAGATCTTGGCATACATACAAGATACGTAAGTATTGTACTACATAATTTTAGGAAAGTAAGAATCACTTAACGAATTATGGATGAAGCCCATGGCTTGTATGTATAGACACATAAGTCTAACATACGTTCAAAAGTAAGTGAACCTAAGATGTATGTAATGAAATGACGAACCCAAGAAGGGTTAAGTATGAGTGTAAGATACA
This sequence comes from Solanum sitiens, assembly GCA_016801875.1. Classification (NCBI taxonomy): domain Eukaryota; kingdom Viridiplantae; phylum Streptophyta; class Magnoliopsida; order Solanales; family Solanaceae; genus Solanum; species Solanum sitiens. The sequence goes on from JABWTJ010000060.1 coordinate 901,492, forward strand.
CTAAAAGGCCAAGTGCATTGGCATATGATGAAATGAATATTCGTAATAAGAGGTGAGTAACTATGAAAAGTAAGGTGCTAATAATGAAGAATGTGGTGACAACATGATGTGAGGCTAATGTAAATGATGAGAGCAATCTCAAACGAGTCTAAGTAAATGTTATTAAAGCGGACTCACCTATGAGAGTGTAAGATAATGAAGAGACCAGTCTCTATGAACACTCTAATGAAAGTATTGAGCTTAACACACTTAATACTAATTATGAGATGAGAAATCATCTAATGAGCTATAATGTCCTTATACTAGAAGCCAGCTTCCATGACGTATGAGATGAATGAAATGGAACTTTATACTGAGCACCGATAGACTAGTTATGAGCGGTGATGCCTTCTTTCGGGAAGGGCGAAGGTTCACGTAACTCTCATGAGATGAGACTGTCCGGCCTGCCGGGTATGGGTCTCCATATATCTCCTAGTCTTTGAACCTATACTGCCAATATAGGGATCTGGCGGGGTTAAATTCCCATGTACGCTAGCATGTTATTGGGTCACTTTGGCCGGTGATTCCACCTCTTTTCGGTGTGGGGGAGACACTGGATTCATGATGCTCACATGATCTATGTCGGTTAAAGTTAAAGTTCCCAATGAATGAATGAGGTCAGCCTCAAATGAAGCACATAAAGATTTGAATGGTACCGAAGGTGTTAGGATAGGATAATTAAGAGGTGAGCTAGACTCAGGTAATGACATTAGGTTATTCCTGATCATTGCACAGCAAACCCGACGAAAGTCTTAAACTACACCCTAGGTATAACTGGTGTTCACACTGGCCTATGAATGAAATGCAATGAAGTACGTATGAATGAGTAAAACAGACTCTGTGTTTGCTAATGAAGACTCCCTAGTTGAGGTCCCATATGTTGAGCCCTCATTTTGGAAAGTCTTAATATTAAGTCCATGATATGTGTTATGATATGTGCTATATGAAGATGATATGTGTTGTGCGCAATGCGATATTTAATATGATGCAGGTTACTCTCATGGCGACCTTCCTAATCTCAAATTGGCAAGTCCACTGACTTGACTTCCAAAAATCATGTTGTTAGGAAAGCGCTATCCTTTCTCATGCATGTCCGTGGTGTGTGCTTGCATGTACCCGTACTTAGTACAAGTGTGTACTAACCCTATACATCTATACTATTTTAGGTGCAGGTACAGGTGGACGATAGAGTTGCAGGATCATCGTTGCAGCTTTCCGGACGTCAGCATTCATCCGGAGTTGGGTAGGTCCTCATGCTTCGAGGATGCTACTGTTTTATATTCTAGCGTAGCTTTAGAGTTGAGCTAGTGGAACATGTTCCACTAGCGTTTCTTTCCTGCTCTTTATTCAGATTTTGTATTTGGGCCATTTTGGCAATTATACAATTAAGACTTATGAACCATTTCTTTCAGTTGTTTATCTCTTTAATGTTAGATGGTTGATGATGAAGGATTATAAAATTTCAAGAATGTTTAGGAAGCATGTTTAAAGAACAAAAGGTTTTAAATTTTCCGCTAAAATTAACCTATGTAAAGTAAGTATGACGTAAGTAGGCTTGTTTGCGACCTCTGAGAGGTCAACGACGCCGGTCTCGTCTGGGGTCTAGATTCCAGTCGTGACAAAGTTGGTATCAGAGCACTAGGTTAAATTCCGAGAATAATGAGTTCACATCAACCACATTGAGTAGTTTCTAAGTCATGGTAGTGAAGTGCACCACTATCCTGAATTAGAGACTGCATGATGCGTAGGAAATTTCCCTTCTTCTGATCTTATCGTGCTTTTCTGAATGTCTGATTTCTTGGTGTTATGAGCGTATCTAACATCAATCTTTGTTGTTTCAGAGAATGGACCCTAGGAGGGCTATTGATCAGAGGAGAGGAAGAGCAGCTACTAGGGGCAACCGAGTTCCACCCCAGGCTCCAGCTGCAGGAGGGGCTGTGCCAGTTAATCCAGCTGGGTTGACTGATGCTGAGGTGAGGGCATCTCTGGCCCAGATGGCACAGGCCATTACTATGCAGGCCCAGGCCATGACTGCCCAGGTCAACCGGCAGAATGTTCAGAGGGAGAACCCACCGGTTCGTAGCATGGCTGACAGGCTGAAGGATTTCACGAGGATGAATCCTCCTATTTTCACAGGGTCTAAGACTGCAGAGGATCCCCAGGAGTTTATGGATGAGGTGCATAAGATCCTGGTGGCTATGGGGGCCACTGACATTGAGAAGGCTGAGCTGGCTTCCTATCAGCTCAAGGATGTTGCACAGACTTGGTGCAAGATGTGGCAAGATAGTCGTGTATTAGGTGGAGTGCCAGTCACATGGGAGCTGTTCAAGACAGCATTTCTGGAGAGATTCTTCCCCAGGGAGATGAGGGAGGCCAAGGTTGAGGAATTCATCAACCTTAAACAAGGCTCTATGACAGTCAGGGAGTATTCCCTGAAGTTTGTTAAGCTGTCAAGGTATGTTATCTTCTCTAGTATTACATAGCAAGAATGAGGAGAATACTGAACTTTGTTGAAATCATCCAGGTATGCTACTTCCCTGATTGCTAACAACAGGGATGAGATGAGCAGGTTTCTCACAGGAATCAATGGGGACCTGGAGGAGGAGTGTCGATCTGCGATGCTCCATGATAATATGGATCTTTCCAGGTTGATGGTGCATGTCCAGCAGGTAGAGGACAGCCGCAGAAAGAGAGGTGTTCGTGATGCTAGGAGGCCTAGGCCTCAAGATCAGGCAGGACCCAGTCATGGAGGCCACAGGAACAACTTTGGAGTCCGTGAGCAGCTAAGGTTCAAAAGGGGGCAGCAGAGTTCTGGGAATTTTAATCCTCAGAGAGGTGCTACAACTACAGGAGGCAGACCTGAGCCCAAGAGGGGCAATGGAGGTGAGATGCAGCGTCCTAAGAAGAATTGTGCTAAGTGTGGCCGAGCTCACAGTGGAGAGTGCAGACAGGGCACTAATGCCTGCTTCGGTTGTGGTAAGAGTGGACACATGGTCAGAGACTGTCCACAGAACAGAGGTCAGGCTGGAGGTAATGCTCAGCCTAGGCCTAATCCACAGGGTGCAGCGGCAGCCGAGCCTCCTAAGAGGAACCGGTTTTATGCCCTGAAGGGCAGGGAGGAGCAGGAGAAGTCCGCTGATGTGGTCACAGGTATGCTGCAAGTGTTCTCAACTTCTGTTTATGCTTTACTTGATCCAGGGTCTACACTTTCCTTTGTAACTCCTCTGCTTGCTCTTACTTTTGAGATATTGCCTAAAGTTCTATATGATCCTATAGTGGTTAGTACACCTTTAGGAGAGAATGTAAGAACTGATAGAGTATACAAGGATTGCCCAATAGTTGTGAGTGGAAAAACTATGTGTGCAAACCTGGTTGAGTTACCCATGCATGATTTTGATGTTATTCTTGGCATGGATTGGCTTCACAGTTGTTATGCTTGCTTGGACTGTCGTAGTAGAGTGGTGAGATTTCGCTTTCCTAATGAAGAAGAGTTAGTCTGGGAGGGGTACAATTCGAGTCGTCCTAACCCCTTGATTTCTAACCTTAAGGCCAATAAAATGATGTCCAAGGGGTTATTGTGTCATCTTGTGAGTGTTAATGATTTAGATCATGACATTCCTTCCATAGACTCAGTACCTGTAGTGAATGAGTTCTTAGATGTGTTTCCTGATGATTTACCTGGAGTCCCTCCCCTTCGAGAGATTGACTTTGGTATCGATTTAGAACCCGATACTAAACCAATCTCAATTCCTCCTTACAGAATGGCTCCAGCTGAACTCAAAGAGTTGAAACTGCAGTTAAAAGATCTCACTGACAAGGGTTTCATTCAGCCGAGCATATCCCCTTGGGGCGCTCCAGTGTTGTTTGTAAAGAAGAAAGATGGAACCCTTAGAATGTGTATCGATTATCGACAGCTCAACAAAGTCACTATAAAGAATAAGTATCCACTCCCCAGAATAGATGATTTGTTCGATCAACTCCAAGGGTCTAGTTTCTTCTCTAAGATTGATCTTCGTTCAGGGTATCATCAACTTAGGGTTAGGGATGGAGATATCCCAAAGACAGCCTTTCGTACCCGCTATGGTCACTATGAGTTTTTAGTCATGTCATTTGGTCTCACGAATGCACCTGCTGCATTTATGGATCTCATGAACAGGGTCTTCCGTGAATACCTTGACTCTTTCGTCATAGTATTCATTGATGACATTCTCATCTACTCTAAGACCAAGGAAGAGCATGAACAGCATTTGAGACTAACCTTGCAGGTACTTAGACAGCATCAGTTATATGCCAAATTCAGCAAATGTGAATTCTGGCTGAGATCAGTGACCTTCCTGGGTCATGTTATGTCCGATCAGGGCGTGGAGGTGGATCCCAGAAAGACTGAGGCTGTACAGAACTGGCCAAAGCCTCTTACTCCCACTGACATCCGTAGCTTTTTAGGATTGGCTGGTTACTACCGCAGGTTTGTGGAGGGCTTTTCTTCCATTGCTGCCCCATTGACAGCTTTGACTAAAAAGAAAGCCAAGTTTGAATGGACGGAGACTTGTGAGAAGAGTTTCCAGGAGCTCAAGGACAGACTCACGTCAGCCCCGGTGCTTACTTTGCCTAAGTGTGGTGAGAATTACACTGTTTATTGTGATGCATCTAGGGTTGGTTTGGGTTGTGTTCTTATGCAGGTTGGTAAGGTGATAGCCTATGCATCCAGACAGCTCAAGGTTCATGAGAAGAATTATCCCACACATGACCTGGAGTTGGCAGCTGTGGTGATTGCACTGAAGCTATGGAGGCATTATCTGTATGGAGTGCATGTAGATGTGTTCACCGACCATAAGAGCCTCCAGTACGTGTTCACACAGAGAGAGTTGAATCTACGTCAGCGGAGATGGTTGGAGCTGTTGAAGGATTATGACATGAATGTGCATTACCATCCAGGTAAGGCTAATGTTGTAGCTGATGCTTTGAGCAGGATGAGCATGGGAAGTACAGCTCACGTTGATGATGAGAAGAAGGAGCTGGTGAAAGATGTACACAGACTGGCCAGATTGGGCATGCGTTTGGTTGACTCCACTAGTGGGGATGTTTCAGTTCATCCTAGTTCTGAATCATCCTTGGTAGTTGAAGTCAAGCAGGTTCAGTATCTAGATCCTGTGTTGATGGAGCTGAAGGACTCAGTGCTGATGAAGATGAATGAGTCTTTCGCTTTGGGAGGTGATGGCATACTTAGATATCAGGACAGGCTGTGTGTGCCAGATGTGGATGATTTGCGGACCAGAATCATTGCAGAGGCCCATGGTTCCAGATATTCTATACATCCAGGTTCCACCAAGATGTACCATGATCTTAAGCAGATTTATTGGTGGGATGGCATGAAGAAGGACATTGCAGAAAATGTGGCCAAGTGTCCTAATTGTCAGCAGGTTAAGGCAGAGCATCTTAAACCTGGTGGTCTGACTCAGATTATTGAGGTTCCGACTTGGAAATGGGAGGCCATTAATATGGACTTCGTAGTTGGGCTTCCGAGGACTAGGAGGCAGCATGACTCTATATGGGTTATTGTGGACAGATTGACTAAGTCTGCCCACTTTATCCCTGTGAAGTCTACTTACAGAGCCGAGGATTATGCGAGACTCTACATTGATGAGATTGTGAGATGGCATGGGATTCCCTTGTCTATTATTTCAGACAGAGGAGCTCAGTTTACTTCTCATTTCTGGAGATCTTTCCAGAAGAGCTTGGGCACGCAGGTGAAGCTTAGCACTGCCTTTCATCCTCAGACAGATGGGCAGGCCGAGCGCACCATACAGACATTGGAGGATATGTTGAGAGCGTGTGTGATTGACTTCAGAGGTAACTGGGATGACCATCTGCCTTTGATAGAGTTCTCGTATAATAATAGCTATCACTCCAGCATTGGGATGGCACCGTTTGAGGCACTGTATGGTAGGAGGTGTAGATCTCCAGTTGGGTGGTTCGAGGTTGGAGAGTCATCCATTTTGGGTCCGGAGATCATTCAGGAGGCCTTAGAGAAGGTCAGAATGATTAGGGACAGGTTGACTACTGCTTACAGTCGGCATAAATCCTATGCTGATAACAGAAAACGGCCCTTAGAGTTTGATGTTGGTGACCAGGTTTACTTGAAAATATCGCCTATGATAGGGGTAATGAGATTTGGTAGAAAAGGGAAGCTGAGTCCGAGGTATGTTGGGCCATATGAGATCCTACAGCGTGTGGGTGAGGTGGACTATGAGTTAGCATTGCCTGCAGAGCTAGCTTCTGTTCATCCAGTCTTTCATGTCTCTATGTTGAAGAAGTGCTTAGGTGATCCAGCATCAATTTTACCTGTTGAAGGTTTGGGAGTTGGTGAGGACTTGTCTTATGAGGAGGTACCTGTTGAGATCTTAGACAGACAGGTCAAGCGGCTGAGGAACAAGGAGATTGCCACAGTGAAAGTATTGTGGAGAAATCATCTTGTTGAGGGTGCTATGTGGGAGGCTGAGGCCGACATGAGAGCCCGCTACCCTCACCTGTTCAGCGCTTGAGGTTAGACTTCCTACTCTTAAACCAATGTTTCCTTATCTCTCCGTATTTTGCTGCTATTGATTGACTATGTATAGTGATTGTGTTATGATCTGACGGGAATTACAATGTGAAGTGGTAGTGTCATTCGGGGACGAATGTTCCTAAGGGGGGGGTAATGTAACAATCCAAAAAAAAAAAAAGTGAATAGGATCAAGACTTAGGGGTGTCAAGATCTAAGGTTGATAAATTAACTTAATTAATTGATAATTATTAATTTGATTAATAAAAAGGAAAATCAGATTTTCTTTATTTATTTTTAGTTAATTAAAATCCTAACTTTGGACTAAGTCTTAAATTTAGTCTCCTAATCCTAAGACAATTCTCTTCCTCACGTTTCTCAACTCTCTCACGTTCTCAACCTCTTTCTCACGTTAGTTCTGCCAAGAACAACTAGAAAAGCAGAAATGATGAGAGCAATCTCAAACGAGTCTAAGTAAATGTTATTAAAGCGGACTCACCTATGAGAGTGTAAGATAATGAAGAGACCAGTCTCTATGAACACTCTAATGAAAGTATTGAGCTTAACACACTTAATACTAATTATGAGATGAGAAATCATCTAATGAGCTATAATGTCCTTATACTAGAAGCCAGCTTCCATGACGTATGAGATGAATGAAATGGAACTTTATACTGAGCACCGATAGACTAGTTATGAGCGGTGATGCCTTCTTTCGGGAAGGGCGAAGGTTCACGTAACTCTCATGAGATGAGACTGTCCGGCCTGCCGGGTATGGGTCTCCATATATCTCCTAGTCTTTGAACCTATACTGCCAACATAGGGATCTGGCGGGGTTAAATTCCCATGTACGCTAGCATGTTATTGGGTCACTTTGGCCGATGATTCCACCTCTTTTTGGTGTGGGGGAGACACTGGATTTCATGATGCTCACATGATCTATGTCGGTTAAAGTTAAAGTTCCCAATGAATGAATGAGGTCAGCCTCAAATGAAGCACATAAAGAATTGAATGGTACCGAAGGTGTTAGGATAGGATAATTAAGAGGTGAGCTAGACTCAGGTAATGACATTAGGTTATTCCTGATCATTGCACAGCAAACCCGACGAAAGTCTTAAACTACACCCTAGGTATAACTGGTGTTCACACTGGCCTATGAATGAAATGCAATAAAGTACGTATGAATGAGTGAAACAGACTCTGTGTTTGCTAATGAAGACTCCCTAGTTGAGGTCCCATATGTTGAGCCCTCATTTTGGAAAGTCTTAATATTAAGTCCATGATATGTGTTATGATATGTGCTATATGAAGATGATATGTGTTGTGCGCAATGCGATATTTAATATGATGCAGGTTACTCTCATGGCGACCTTCCTAATCTCAAATTGGCAAGTCCACTGACTTGACTTCCAAAAATCATGTTGTTAGGAAAGAGCTATCCTTTCTCATGCATGTCCGTGGTGTGTGCTTGCATGTACCCGTACTTAGTACAAGTGTGTACTAACCCTATACATCTATACTATTTTAGGTGCAGGTACAGGTGGACGATAGAGTTGCAGGATCATCGTTGCAGCTTTCCGGACGTCAGCATTCATCCGGAGTTGGGTAGGTCCTCATGCTTCGAGGATGCTACTGTTTTATATTCTAGCGTAGCTTTAGAGTTTAGCTAGTGGAACATGTTCCACTAGCGTTTCTTTCCTGCTCTTTATTCAGATTTTGTATTTGGGCCATTTTGGCAATTATACAATTAAGACTTATGAACCATTTCTTTCAGTTGTTTATCTCTTTAATGTTAGATGGTTGATGATGAAGGATTATAAAATTTCAAGAATGTTTAGCAAGCATGTTTAAAGAACAAAAAGTTTCAAATTTTTCGCTAAAATTAACCTATGTAAAGTAAGTATGACGTAAGTAGGCTTGTTTGCGACCTCTGAGAGGTCAACGACGCCGGTCTCGTCTGGGGTCTAGATTCCAGTCGTGACAGAACTCAAGGTGCTAAATCTAGTGAACTGACCTTAATATTTAAGAAATTTATAATTGCTTGGTGAAATATCACTTATTACGATTAACTGTTCGAGTATTAGTTCGAAAAATTTTCTGGGTGTTACATTTTATGTGCAAATGTACATGATTTATTTAATTTTACTATTATAATTACAAAACATCTAACTGTTTTTTTATCTTCCCCAGACAATTTGACCATTGTTGAATTTTATTTTATTTTATAATAATTATGCTTGAATGAGTTTTGCGTGACATGATTAACTTCATAAATATCTTTTATTGAATTTATCATAGTTACCTCATTAAAGTAAGACATGTTTTTTTCTTAAAAGACACTTCAACTTTGTGAAGGTCTTAGTATCCCCTCAAACAATTTTAAAGTGTTGTAATATTGCATTTTTCAGTCACCCTCAACTGCAAGAAAAGAAGTGCAATCATGTACCTGTTTCTATCTGACACGTACGTGTGTGTGCGAGCAGGTGTGCGAACTTTTGGGTGTGTGTGTGCGTGCATGTGTGCGCACATGTGTCTGTGTGCATGTGTATGTTAAACAATTTATAAAATTGCATACACACTTTATTAAAATCACAACTTGCACTTTTTATGTGCAAATGTATATGATTTATTTAATTTTGCTATTATAATTTGAAAACCTCTAAATGTTTTGTTTTTATTTTATTTTTTTATAATTATGATGTTTGAATGAGTTTTGCGTCTTTATTTGAATTTAGAGAAAAATCATGTGTGGGTGCGTGGGTGCGTGGGTGTAGTTTTCTAATTAATTGTATGTTGAACAATTTATAAAATTGCATAGATACTTTATTAAAACTACAACTTGTAGTTTTTTTGTGCAAATGTACATGATTTATTTAATTTTACTATTATAATTAGAAAACCTCTAGCTGTTTTTTTAATCTTCCCTAGACAATTTTACCATTTTTGAAATTTTAGCTTTTTATTTTATTTTTTATGCTTGTGATGTTTGAATGAGTGTTGCGTGACTTGATTAACTTCATCAATATCTTTAATTGAATTTAGAGAAAATGCATAGTTATCATATTAAAATTAAACATGTTTTTTTCTTAAAAGACACTTCAACTTTGTGAAGGTCCTAGTATCCCCTCAAACATTTTTAAAGTGTTGTAAGTATTGCATTTTTCAGTCACCCTTAACTGCAAGAAAAGAAGTGCAATCAGGTACCATTTTATATCTGACACGTATGTGTGTGTGTGCACGCGTGTGCGACCGCGCGTGCGAGCGTATATGTGCGCGTGCGTGTGTGTGAGAGTGTGTACGTGTGTAAGCGCGTGTGTATGCGCGTGCGTGCGTGTATGTGCTTGTGTTGGAAGGGTGTGTCCGTATGTGGGGGTGGGGGGGTGCGTGTGTGTGGTTTTCTAATTATAATTGTATGTTGAACAATTTATAAATTGCATGCACACTTTATTAAAACTACAACTTGCAGCTTTTATGTGCAAATATACATGATTTATTTAATTTTACTATTTTAATTAGAAAATTTTAACTGTTTTTTTTAATCTTTCCTAGACAATTTGATCATTTTTGAATTTTTTATTTTTATTTTTTTTTGGAATTGTGATGTTTGAATGAGTTTTGCATGACTTGATTAACTTCACAAATGTCTTTAATTGAATTTAAAGAAAATGGATAGTTACCTCATTAAAGTATGACCTGTTTTTTAAAAAAGATCTTTTAACTTTGTGGGGTCCTAGTATCCTCTTAAACAATTTCAAAGTGTTGTAAATTTCTCTTTTTTCAATCACCCTCATTTGCAAGAAAAAAGTGCAATCAGGCACCAATATTTATGTGTCACTGATTAAATTTAAATTTTTAATCTTTATTTTTATTTGCTAATGTTAGCTTTAGGGTTTTTCATCAAATTTAGGTTCAATTATGTTTGAGCACATATTTATTTTAGAAAAAAGTTACAAAGTTTTTGCAAGAATTGCTTTTGTTTTGGGTGATACATATTTTCTCCATTCATTTTTTTTTGTCATGTTACATTTTTCAAAAATCAATTTGACTAATTTTTAAAGTTAAATTAAATTACTTTAATTCGTTATTTTAAACCAAAAAATGTAGATATTCAAAAACTATCAAAAAAGTACAATAAATTGCACTTTCTTTACATATCAATATAATGTATTGTAGATTGTTAGTCAAAGTTTTTACAATTTGAATTTAAAAAGGAAATTATCATAATTAAAATGGACAAATGTTAGTAATTTTTACCCCTCTTATTGTTTTTTATCTTCCTTAGACATTTTGACCATTTTTGAAAATTCTGTTTATTTTTAAATTTATTTTTATAATTATGATGTTTGAATGAGTTTTGCGTGACTTGACTAACTTCATAAATATCTTTCATTGAATTTAGAGAAAATGCATAGGTCATTAAAGTAATATCTGTTTTTTTTTAAAAGACACTTAAACTTTGTGAAGGTCCTAGTATCTCTCAAACAATTTTAAATTGTTGTAAATATTGCATTTTTCATCCACCCTCAATTGCAAGAAAAGAAGTACAATAAGTACCACTTTCTATAAGACACGTAATTGTGTGTGCGCACGCGTGTGAGTGTGCACGCGTGTATGTTTGTATACGTGTGTGTGCGTGCGTGCATGCATGCTTGTGTGCGCGCGCGTGCGTGTGTGTGCGTGTGTGGGAGGGGTGTGTCCGTATATGTGGATGTGGGAGCGTGCGTGCGTGCGTGTGGTTTTCTAATTATAATAGTATGTTGAACAATTTATACAATTGCATACAGACTTTATTAAAACTACGACTTGCAATTTTTATGTGCAAATGTAAATGATTTATTTAATTTTACTATTATAGTTAGAAAATCTCTAGCTGTTTTTTTCTATCTTCCCTAGACAATTTGACCATTTTTGAATTATTATTTTTTTATAATTATGATGTTTGAATGAGTTTTGCGTGACTTGATTAACTTCATGAATATATTTAATTGAATTTAGATAAAATGCATAGTTACCTCAGTAAAGTATGAAATATCACCTTAGATAATTTTAAGTGTTGTAAATATCTCTTTTTTCAGTCACACTCAATTGCAATAATAGAAGTGCAATCAGGCACCAACTTTTATGTGTCACGTGTTAAGTTTAAATTTTTAATCTTTATTTTTATTTGCTAATTTTAGCTTTAGGGGATTTTCATTAAATTTAGGTTTAATTATGTTTGAGTATATATATTTTTTGAAAAAAAGTTACAAAGTTTTTGCAAGAATTGCTTTTGTTTTGAGTGATACACATTTTCTCCATCCATTTTTTGTCATGTTACGTTTTTTTAAAGTTAATTTGACGAATTTTTAAAGTTAAATTAAATTACATTAATTTGTTATTTTAAATAAAAAATATAGATATTCAAAAACTATCCAGAAAGTACAATAAATTATAATTTTTCACATATCAATATAATGCATTGTAGATTGTCAGTCAAAGGCTTTGTAGAATGACTCTAAAAAGAAACTTATGACAATTAAAATGGACAAATATAGTAAATTTTACCCCTCTAATTGTTTTTATTTTCCCTAGACAATTTGATCTTTTTTGAATTTTTATTTTTTTTTAATAAATATGATGTTTGAATGAGTTTTGTGTGACTTGACTAATTTCATAAATATCTTTAATTGAATTTTGAGAAAATGCATAGTTACCTTATTAAAGTATGACCTATTTTTAAAAAAAAGACACTTTGACTCTGTGGGGTCCTAGTATCGCCATAAGTAATTTTAAAGTTTTGTAAATATCTCTTTTTTCAATAACCCTCAATTGCAAGAAAAGAAGTGTAATCAGATACTAATTTTTATCTGATGCGTATTAAATTTAAATTTTTAATCTTTATTTTATTTGCTATTTTAGCTTTAGCGGTTTTTCATTAAATTTACGTTCAATTATGTTTGAGTAAATATTTTTAAAAAAAAGTTACAAAGTTTTTGCAAGAATTGCTTTTGTTTTGAGTGATACATATTTTCTCCGTTCATTTTTTTTGTCATGCTACGTTTCTTAAAAGTCAGTTTGACTAATATTTAAAGTTAAATTAAATTACATAAATTCGTTATTTGAAACAAAAAATGTGGATATTCAAAAATTATCCAAAAAGTATAATAAATTGCACTTTTTTTACATATCAATATAATGCACTGAAGATTGTTAATCAAAGTTTTTATAGTTTGACTCTAAAAAGGAAATTATTACAATTAAAATTGACAAATGTATTAATTTGTATCCCTCTAATTATTTTTTATCTTCCGTAGACAATTTGACCGTTCTTGAAAATTCTAATTTTTTTTGTTTTTATAATTATCATGTTTGAATGAGTTTTGCGTGACTTGACTAACTTCATGAATATCTTTCATTGAATTTAGAGAAAATGCATAGGTCATTAAAGTAATAGCTGTTTTTCTTAAAAAACAGTTCAACTTTATAAAGGTCCTAGTATCTCCTCAAACAATTTTAAAGTGTTGTAAATATTGCATTTTTCAGGCACCCTCAATTACAAGAAAAGTAGTGCAATCAGGTATCAGTTTCTACCTGACATGTACGTGTGTGTGAGCGTTTGTGCGCGCGCGTGCATTCGTGTGTGTCTATGTGTGTGTGCACGCGCGCGTGTGCGTGGGTGTGTGCGCGCATTTGTGTGTGCGCGCATTTGTGTGCGCGCGTGCGTGTATGTGATTTTCTAATTATAATTGTATGTTGAACAATTTATAAAATTGCATGCATACTATATTGAAACTACAGCTTGAAGTTTTTATGTGTATGTACATGATTTATTTAATTTTACTATTGTGACCGTCCTTTTGATTTTAAAAATAGAGGATTTATCTTTTTTCAAACTGAAAACTGACATTTTGTGAGTGATCAATTTATTAAGAAGACAATTATTTATTCTCAAATAATTCAAGTGAAAAAATAGCAAACATGACAACAAAATTTTCTTCTCCTAGCTAGTTAGAAGATCATAAAAATTAACATTGTCCGAAAACTAAAACTATCTAATTTGATCCAATTACATAATGATTCAAGGGTATGATTGAAAAGAAGCTTTTTAAAGAGTTTTAATCCAACGAACCAAACACTTGATAAAAATAAACTTTGCATTACTAATCATTGTACTACTAGTCCCTACATTACTAATTAATTCATGCGTCATTGATCTTTGTACCAAACAATCCCTTATATTATTATACCGTCTTTAAGAAGACAATTATTTATCTCAAATAATTCAAGTGAAAAAGAAATATTAAAGATTAAAATAATTTCCATGGTAATATCTTATTACATATTAAAATAACTTCTGCAAATTATTATTACTAGTTAAATTCTTCATGATATCAAAGTATACAAGTTAAATCTTTTTCTTTTCTTTTTTTTGAATTAGAAGTTAGATATATAATTGAAGCAGTAATGAAGACATATATACCTAAAGCTTCATATTGTTTCTTATTTATTTAAAGTATAAGTGTATACAAGTTAAACTCGTTACGTTATCAAGTACTCCTATATGAGTTAAATCCTCCCCAAATTCGAACAAAATCATTTAAATAGACACATCAAAGAAGAATTTACTTTCTTAAACTCCATGTAACTAGATCGAAATTTATCTAGTAGATGAATTTTGAAGCACAATCTTTGTGAAAAAAAATCTAATTCATTTCCAGGAACCAGACAAGATACAATAATTTTTTTGGTAAAATATATGAAACAAACTAGCATTAACAGAAGGCCTTTTCTTAGTCCTCACAAAGAACTCAGCACAACAACAAAGGATTTTAAAAAGGAAAAAAAGACAATCAAGCTCTTCCTCAATTCGAAACTAGGTGGCGTCAACACAAGACGAAACATGAGAAATCTCTGGGGGGGTCGTCCATCCTACTACTATACTCGTCCAAGCACATTTAAAGTCATGAATAGATCCGATGTACAAGTGCTGGTGTGATTGCATCCCTCAAATAGGGCTATTGTTCAACGACAACATCAAACTCACGTAAGTTGTTTCATCTTAGCACCTAATCTCATAAGAACCAGCTTTGGTGATGTAACGAACCCATTCAACTGTGTTGTAGCCACTCTTCTCCCACACCTGCACAAAGCTAACTATATGAAACTGGATATCATACCAAAAGAACCAACACTATTGAATTGTAAGTTTGCAAACATACCTTGAGAAACCGAACACGCAATCCAGATGCTGTAAACATGGGAACCTGCAAAGAATAAGGAATTGGTCATAAACTCTAGAGTCAATAGAATATACAAGGAAACGCCACAAATGTGATAAAACACAGTTGAATGGGCTCTTTTAAACCGTAACCCCCCAATGACTCAATATCCACCTACCCCGACCCACTCCTTCCAAAAGATCCATTCAAGGGATAAAGAAGATCGTCAATGGAACATGGTTATCACTTATCAGGTCTCTCAGGAAGGAAAATATTTACCTGAAATTCCATTTGAATTGGTGGCCGAGTCAAGGACTTTTTCTCTGTAATTGTCGAAATTAACTCAACCTCAGCACTCAATGTTGATTCAGTTTGCCCTGGAAACTTTCGTATCCTGCAGCAAATAGTCCATATTGAAGATTCTATGTTTAGAAACTAGCCTTATTGCAGAAGAATGTACAAATACAGCTACATGCCTACTGGCAAGAATAGGACATGGTTATTACACTAATCAATTGTATTAACAATAAGCTATTAAATCTTAAGCAAAATAAAAGTAACCACACTTCTGTATGCTCTACTATGACCAAGCAACTTTTAGATATATTCAAATTTAAACATAAAGAGTTGTCTTCGTGTGACCTATAGGTCACGGGTTTGAGCCATGGAAGTAGCTACTAAAGCTAGCATAAGGTATGTTATCTACATCAAACCCCTTGGGTGTGGCCCTTCCCCAGACCCCGCATGAACTCAAGATGCTTAGTGCACCGGGCTGCCCTTTTTTAATCATAAAATGGAAAAGCAATTGGGAAGAAAATAAATGCATAGGCTTTTCCAAACAATTGAACCATCAGTTACTCTATAAAACCAAGACCTAGTGAAAGTTACCATTTTCAAAAAAAAAAAAAAAAAAAAAAGACCTAGTGAAACTATCCTCCTCCATCTGGATTATGTTATACTACACTCAGCTGGCCTTAGGTAAATTTAACTCCTCCAATTAGCCACAATTGGAATAGAAGTATTAAGACGGAATTATACTCTTATCGTACTGTCCAGGTAAACAATGGACAAACAAAAACAAGAAGGTTCCACTATCCTTGACCACATCTCAAAGAAATACGCCAACCATGATTAAGCAATTGAATACTCACTTCCAAACCAAACAGTCAATGGCTGCATTATACTTTGCTCTCCCTGACGTCACCTGGAAGTTTGTTTTAGCAGTTTGCTTTGGCACTGGAATTTTAATAACTACTCCAAGAGCAAACATTTTTGCACCAAACACACTCTTAACCTGAAAACCAATCAAGTTAGCAACAGGAAATCATATAAGCACAAGTTGATGTTTAAAATCAAAATTCATTCCATATCAAACCTTAACATTCACTTCCATACGTGTACGGCCTAATTCTTTGATAGTTGGTAGTACACGGAAAGGAAGATTTACTCCTTCAGTGATGCGGTACCTGAAGATAAACAGTTTAACAATATCAGGCACTATTATACAAAGTATGCCCATGATCTGAATATGTTACCATTTTCCGAAAAATAAAATAAGTAGGTATAATCTGAACCTCTTACAAAACAAGGGGCTTACATATTTTGAGCTTAAAATCCAAGATACAATCTCTATACTCTGGTCATCATCACTTTCCAAGTAAACAACAACATACCCAGTGACCAATGTAGTCCCACAAAGTGGTATCCGGGAAAGGTATGTACCCCAGACTTACCCTTACCTCAGAGTTGACACTTACTCCATCACTTCAAAGGTTACACTATATCAATTTATATTGCTCAGAGAAATTCTAGCTTTTTTTCCAGTGCTTCTTTCGCATTGAGTATCTTGTTAGACTTCTCAAGCAGTTCCATTAATACTTCAACTTTTCGACAACTTATTAAGTTAAAAGTTTGGAACACACATTGACTTATGAGTGGGAACATGTACAAATTGATTTATCAGGATGCTGGAATATCCAATATAAAATTCTTTAATACATAAAACATGAGGTAAATATTCCATAAGGAAATAAGACGTTAATTTGATGTAATCAATTATAAAACCAAGACATTAAATTTCAAACTAAATCGAGGGGTTCGAGTTTCACATTATGTCACTATTAGGGAAAGAAGATACTAAATGGGGTTGCAGCAGGGATACACTCTTAGCCTGTTTTTATTTGCATTGGCTATGGACGTATTGACGCATCATATTCAAGGAGAGGTACCTTGGTGCATGATATTTGCGGATGACATAGTTTTGACTGATGAGCCCAGAAAACAAAGGTGTATAGAAAGAAGTATGAACTTACTTCATCAATTCAAATTCACCATCAGGCGGGACAAAGCTGACGGTCTTTTCTGAGTTGAACCTTGTCAAATTTACACATTGGTGGAAAGTAACATCATCAAGCTCAATAGTTTTACCACTGGACCGTGAAGCAGAGAAATATACTAGGTCAGTAAACAGAAATAATCAACAAAAAATGTAGCATCTGAAACTAATTGGAGCCCAAACTGCGACATGTTTGGGGACAGTTATCATTGAAAAGCTGCAGATAAGGAGAACTGGAAGAAGCAGATCGTGAAGTGAGATTATCATCTTTACTCTTTAAGTAAATTAACTGACGAGATGAATGACAGACAGGATGATTAATTTTTTTTTTCCTTTATGAGGTCAAATAGGAGTTAAAAAGAACTAAACGATTCAACTTTCTCCAGGGAAACAAATGGTATAGATGAAACACAGAAGTCACTAAGGGGTCGTTTGGTAGAGTGTATTAGGAAAAATAATGCATGCATTAGCCTTATGTATTACTAGTATATTGTTTGGTACTCTTTCCAACCTATGTAAACTAATGTTTGCATTAGTTATACACTCTTTTGTCTATTGTGTATTAAAGTGTGCGTTGCTAATACCATGGATTTCTAGGTATTAGCAATGCAATTATTTTAATGCATGCATTAGCATGATAAAAGACTCAATTGCCCCTCAAAACCTTTTTTTACGTCTTTTCTACCATAATAGTGGAGGGTATCTTTGTAAATAATTTTCTATGCAATGCATGCTATTTTTAATGCATCAAACCAAACAATGCATAAAAATAATCTACGTATAATTAATGCAAAGATAACTAATACATGCATTGCTAAAGCAAGCATTACTAATACACTTTATTTAGCATTATTTTATACACTCTACCAAACGACCCCTAACATTCAAGTGACGTTTCCTGAAACAACTAGCACAAGAAGCACTGCCACAGACAATCTTATGACTGACACAGACAATTATTCAGACACTACCTCTTAGTCGGACGGGACTTGAGTTGTGACTCTTTCTCAAGACCAATTTTATCATTTAAGCCCAACTTCAGATCAGGCATTCCAGAAAGGAAGCATTTCATGAGAACTTTTCCAGTTACATCACAACGGAGGACGCTACCTGCAAGTATAATATATTAAATGAGAACCAAAAAGCTGGTAGCGAAAAGGTCACCTACCAAACTACAAAATTTCTACCTTTTGAAGACATAAGGAGATTAACACTCTCCACAATATCCAGAAATACCTGTTGATACACAAACCTTCATCAATGCTCGTATGCTAGGGAAGATAAAAGATCATAAAAATTTTAAGAAAGACAGAGCCAAAAACCACCTCATTCTTCTTATAAACAAGACCCTCCCGGCGCCAACCGACTGCACCAGTTACTTGCAATGTTGCATTTGGAACTGGCTTATCTACATGCTGCAGAAGTATGTTGCATTGTGAAGTGAACCCCAGTTTGATATCATACTCAAAATTCATATTTATTATATCACCGCATAATATCCCTCATGAATTATTTTATTAAGTAGATCAAACAGGTAGATAATATAAATCTATTATTCAACATTTTTTTGTCATACTACGAAAGCAAGCACAGAAAAAATAACTAACCTTGGATGAAAAGGATGACCGGACACCTTCCTGAGTAATGTAGAGTTTCAAAATTTCAGGTGAAAGATTTTGAGGGTAACCAAAGTCCATAATTTCTGCAATTTTAGACAAAAAGGCAAAACTGATTACTCTTTTTGACATAAAAGCATGTAGCACATACACATTGCACTAAACTTCCAAGGTGGATAATTGCTTGTTGGAAGATAAGTGTACTTAATCTTCAATAGACAGACTCAAAAGGAACTAAAAATTGTCAATAGCTGGGCCAAACTGTCACACTACAGGAAACTGAAAGTAAACTGTCACACTACAGGAATACATTCTATAGACACTGTGCACCCAGCATATCGTCCTAAATAGGGATATCCTAAAGAAATATTTAGATATCAGCAACAAGAAGGTATGTCCAGAGAGGATCTATGGACCGGTCTCAGTGCATTGAGCAGCAATTCTTTGAAGGACAAATTAATGATACAAAAATAGGGTCTCATTAGAAAAAAACAAAGTCCCTGGCCTTGTACTTCTTTCCTTTCAGTTATAAAAGAGGCTTCAAAAGTTTCTTAAGCAAGACTAAATATCCTAATGCATCTCTATAGACATGGTTTAGGCTCATAAAGAATCTCTCAACATTAGTTATCTTATACGTGCACAACCCCATGTTAGAGCCACACTCCCTAGACCCAAGTTGTGAGACTATACTGGTATGTTGTTGTCGTTTTGCATTATCCTCATAGATGTACTCTATCCAATTATCATTATATGTTATATTGCTCCGCTCCAGATTGAGAAAGAAGACGGAGCAGGGGGAGAACAATCACAAAAAAGTTAACATTACTACTGCAAAGATGAAGCAAAATAACCAAAAGAAGTTATTGCATAGAAAGGCTTCCCTTGTCAAACCCTGATAAAATCTCAGAAACTAATATTCTCTGCAAAGCTTACCGTCCAATAGCTCATAAATCAAAACAAAGTTATTGCGGATGGCATCTTCATCAAAGGCACCACCAAAATAAGATTTGAATAGTGTAACAGCCTGCATGTGTATGGGGATTGCAGTTTTATTATTCTGGAGGTAAAAAGAAAACACTGGCAGAACATATTGATGCAATAAGTCATGGTTATGACATTATTTTTCTTACCTCCACTTCTTAAGAAGTATCAGGATTTCTTGCTTAGAAAGGAGAATGTAGTACATTTGGAAAGGTGCAGAAATTCAATAAAACTAAAGCATTAAAAACTAAGATACTGGTTCTGTAATGCTTCTAATCCATAAGATAATTACATAAAACTGATGCTAAGAGAGCAAAAATCAACGTTCTCCACTTACGCCACAGAGAGAGGGGGGGAGGGAAGAGAGTGAGAAACACGTGAAAGCTTTTGTTACAAACAAATAAAAAACAGTGGTTGAGACCACATTCATCAGTCAGAGTGCAAGAATGATTCTAATAAGCAATAGGATTTTACCTCAACAACAAACTTGAATGCACATGCAACATTTGCATTGCTGCTAACAACAATCACAATATAGACATTGCTAATTCTCATGTACAAGAAAGAACAGCCTCCAATCTGCCGGACGGGACATGTACCAAGTTCTTTTGACTGCATTATATGCATCCGGAAGGCATCTACCATATTACCCCTGACAAAATTTAAAAAGACTCATAGTTAAATGAAAAATATAGCAAAGTGATGTAGTAACCAGCTTCTTTATTCTCACAAATGACACAATGATCGATTCACATGCATTTTATTTGAAAGATGAAGTTAGTTTGCTTCATACAAAAACAAGCACTTACAACATGACAACTAAAAAAGAAGAGAGAGTAGAAGTTATTTTGAAGTATTTATAGTGATGGCATCGGATGCCAAAGACTCAAAGCAAGGACAAAGACAGATAGAAGCAACAAAATTTCTGAATTAGCATGCTGAGAACCACATTATTCTCGCATGTTAACATTTTTGTATTAGACACAAATTTATATACATGGGACTGAGGCACCAGTTAGACATGTGTTTGACCGAAGATAAATCATGATGAGCTAAACACATTTTCTCCACTTCCTGAAGAGGCAAGATAAGGAATTCCAAAGTTTTGAGTGGGTCATAAGAAACAAGAAACAAAGAAGAATTTTCATCCTCCAGCATGGTACTTAGTTAGTATGACAAAGTTCACATTAAAAATGCAAACATCCACACAGGAAATCAAACTTTCAATTAGCTAGGCAAAATTTTATACCAAGATTTACTTTTTCTTATACAGCAAGACAAACAATCTGCTTTGTTTAACAACTTCAACTACTAAGCCTTCGCCTAACTATGGCGATAAGATAAGACAGAAAGGTTCCAACTTTAAACTTCCTAGCAGCAGACTACAATTCATTCGTCAAACTTCAAAAGATACATCAACATTGTATCTCTTAAAGTAAGTCCCTAAATCAAAATCAAGTAAAAGTCAGCAAGGAAATCAAACTTCAAATTTAGTTAGGCAAATGTTTTTACACCAAAACTTAGTTTGTGTTATTTGTGCTATACAGCACTCTAAACAATCTGCTCTGTTTAAAAATTTCAACAACTAAACTTTAACCTAACTAACCAGTATCTCCTGATCTTAATGCCATAAAATTACAAAAGTTTCCAACTTTGAACTACCAAACCACACATTAGGAAAAAAATTCTGGCAGCAGATTACAATTAATGCATCAACATTCAATTCAACAATTGTTTCTCTTAAATTAAGTACCAAAATCAAAACCAAGTAAACGTCAGCAAGGAAATCAAACTTTTAACTTTATGCAGCAAAACTTTACACCAAGACTTAGTTTGTCTCATACAGTACTACAAACAATCTGTTACGTTCATCAACTTAAACAACTAAACCTTAACCTAACTAACCGGTTACAGTATCACCTGATCTAATGACATAACATAAAAAAAGGTTCCAACTTTAAGCTCACCACACACACGAGTGGAGCTAGGGGGCACAACGAGTTCACCCCACTCCCCACCAGCCACAAAATTACAATGTATATACAAAGTCAAAAAGAAATGTATACATAATTACGTTCCCTTAGCTTCTTCGCGTGTTTACTTATTTATACTTGAAATCCAAAAAACAACATCAACATACTCAAATAAACCCACAAGTGAGGCCTGCGGAGGGTAAAGTGCATGCAATGTTATTTTTAACAGATCCTCGGCTCAAGGAAAGTACCCATAATGAAAATACTGGCTCTGTCACTCATCACACATTACAACAAAAACTTTCTAGCATAATATTAGAACTCATTCATCAAAATTTTAAAAAGACAAGTACCAAAAATCAAAATCAAAGTAAAAATTGAGCAAAATATAAGAAATTAGGTATAAATTCATAAATGAGAAAATACCCAACATCGTCCCTGTAGAGACGGTTGATAAGGACATCGCCCCGGAGATTCAAAAAGTATATTGCTGAAGCCGCCACTGGCATGGCTGCTAATCAAACAGGTGATCCAATTTTACAATAAAATACCTATAAAATCCAAAAAATAATAAAAATTGATGGACTAAATCAGATCAAATTGAGATTTTTGTTCAAAAAATCAATGAGATTTCTAGGGTTTTTCATGTGATTTTGGGGAGAAAAAAGGTAACAGTTTTGGACTGAAGAATGAAATGAAATGAAAATGGTGAGATCTTTATTTGTGCTTTTTGAATTTGTTTAATAAAGGAAAAATTCAAAAGGCACTCATCCCCTTATTTTTACAGTCTTTTCATTATTAATCAGAAATTTCGTATATTAAAATATTAAATTATTTTTACATCAAGATATTGAGCAATTTTAAGAATAAAAAAAAATGAGAATTGGGATATTTTCCGTGTAAATGTGAATTAGTTTGCTTCAAAAATAAATATAACTTGTAAGTATGAAGTATCGACTTAGAAGGAAAAAATTTGATTTTTTACTTTTAATACTTCTATCTTCTAAAATTATTCAAGTTTAATTAATTTTTTCATTAAATTAAATTTTTAACTACTTTTTTCGTTGTAGTTTATGCACATAAAAATTTAAGTACAAATATTTTGATATGCTTGACAGCTTGAGAAATAGGAAAGATAATGCATCGCCTATCTATGTTTTCGCTCAGAAGCCAAAACGAACTTATCTAGTTTTTAAGATGGTGACATAAGCTACATGTTATTTATCCTTTTCGAACTACACTTGTGTGATACTAGTGTTGAAATTCTACATTTGAGTTTATCGTGATCTTTATAATATCGTTTTGCTTATGATAATTTAACTGCTTGTAGTTTATATACTTATCTTTTTCTTCTTTTTTTAAATTGTGAATCTGTTAAAAATAATTTTTTTATCTTAAAAAATGATAACATATACACATATTCCTCAAACCCTATTTGTGGTAATATGTTGGATGTGTTGTGTGGTGTTTTTTACTTTTCATAATTTAAGTTTTCAATTAATACCCTTATTTACGACTTTTTCATTTTAGATTTTTTAGAAGTGTTTAACTACTACCTATAACACCATATAGGAATGATCGATCATTTATAATAATATCAAATAGTGTCATATATAATATGTGAATTATTTCACCTAATTTTAACTAAGGGTGTTAAGTGGACGAGTTGAGTTTAAATTAAAGATACTAAAATGAGTAAATTTTAGGTTTAGCAAACATAAAAATCATATTTATATGTTATAGTTATAGACTTATAGTTTGTATAATTGCGCTTCATAACAAACTTTATGTTTGCTATGGATTATTAGATTTGTATAAATCATTGACAACCTCTCATTTGTATAAATCGTTGGCAGCCTCTCAATTCAATAGTATATATGTAACCTATGTATATATATATGTATCAATGATTGTGATTGTCTATCTACATAAAATTGAATTTGTATACAATTGAATCGAAATAAAATATTTGTATATCAAATCTCTCTCTCGCTTAATACAACACAAATTATACATTGTAATTTGTATAATTTGTGGCTATAAAGCGAGAAAGAGAGAAAATGCAAAGAGAACTGGTAAGAAAAGATATAGGACGAATATATAGTTTTTTCTTGCTTTATAAAAACACAAACACAATTTATACATTTGTGTTGGTATAAAGTGAGAAAGGTAAGGGAGAGTAACGAGTGAGATCTAGGAGAGTGGTGGGTGAGATTCGCTAGGGAGAGATGCAAATGACAACTGTTTGCTACGGCTTACAGTTAAATAAAATTGTGGTTATAGCATTTAATATGAATTAATAGGTTGTTATTTTATACAATTTTCTCTATTAAAATGATTGAAATAGAAATTGGATTGGATCCTGACCGACCCAAGTTTACTTTGGGCTCAAATGGGCTTAAAATTGGTTAGAGTCTTGATTTATCCAATCTGATCCGCTTAGTCTCAATGATTTTAATATATTATTATTTAAAGTTTTATAACCAAAATTTGAATTTCAACTCAAATTTTTTTTAGAAAAAGAAATTGCAAATGGATTAATAAATCATAAAAGATGTAAAATATATTGTAATTTCTATCTTCAATATAGGGACATATACTATATCAACGCAAATAGAGAATCTTAAAATAGGCTGAAATTGTGCTCTATTTGATTCTCTTAAAATGAGTTAAGACTTGGATAAGTTGAAATTTAACTTAACTTGAATTATTTTGAGTTCAACCCTTAAAATTTTGACCGAATTATCTATAGTTGAACTCATTTTTGACACCCCTACTTTTAACCAAACGATCCTAAAAATAAAAATAAAAAATATAAAAATAAATAATAAATAAACTAGTAAGGAAAATTCAAATGCAAAACACAACATTCTTCTCACATGGATATTGTAATAAATAATTTTTGCATGTTTGACCACAATGAAAATGGTAAGAACACAAGAAAGATTATTAACGAATCCATTATTCACACGTGGAAATATTAATATTACATATTAACAAAATTAATAATTTAATTTAATAATATCAAATAAAACCTGTCCCAAAACATCTTTCAAAATAAGAATATTGTTTACTATTAAAGAAAATATACTTGATGCCTAAAGTATTTTATTTCCATATTGGCATAGTGTTTGAAGAAGAATTACACTTCTAAGAGGTGTGATGTATGCAATTTATTATAATATAATATTAGTGATTGAATTTTTTATAATTTAAATTCATGATTAATAATTTATATGATATAATTTTTTTTGAACCCAAAACTCCAGCCGATCAATAAAAAATATTTTAAAAAAAAAAATATGAGCTCATCAATGACCTCCATGAAATTTTGATCTGAACTTCACATAAATTAATCATAGAAAATAATATAATAAATAATCAAATATGATATTGGTCAAGAATTCATTTAAAATATTAACTAAAGATTCTTCATACTATTACTTTATTTTAACCTTTTTATACTCTAATTTACCTGCTTTAAATTTTAGATGTGACATTTTAATTTTGTTTTATACTTATGATTATTATTCTTTTGGTTTCTATCACCTGGTATTTGACTTTGCATGAAGGTTATTTAATTTGATAGTCATTGTATAAAACAAATATTTACTCAAATTATAATTTGGTCTAATATTTAATCTTTAATCATTAATTTAAAATATACAAAATTTAATACATTAATAACTTTTTTAATTTTATTTAGCATTCAAACATACGTACTTGACTTAATTTAACTTATGAATTAAGACTCGAGATGCTCAACTATTTGAACGGAGAGATAATAATTACAAACATAATCAATACATAATCCAAACAATTAATTTCTCCCATCATTTCTTCTTTGTTCACCATGGCTACTCCAATCACAAAACCCCCATCACCTGCTTGTACAAAAATCATAGAAGAAATCACAAGGATTTACAAATCACTACCACCAAGACCCTCCATTTTAGATATTGAAGCTTCAATTTCTGTTATAAAATCAGTAGAAACAGAAGAAAAAATAAAACTTGATGAAATTTCAAAGAAAGTAGTGGAGATAGAAGAAAGTGTTTCAGCTGAGCTTTACTCTGTGTTAGAAAAAGTGAGAAAAGCTATGGTTTTGTTTCAAAGTAAAGAACAGAAGAAAGAGGCTGTTGAGTTGATTGAGCTTGATAAAACTTATCAAGATTTTGATGAGTTGATTCAGGAAGCTACAGAGTTGGTTTCTGAAGATACCCAAATGGGAAAAATCAATTCTTTTGAGGACCCAATTGGTGAAATTGGAAAAAAAGATGAGATTTTGAAGAAGGGTTTGGTTACAAGTTGTGAATTGTTCACTGTTTCTTCTTCAGGTATGGATATTTTCTTCTCTTTTTCTGCTTTTTTTTTTGTTTTTGTCCAAGATTTCAACTTTTTGCTTGTTTTGTGAGTTGTGGAGGTAATGTGTTGTCTTTCGATTTATTGTTTCTTATACTTCGATTATTTTATTATTTTGTTGTAGCTAATGTTCAGAATGCTTTGTTATGCTTTTACTTCGGTTTATTCTTTTTGTGTGTGTGTGTATCCAAGATTTCTACTTTTTGCTTGCTTGTGAGTTGTGGAGGTAATGTGTTGTCTTTTGATTTATTGTTCCTTGTACTTTGATTATTTTATTATTTTGTTATAGCTAATGTTTAGAATGCTTTGTTATGCTTTTACTTCCTTTTATTCTTTTTTTTTGTGTGTATCCAAGATTTCTACTTTTTGCTTGCTTGTGAGTTATGGAGGTAATGTGTTGTCTTTCGATTTATTGTTCCTTATACTTCGATTATTTTATTATTTTGTTGTAGCTAATGTTCAGAATGCTTTGTTCTGCTTTTACTTCGGTTTATTCTTTTTTTTTGTGTGTGTATCCAAGATTTCTACTTTTTGCTTGCTTGTGAGTTGTGAAGAGCATGTGTTGTCTTTTGATTTATTGTTCCTTGTACTTCGATTATTTTATTATTTTGTTGTAGCTTATGTTCAGAATGCTTTGTTATGCTTTTACTTCCGTTTATTCTTTTAGTGTGTGTGTATCCAAGATTTCTACTTTTTGCTTGCTTGTGAGTTGTGGAGGTAATGTGTTAGTCTTTCGATTATTTTATTATTTTGTTGTAGCTAATGTTCAGAATGCTTTGTTATACTTTTACTTCGATTTATTCTTTTTGTTTGTGTGTATCCAAGATTTATACATTTTGCTTGTTTTGTGAGTTGTGGGGAGCATGAATTAGGCTAGAGGTACGTAGGTACTAGTGGTCCTAGTATTGCTTATTTGGTTTCTTGTCCTTCTGTTACTATGTGTTGTTGTATGTAGTTTGATTATCACATTATTTTATTGGAAATCTTAGAATAAAATATATATCCAAACATAATTTAAAAAATCGTTCAAGTTTCTAACTTCAGAATCTATGCCCAAACGCTAGCTTAGATTGATGGAGAAACATCATTTATAGTTTCTCCTTTTGGTCTTTCTTGGAACTTGAATCCTAGCTTGCATGATTCTCTTTCCTTTTTAGTGATGGCCCTAGCTTGCTATGTACGTCGACTAATCTACTAGGTTTCCAGCTATAGGTGAGTATGTGTGGCAGTGGCGGAGCTATTGATACCCCTTTGTTTGGGACTGGGGTGTAGTTGTTGTCGGACGTCAATGTTTAGATTGATGGGAGAACATCATTTAGAGTTTTTCTTTCTGGTGTCTCTCTTGAACTTGAATTTTAGTTTGCAAGATTCTTTTTGTCCTTTTTAGTGATGGCGCTAGTTTGCTACGTATGCCAACTAATCTACTAGCTTTCCAGCTGTAGGTCAGTATGTGTGGCAGTGGCAGAGCTATTGATACCCCTTTGTTTGGGACTGAGGCGTAGTTGTTGTTGGACGTCAATGTTTAGATTGATGGAAAACATCATTTAGAGTTTTTCTTTCGGGTGTCTCTCTTGGAACTTAAATCGTAGTTTGCATTATTCTTTTTCCTTTTTTAGTGATGGCGGTAGCTTGCTATCTACGTCAACTAATCTACTAGGTTTCCAGCATTCGTTTAGTATGTGTGGCAGTGGCGAAGCTATTGATATCCCTTCATCGGAAAATTAGAATGTGCAAATAGGTCAATTTCTTTTTATGTATATGTTGTTTGGGACCGAGACATAGTTGTTGTCGTTGTATATACTATATGTTAAGTCCTCTTGCCTTCTTCGTGTGTTACTTATCCTCTTAGTAAAAGTCCTGGCTCGTTACTGATATGGCATTCAACTATACTATGTCTTAATTGTTGTGTAATTTGCCTTTAGGTATCAAGCACAAAGAGAAGTACAGTTTGATGAAAGTAGCTGCCCTAATTGAAAATGCCGCCAAAACTCGAGCAAGGGTTGTTGATCTTCACAACAAGTTAATGGACAAGATTGAATGGCTTCCATTGTCACTTGGGAAATTGGTGAACGTCACTGAGCTAAACGTTGCCGATAACCAGATCATGGCTCTTCCAACTACCATTGGTAGCCTTAATGCCTTAACGAAGCTCGATCTTCACTCCAACCAAATTATAAACCTTCCTGATTCATTTGGTGAGCTAATCAGTTTGACTGATCTTGATCTCCACGCGAACAGGTTGAAATCGCTGCCAGCTTCTTTCAGGAACTTAGTAAATCTGATTGATCTTGATTTGGGTTCGAACAGGTTCACTCATTTGCCTGATTTCGTTGGGAACTTAACCTCCTTGAAGAGACTAAACGTGGAAACAAATCAGCTCGAGGAACTTCCTTACACAATAGGATTTTGTTCTTCCCTTGTAGAAATGAGATTGGATTTTAATCAGCTTAAAGCTCTCCCCGAGGCAATGGGAATGCTCGAACACTTGGAGATCCTTACGCTACACATTAACAGAATTAAAGGATTACCAACGACAATGGGGAATCTTTCTCGCCTAAGGGAACTTGATGTTAGCTTCAACGAAGTTGAGAACATACCCGAAACATTCTGTTTTGCTGTCAGCTTGGAAAAGCTTAATCTTGCAAACAACTTTGCAGATTTGAAAACTTTACCAAGATCAATCGGGAACCTTGAGAATCTCGAAGAGCTTGATATTAGCAACAGTCAAATAAGAACGTTGCCCGACTCCTTCAGGCTCTTGTCAAAGTTGAAAACTTTTCGAGCTGATGAGACTCCGCTAGAAGTACCACCAAGGCAAATTATAAAGCTAGGGGCTCAGGTAATTTTTGGTTACTGTGTTTCTTGTCAATCGATCTTAAGACTTTACGGTAGTTTTTAGAGTTAATACCTGAACTATTGCCTTTTCGCGAGTTTCACACCCAACAATATCAACTCTTCTCTTTTCCTAGATGAACTATCGCCATCGATGTATTAAAGCACACCTCAACTAGATTTTGTAACTTGTTTCGTTTTCTTCTTTTGTCTTGCCATCAGGTTGTTGTCGAGTACATGGCTGAATTTGTAGCTAAGAACAAGCTTCAATTGCAGCGGCCAAAGAGGAGAGCTTTCTTTTGTCCAAGTTGCCTATTTCCGAGGGGAAGAGGCGGATCTAGAGGAGGTACTGTTGGTTGAACTGAACCTAATGCTTGCGGATCGAACTATTTGTACATCCTGTACAAAACATTTGAAAACTTATACAGTTAATAAGACTCCCTCATTCTGAATCCGCTGACTCTAGATCTTGGATTCGTCTCACTGAGAGGTGTTGGATACCTTCAGAATCTATCAAAGCATTCCGATTTCATGACTTTTCTATCTATCTATCTATCTATCTATATATATATATATACAAAAGTTCCAAACTGTAATGATATGGCTAGCTTGAGTACTGCATTTATCAGACAGACTATTGGTTCTTATAAGACTTGAACTGAGTGAAGATATGTTTCTCATTTCTAATTGTGAAGTACAACTGTCTCTGTGTGACATATAGGTCACGGGTTTGAACAGTGGAATCATGGACCTTAGTGAACTCGTTATGCTTCGAGCACGGGGTGCACTTCTTTAAACACCATAAAAGTCTCATTAAATCCAAAAAATACAACCATCTCTTTGTGACATAGGTCACGGGTTTGAACAGTGAAATTCAATCACTAATGCTTGCAGTATGATAGTCTGACTACAACACACGTGGACCTTACTGAACTCGTTATGTTTCGTGCACAGGATGCACTTCTTTAAACACCATAAAAGTCTCATCAAATCCGAAAAACGGCAACACAAAACATTTTGCTAAAACACAAGGCAATATTAATGGAATTTGCATTTTTTTTAATTATTATTAGACTCTAGAAATAGAGCAATATTTTGACAAAACTTCAAAAATTATACCTTCACTAGAAGTTCCACTAAGTCCTTTTTTTTAAAGGTTTTCGTTAAATCTTACTTAAACATTTGATAGTAGATAAAAAAAAATGCTTATTTTTGACAAATTTAAAGGATTTATACAAAAGAAAAGAAATTACTTACGTATATCTTATTGCCATGTGTCATTGAAAAGTTTAAAAATTAATATTTACGAACTAATTGTGTGTGAGTTCTTTTCTTTCTAATTTTGTGAAATATCGCGTTTAGAAATTCATTTACTTCACATTTTATTTTAAATAGAAATAAATTATAATGGTGATATATTAGGTAGATATATGTGATATTTGAATGGGTAAATTAATTCATATGTCCTTTTTACCCCTAAAATAAAACGAGTTTGAATATGAAAGTATCAAACAATATTGTTAACAAGAACTTATTTAATTTTGATTTACCTTTGATTTGTTGAACGATAGTTCTATGGCCAATTTTCATCTATATTCGACTAGTGTGATTAGATTGTTAAGGTATTTCGATTTTATATTATTATTTCGGATTCATATAGCATAATTTTCATTTTGTTCACCATTTTAATGTCATTAATGAATATGTAATACGCTTTTTACATAATTGATTGAGTCATCAAAACATGTCAAAATAACATATTGAGATTTTTCTAATACAAATAGTCAAATGATATAAATCTTAATTGAAGTGTATAAATAAAAATTACGCTAACTTTAGATGTTCGTTTAATTTTTTTTTATTTAAAAAAAACACTTTATGAGAAGTGCAAATTTTCTTGAATATGTATATTTTCATTTTTTAGGCGCTCCAAGTCAAGTTAATTTTTGTGTGATCAAAAGTTAGAATTCAATATCAAACCTCTGAAATTTACACAAATAGACAATTATTTATGGTGTTATCGTTAAGTTTGATCCCAATTATAAAGGTGATCAAAGTTATAATTCAATATCATTACCTATGAGATTTACATAAATAGACAATTATTTATAGTGTTATGGTTAAGTTTGATTATCTATTATATAAAAATATTGCATGAAATAGTTTTCACGCTAAAAGCTAGAATCTAATATCAGATCATAACAAGAGTTGTCTTATCACAACTCATCATAAATCATTGGTATTTAGATAAATAAAAATTTTGACGAATCACTTGGAGGTCTAGCATATGAATTTATCGCAAATTCTGGTGAATAACAAGAAATTTAGTGCAAATTATATTGTACTTCATTATCAATAGTTTCTGATGGATAGATCTGTCATAACTCTCAACGAATTATTAGAACTTTAATACGTAAGGTATCCTTCTTATATATGTGGCTATTTATGTTAATTTCTCAAATGGTAAAAATTTTCATAAACCATACTCATATAGGTATATATCATATATTGTGTTGTACTGTGAAAGAAACTATCATAAATTTTGAATTGCTCACCAACAATTTCTGATGGATAGATTCGTCACAAGTTTGGACGAATCACCTGAATTTTAATACATAGTGTATCATTTTATGCAAATAACTTTATGTAAATTAATTAAATGGTGAAACTTCTTGTATCTAACAATGTATTGTGTCGTATTATGGAATAGCTTCACAAAATTCGATTAATCAGCAACAATTTTTGATGGATATAGATTTGCCACAACTCTCAACAAATCACTACAATTTTAATATGTATTGTATCCTTTTGCAGACGGTTATTTATGTTAATTTTCAATGGGTAAAATTTTTTAAATTCGACTCATTAAGATATTATATCACATTGTAAAATAAAATATTCATCTTACGAGTAATCACCAACAATTTCTGATAGATTCATTTGCTAACTTTCAACGAATTACTAAAACTTTGATACGTATAGTATCCTTTTACACATGCAGCTATTTATGTTAATTCTCAAGTGGTGAAATTTAAATCCAACCCATTAATATATTTCGCATTACACAAAAATTATTCATGAAATTTTTTTGACTAATCACCAACAATTTTTAATGAATAGATTTATGATGATCTTAACGAATCACAAAATTCTAAATACGTATTATATCATTTTACGCAAATCAATTTTATGTTAATTACTCAAATTATGAAATTTCTTAAGACACTGAATCCATCAATATATGATATCGTACTATGTAATAAACCATTCATGAATGTCTGCAGATCACCAACAATTTTTAATGGATAGATTTTCCACAACTCCCAACGAGCCGCTAGAACTTTAATACCTATGATAGCACGAGACACTTATCTTGAGAAGTTTCTTAAATCTAACGTATTAATATATTGTATCGTATCGTAAAGTAAAGTATTCATAAATTCCAAATGATCACCAACCGTTTTGATAAGTATATTTACCATCACAACTCTCAATGACTCACAAAAACCTTGACATACAACACACGTGGACCCTAGTGAATTCGTTATGCTTCGTGCACAGAGTGCACTTCTTTAAACACCATAAAAATTTCATCAAATCCAAAAAAAGGGCAACACAAAACATTTTGCTAAAACCTAAACAAAAGGGCAATATAATAGAATTTGCATATTTATTTTTTTATTATTATTAGACTCCAGAAATAGAGCAATTTTTTGACAAAAAACAAAAAAATTATACCTTCACTTATAAGTCCACTAAGTCCTTCCCCTACCCCCCCCCCCCCCCCCCAAAAAAAAAAAAAAATTCGTTAAATCTTACAAACATATTTGTTAAACATTTGATAGGAAATATTATTTTTGACAAATTTAAAGGGTTTATCTTATTTCCATGTGTCATTAAAAAGTAAAAAACAAATAATATTTTCGAACTAAATTTGTGTGATTTCTTTTCTTTCTAATTTCGTAAAATATCACATTTAGAAATTCATTTACTTCACATTTTAAATAGAAATAAATTATAATGCTGATATATTAGGTAGATAGATATATGTGATATTTGAATAGGTAAATTAATTCATATGACCTCTTTTAACCCAAAAATAAAATGAGTTTGAATATGAAAGTATGAAATGATATTGTTAACAATAGCTTATTTAATTTTTGGCGTACCTTTGATTTATTGAACGAGAGCCCTATGACCGATTTTCATCTATATTCTACTAATGTGATTAGATTGTTAAGGTATTTCGATTTTACAATATTATTTCAAATTCATATATCATAATTTTCATTTTATTCACCATTTAATATGTCATTAATGAATATGTAATACGCTTTTTACATAATCGATTGAGTCATCAAAACATATCAAAATAACATATTGACATTCTAATATGAAAATTCAAATGATATGAATCTTGATTGAAGTATATAAATTAAAACTACGCTAACTTTAGACGATTATTTATAGTGTTATGGTTAAGTTTAATTATCTATATATAAATATATTGCATGAAATAGTTTTCACGCTAAAAGCTAGAATTTAATGACAGATTATAATAAGAGTACTTGTCTTATCACAACTCATAATAAATTATTAGTATTTAGATTTTAAAAAAAATCTTAATGAATCACTTGGATGTTTAGCATATGAATTTATCGCAAAAATTCTAGTGAATAACTAGAAATTTAGTGCAAATCATATCGTACTTCATTATCAATAGTTTATGATGAATAGATCTGTCATAACTCTCAACGAATTATTAGAACTTTAATACCAATGTTATCCTTTTTATATATGTGGCTATTTATTTTTCTCAAATGGTGAAAATTCATAAACCATACCCATATATGTATATATATTGTGTCATACTGTAAAAGAAATTATTCATAAATTTTGAATAACTCATCAACAATTTCTGATAGATAGATTTGCTACAAGTTCTGACGAATCACCTGAATTTTAATACATAGTGTATTATTCTGCGGAAATGGCTATTTACGTAAATTAATTAAATGGTGAAATTTCTTGAATTTTGTGTCGTATTATGGAATAGCTTCACAAATTTCGATTGATCAGCAAAAGTTTCTGATGGATATAGATTTGCCATAACTCTTAACGAATCATTACAATTTTAATATGTATCGTTTTGCAGACAATTGTTTATGTTAATATCTTAGTGATAAAATTTCTTGAATTCGACCTATCAAGATATCATATCACATTGTAAAATAAACTATTCATCAGTTTCAAATAATCACCAACAATTTCTGATAGATAGATTTGCGAACTTTCAACGAATCACCAAACTTTGATTTGTATTGCATCCTTTTACACATGCAGCCATTTATGTTAATTCTCAAATGGTGAAATTTAAATCCAAACCCATTAATATATTGTATCGCATTATACAGAAAACTATTCATGATAAATTTTCGACTAATCACCAACAATTTCTAATGGGTAGATTTGTCATAATCTGAAGGAATCACAAAATCCTAAATATGTATTATATCGTTTTACGCAAATCAATTTTATGTTAACTACTCAAATGATGAAATTTCTTAAAACACTCAATCCATCAATATATGATATCACACTATGAAATAAGCTATTCATGAATGTTTGCTAATCACCAACAATTTTTAATGTATAGATATTCCACAACTCTCAAACGAACCGTTAGAACTTTAATACCTATTATATCGCTAGACACTTATATTCAGGGGCGGCTCAACATAACTCGAGGCCTAAAGCGAAATTTTAATTAGAGGCCTAAATTTTTTTTAAAAATTATTTGTATTTATTTATTTTTAAAAATTTTTAGATGTAAATTATTACTTAATCTATATTTTTATAAATGATTTTTTCAAATACTTTTTTAAAATACTTTTTTAAAATATTATTTTTTAAGCAAGATTTGATCAATTCAACATTGAAAACATCATTTTATTGAGAAAATTATTATATGAATCGAAAATATGGTTCTATAAGTAATAAGTTGATAAATTTTAAATAAAGATAAGAGTTAGAATTATAGAATCTAATTCAAAAAGTTGATAACTTGATATATCCTACTTTAATATAAAAATTACGAAGAAATAAAAGAATATTTGTAATTTACTTTGTTTAACACTTTTCAACTATTGATTCATATTTTTGACAGATTATTACTCTAATTATCAAAGATTTGAAGAAATAGAGTGCATAAGGAGTTAAAAAGATTTTAAAAAAATGTGAGTGTTAACAAAGAAAATATATATATTATGAATAATTAATTCTATTTCATGAAAAAATTAAACATATTTTTTTATTTTTTAGAAATTTGAGGCCTCCAAAAATTGGGGGCTTAAGGCAGTGGACTAAAAAATTATATGGAAGAGCCGGCACTGCTTATATTAAGAAGTTTCTTAAATCTAACGCATTAATATATTGTATCGTATCGTATCGTAAAGTGAAGTATTAATAAATTTCGATTGATCACCAACCGTTTTGATAAATATATTTATCTTCACAACTCTCAATGACTCACAAAAACCTTGACGCACATATTCTATACTTTTATGCGAACGACTATACTAGATGAAATTCCTTAAACCAACGATAACATATTCAGTGAAATATCACGAACCAAGTCCATCAATATTATCTCCCCCTATAACAATACCAAGGCCATAGAAGCTATATAGAAGCTTCCACACACGTATGGAATATTTTTATAAATTTCGATTGATTAGCAAAAGTTTCTAATGGATATAGATTTGCCATAACTCTTAACGAATCACTACAATTTTAATATGTATTGTATTCTTTTGCAGACGCTTGTTTGTGTTAATTTTTTAATGGTAAAAGGATTTGACTTATCCAGATATTATATCACAATGTAGAATAAACAATTCATCAGTTTCGAGTAATCACTAACAATTTCTGATAGATAATTTTGCTAACTTTCAACGAATCACCAAAACTTTGATTCATATTGTATCCTTTTACACATGCAGCCATTTATGTTAATTCTCAAATGGTGAAATTTAAATCCAACCCATTAATATATTGTATCGCATTATACAAAAAAAAATATTCATGATAAATTTTCGACTAATCACCAACAATTTTTAATGAGTAGATTTATCATAATCTTAACGAATCAAAAAATTCTAAATTCGTATTATATCATTTTACGCAAATCAATTTTATGTTAAGTAATCAAATGAAATTTCATAAAACACTGAATCCATCAATATGATATCGCACTACGAAATAAACTATTCATAAATGTCTGCAGATTACCAACAGTTTTTAATGGATAGATTTTCCACAACTCCCAAACGAACCGCTAGAACTTTAATACCTATTATATAACCAGACACTTATATTGAGAAGTTTCTTAAATCTAATGCATTAATATATTGGTCGTATCATGAAATAAAGTATTCATAAATTCCAATTGATCACCAACCGTTTTGATAAATACATTTACCATCACAACTCTCAATGACTCAAAAAATTCTTGACGTATATATTATATTCTTTTACGCAAACGACTATACTATTAATTTCTCAAATAATGAAATTTCTCGAACCAACAACAATATATTCAATGAAATATCATGAATCCAGAGTCCATCAATATTATTTCCCTCTAGCCCATTTAACAATACCAAGCCCATAGAAGCTATATAGAAGCTTCCACACACATATATATATGTCCAATTCTGTCTGTGTTGTCATTTGTAAACCTTCACTGCCCAATTCTCTATGTGTGTGTAACCGAAGAAGGCGATAATCACAAAGCTGTAAGTCTATTTTCTTCATCTAAAATCATGTAAATGTTCATCAATTCTTGATCAAAGAATGATTTTTGGGGGAAAAAATTCAATTTTTTTTTGTTGGTTTTGTGTTTTCCCCCTTTTGCAGGTTTATTTTGATGTTTTAGTGAAAATTGAATTTCCCAAATGAGTTCTAAGGAGAAGTATATGAGGAACAATCGAAGATCAAGATCGGCTAGAATCGATCATGATTATAATAGCCAAATCAGTAGTAACCGTAACCGTAACCGTAGTTCTATAGATTTTTCTGGAATTTCTGAATCTGGGGTTCGTCAATTGAATCCTGAGAGTGAAATAGCTCAACAGTCCAACCCGATTAATGTTGGGTCGGATGGGGATTCGGGGTCAGGTTCGGGGATTGATGAGGGTGGGTTGAATTTCTGTACTGAGGATCAATTGGAAGCTATCTTGTTGCAAAAATTGGAGGTTTTGTATGGTGAGGCTATTGCTAAGATTACGAATTTGGGTTATGATGAGGAGGGTGTTATGAAAGCTATGTTGAAAAATGGTCATTGTTATGGTGGGATGGATGTTTTGACTAATATTTTACATAACGCGTTGTCGTATTTGAATAATGGGTATGTAAATAGCGGGAGTTCTTCGAGTGGGGATGAAGCAGACCAACCTTTTGTTGATTTAAGACAGTTAGTGGAGTATTCGTTAGCGGGTCTGATTTGCTTGTTGCAACAAATGAAACCACATTTAAGTAAAGCGGATGCGATGTGGTGCTTGTTGGTTAGTGATCTTCATGTGGGTAGGGCGAGTGGGATGGAAGTTCCTGATGGGAGTGGTCGTACTAGTGGGTCGCTGAGTGGTGGTGGTAGTAGTACTAATGTGGAGGGTGTTGCTACTGGTCCTATTGGGGTTGTGCCTGCGATGTGTAGGTTTCATGGGGGCTGGGGTTATGGGAATAGCACTGGTAATGCATATCCGTTAAATAAATCTTTTGCAATTACCTCTGATTCTAGTCCATATAAAGAGATTGATTGTCCTAAGAGGTTTAACCTTACTCCGTCGATGAGAACCTTGCTAAAGAGGAATGTAGCTGCGTTTACGGCTGGACTTAGGTCAAACCCTAAGTATATGCAGAGCCAGTCCCGGGTTTCCTCTAGTTCCCTGACTGATGGGGATCAATCAAGTGGGCTTGCTCAGTCGGGTGTCTCACAAACTTCGAAAAGCCAAGATGTTAACTGTGTGGTAGGTAAATTTCAAGATTTGAATCTTGATGAAAAAACACAGCAGCAGGGCAAGGGCAATGAAGATCTGGACCAGAAAGATGAGTTGCTTCTAAGTCTGCTCGATCAGATAAAGGATCTTGAGAAACAGGTCAAGGAAAGGAAAGATTGGGCGCACCAAAAAGCTATGCAGGCTGCTAGGAAGCTTAGCCATGACTTGACAGAGCTGAAAATGTTGAGGATGGAGAAGGAGGATATCCAGAGAATGAAGAAAGGTAAACCGGCAATAGAAGATGCTACCATGAAGAAATTATCAGAAATGGAGACTAGTTTAAGAACAGCAAGCGCAAATGTTGATCGGTCAAACATGTTTGTGAAAAAACTTCAGGAGGATAACGCAGAAATGAAGGCGGAGCTGGAGGCCCAGAAGCTAAGCGCTTCGGAATCTGCGAAAAAATGCGCGGAAGCTGCAAAAAGGGAGAAAAAGTGCTTGAAGAAGCTTGGTGTTTGGGACAAAAAGAAAAAGAAGCTTCAGGAGGAAATTGCAGCTGAGAAACAAAATATTTCAGACTTGCAAAACCAGCTGGCTCAGTCAGAGGTAGCTATAAAGGATGCCGAGGTGTGATCTTTATTCTCTTTTTCTCCTTGATGCTTACTTGTTATTGTTAATATTGCTGTGGAAATGCTAACAACATTATACATCACTGTCTGAGAACCGGTTTAGGATTCTCGTGTCCTCATATTACATGGCATAGCTTTGGTGCTTCATAAAGGCTTGTCCTTATTGGAAGCATTTTTTTCCAGCCTCAGATATTTGCCTCTTTTTTTTTTCCGTATCATGAGTTATTCAGAGCCACTAGCAAAATCTTTTAGGGAAGATGTGTCATGTACTAAGTTTTATCTTTGATCATATGTTTCTTCTCTCCCTATATGACCTTTGCAAACCATAGCCAGTCCCAAGTCCGACTAATTGTGTTCTTACAAATCAAAAAAGATGTTAAATTATGTGAGAATAGGATCCTACCAGCTCATGTCATCAAGAATTCCAAACTTAAGCATACTTGGATGAGGTTAGTACTAGGATGAGTGGTCCGCTGGGAAGTCTTTGTGTTGTATCCCTGACTGACTCAACTAGTTGAGCGAGAGTCATCAAAACTCCGTAGCTAAGTATGCTTGACAAGATCACTACTATAATTGGTGATCTCCTGTTCAGTCATGTTGTTGTATTCCTCGCGGACTCCAAGTAGTTGGAGAATATTGTTAACTATTTAGGCATTTAATTATAATAAAGCTATTCAATGAGTTGATGAACCAATTTTGCAGGTCATCAGAAATCCTATGTTTTTCTTCTTTTCT
Source organism: Solanum sitiens (assembly GCA_016801875.1). NCBI lineage: Eukaryota > Viridiplantae > Streptophyta > Magnoliopsida > Solanales > Solanaceae > Solanum > Solanum sitiens. The sequence goes on from JABWTJ010000060.1 coordinate 940,729, forward strand.
TCCCACTGTAAATTGTAAGCTATATCTATTCATCACATTGAAACTGGAGGTTGTAAATATGGTGTTGTATGTCAGAAGCTGCAAATTTTTGGAGCAAGTAAGAAGCGGGGAAATGCAGCATACACCCCTATACTGTTTAAGATTTGGACACGTCTCTCTACCTTCACAAGGTAGGGGTAGGACACTTGCATACACACCAGTCACCACCCTCCCAGACCCCACTTGTGGGTCACACTGGGTATGTTGTTGACATGCCCTCTTTTCCCAAAAACATGCCTGGGCGATACGCAACTGTATTTCTCAAAATTGTGACCCTTTCAGGTTTCACTTGAGTAGTTCGAAAATGCAGTTTAAAATTCATAAACCTTTTCTTTCGATATGATGAGGCAACTCAGCTTGACCCATCTTAAAAGAATTACCTAAATTTGCACCATTTGTGCCTTCTATCAGCCAATAGACATGTTCCAGTTTCTTTCAATGCCACCAACAGTCGAACTCAATTTTGTTTTGGCATAGTGGATATCTTTTTTTCTTTTTGAAAACCTCGTCCATTCATGTTCAAGAACATTCGAAAGCATAGTTGTTCACTCTTATCTGAAAAGGGGAAAAAGGTTGAAAAGAAATGTACTTCAATTCACGTTCCATCTTTTTCATGAATTCTTGGCTAAATTTTGTCCTTTTCTTCTTTTCTTTTCTTTCCTGATAAGTTGTCTAAAAAATGGATGATCATTACAAAATTTTATTTTGTTTTCTTAATTAAAATTAGGAAATCTTACATGAGATTTGTAGCACAATTTTTAGTAGAAAAACGTGTCCTACATGTTGTGTTATGCTATAGGATTACTTGATCCTGTTGCATTATTCCGTTCAACATGTGTTTTACTTGAAAAACAAAGGTATTTGTGAACAATAACAAGTCTCTTTGGCAGATCCTCACAAAGCGTAATTCAATGCGCCTATGCTTATCGATGCGTCTTTTTGTTTCCTACTCTAGTCTATCCTTTCCTGGAGGTTACATAATTTGAACTGTGATATTTCCTGCGCCGAACTGAACACCACATGATGAACTTGTCAATGCATAATGTTGCTAATTTTTGACAGGTCAATTGGAGGCTGGAACAGAAGGCTAGGCAGCAAGCATCTGCACTAGTGGACGAAGAACGACGTTTGAAAGAAACAGTCGAGGCTAACAACAAAAGGAAGCTTGAGGAATTGCGCTCGAAGGCAGAAATAGACTTCCAGCGGCACAAGGATGACTTGCAAAGGCTTGAACAGGATCTTTCTCGGCTTAAAGCATCTACTGAGCTGCAGAATCAGTCTGCTAATGTAGTAACAGGTTCTAACGTGGAACAGCACCCCCATGGAGATATTGCAAGGATGTTACGTGAGTTAGATAATTCCCAGGAGGATTCTCCCGTGAAGGAAGACTCTAGGGAGTGTATCATATGCATGAAGCATGAAGTTTCAGTTGTTTTCCTACCTTGTGCTCATCAAGTTCTGTGTTCCAACTGCAATGACAACTTTGGAAAGAAGGGAAGAGTTGCTAAATGTCCATGCTGCAGGGCTCCAATTGAACGGAGGATCCGTGTCTTTGGTGCAACATCCTAAGCCTTCATCCCAGCTTTTATCATGGCATGCTCGTTAGCAACGGTCATAGACCTTCATCCCAGCTTTTATCATAGCATGCTCGTAAACCGTCGGTTAGACTATAAAACAATGTTTTATTTCCTGCATTATCTTAAAACTTATGCTAGTAGACTATGCTATCTTCAAACTTATGCTCATAGAACATATACTAAGTAAGCAGCCTGGCCAAGCGGCTCATTGTGTTGTAATGGGTACTCTTTATACAGGCTTTTCTGAAAATGTTTTTTCCCATAGTAGATGGGGGCAAGCAAAAAAAATATTCTCTTTGATATTTTGCAGGTTCTTATTCTTATCTTGAGATGTGTGTTCATACGATGAAATTTTTTTCGTAGAAAATGTTTTTTTCTAGAAAAATAAGTAAATTAGTACTTATTTTCTTGTGTTTGGTACGTAAGTCAAAAATATTGTCTTTGAAACGTAGTTGTTCTTATTTTGAAAAATGTTTCTCTTTTAACCGTTTGGGTTGAGATGTTTCCCTTTTAACCTTTAGGGTGTGTTCGTACTTCGAACTATGAAAATGTTTTGTTAGAAAATGTTTTTTTTCCCGGAAAGTAAGTGACTTTCTTACTTATTTTTATTTGTTTGGTATATAAGCCAAAAATACTGTCTTTGAAATATAGCTGTTCTTATTTTGGAAAAACGTTTTCTCTTTTAACCGTTAGGGTTGAGATGTTTCCTTTTTTAACTTTTAGGGTTTTTCGCTACAATGAAGAATGTATTTTTACTTATTTCTTGTGTTCAGTACACAAATAAATTATTTTTTTTGAAATGTAGCCGTTTTAATCTTGAAATGTTTCTTTTTTAACCTTTAGGGTGTGTTGGTATGATGGAAAATGTTATTCATAAAGATGTTTTTAATCCGAAAAGTAAGTGAATTTCTTATTTATTTTTATGTGTTAGGTATGTAAGCCGAAAATATTGTCTTTGAAATATAGCCACTCTTATTTTGAAAAATGCTTCTCTTTTAACCTTTAGGGTTGAGATGTTTCCTTTTTTAACCTATAGGGTTGCTACAATGAAAGATCGTTTTACTTATTCCTTGTGTTAAATATACAAATAAAAATATTTTCTTTGAAATATAGTCGTTCTTACCTTGAAATGTTTCTTTTTTAACCTTTAGGTGTGTTTGGTATGATAAAAATGTTTTTCTTTTTAAAAGAAAAAACTTAGGGTGAGTTTTCTATGATGGAAAATGTTTTTTTCTAAATAATGTCTTTTTAGGAAAATAAGTAAATGTCTTATCTAATTTTTTCACTTTGAAATGTATTAGTTCTTTCTTGAAATGTTGCTTTTTTAATCTTTAGGGTGTGTTCATTATGATGAGAAAATGTATTTTTAAGAAATTAAGTGTGTACTTTTTTTTTTTTTTGTATTTGGTACGTAAGCATATTTTTTTAGAGATGTGTTTTTAGAAAAATAAGTGATTTTTACTTATTTTCTTGTGTTCGTTATACAAGTATAAATAACTATTTTAAATTTAACGATTCTTATCTTGGAATTTCTCCTTTTTAACCTTTAGGTGAGTTCTTTTAGAAAAATAATTGTATTTCGTACTTATTTTCTTCTATTAGGTCGAAAACAAAAAATATTTTCTTTGAAATGTACTAGTTCTTAATTTCTTATCTTGAAATGTTCCATTTTTTTTAGTGTGTGTTACCTAACATAGACAACATTTTTTTTATTTTTTTAAAACTAAACATATGTGAATTTCTTAATTACTTATTTTCTTCTATATTCGGTACGTAAGTATTCTTTTTAAAATATAGCAGTTCTTATCTTGAAATATTTCTTTTCAGATTTAGGTACAATGAAAAATGTTTTTTTTTTTTAAAAAAGAAAGGTTCATTAGAAAAATAAGTAAGTCTTTTTACTTATTTTCTTGGGGTGGTATGCAAGTTAAATATATCTTCTTTGAAATGTAGCAATCCTTATAAATGTTTCTTTTTTTAACCTTTAGGGTGTGTTCAATATGATGTTTACTTAGAATTTTCTTTTTTAGGAAAATAAATAATTTTTACTTATTTTATTGTGATCGATATGTAGCAAAACATTATTTTATAAATCTTCATATATAATCTAGACAAACAATGGAAGGTGAAGTTGTAGAGTGGTGGGGATAGGAGCTCTGAGGTGGGGTGAGGGTGAAGATGAAGTGTCATAAAGGGCGGGAAGGATAAATAGGAAAATCATTTTTCTCATTTTAAATAAGTTTGTTTTATGAAAGAAAATATTATTCAAAATGTTTGACTAATGAAATATGAGAAAATTGAACTATTTTCTTTCATATCGAACACACCATCTGAAGGATTGACTCTTAAGGAAAACAAGGAGTGTTGTTTTTTACCTATCAAATTATGATTTTGAGACTAAGAGTATAGGTTAAAGTACAACCATCTACAACAATAACTACTACCTCCTTCCCCGAGCTTTGGTTTAGTAATAAGAGCGTAATGCCTCCTTCCCCAAACTTCGATTCAGTAGTAAAATCATAGTGTTCGTGTGCGTGTCACAAATTTTAATCTTGTTATGGATCAACATGTCCATGAATATTAATTACTCACTCTTTCTAACACATTTGACACACTTTTCGTTTTAGTCTGTATGAAAAGATTGATAGTACTATTAACTTTCTCTTTTCACTCCAATGAAATGGGATCAATACAACCACACAAATATTAGTGACTCGTTTTAGGTCATAAATAGTATTCCTTCCATTTCAAAAAGATTAATGTCCTAGTTTGACTTGGAACAATGTTTAAGAAAAGAAAGAAACTTTTAATTTTGTGGTTCTAAATTAAAGTTATGCCAAATGTATCAAAATACCCTTTAATCTTGTGACCTTAAACATGTCACGTGAAAAGTTGAAGTTAAAGTATTGTAAAAAAAAGGAAGAGATAATTCTTTTTGAAACAGACTAAAAAAAAGAAACTAGGTCGTTTTTTTTTAAACGAAAGAGGTAGAAGTTCTATTCTTTCTTAAACTCGCGATCACTCAAAGTGCACATCACATAAATTGAAACCGATAAGTATCATATATATGTCCCGACTATGATGTGACACATGTCGCAAATGAGTGATTGACACATGGCACAATTTGGACGGATGGTTTATAAGAGGGGAAGTTGAGGTGCACGAGAAAGAATCAAAAGTCAACTGTTTATAACAGCCCAGCTGTTTTGAGAACACCACATGATACCTTTTTTCTTGAACTCGATATTCGATAGCTGCATTAAAGTTTCAATTTTTTTTGGATTCGTATTGTGTAAAATTCATAAAATGGGAAGCGATTGCTAATACTATTATATCATACTCAAAACTCGAACATGAATCCTTTAAATTGAAGTACAGAAATAATTATATTCATTTTACGACAATCTTTATTATAAGTACACACGACTGCTATAACCCTAATAAAACATACACAATAATCATTACTATGAGCTTAACAAATAAAATTTTATTCATTTAGCTTGGGATAATCATATCGAAGGCCTGACTAATTTATTATTTTTATAATATTTAGGACTCGAACTTGAACTCGATTTCAAATCTTAATCATCCCGCCCTTTTAAAAAAAAAATAATTTTTCCTAACTATTTTTTCCATTAGTAGGTAATTAGTTAAAATCTTATAACCCGTGATATATATCTAACTGTATTAATTAAAACCATTTGAAAGGGTATACACAAATTATTCCGCCAAGAGTTTATGTTTTGTGTATTGACAATATAATAATTTTAATAACTCTAGATATCATCCATGTTCTTGACAACTTATAATATAGTAATGATATATTATAATCTGTTAAATTATGTGATTAGTGTATGTAATTTAAAGTCTTTTGTGAAATCAAGTAGTATTAAATTTCTGTCAAATAATGTTGAAATTAGTCTTTGTTATGTATTTGTTGGTGTCTATTTAATTTTTTATTTATTTCCTGTTATATATATATATATATATATATATATATATACATTGTAAATTTGTTCGTTGGAAATTCGTCTTGATTGGTTTAAATTAAAATCTTAGAGTCTAATCGAGTGTCTAGGGTTAGGTATGAAGGGTCTCTTAATGCATGAACGTTATCCCCTCTTTTTTTTTAATGACGATATGCTAATATTTAACCTAATAGATCATTATCGAACTCACAGTATCAATAATATATTCAGTATAAAATAGTATTTTTTCTCACCTCGTTAAAATAGATTGATTGTTTCTAATAATAACTTTCTTTTCACCTAAATATTTTTCCCACATACACTTTCTTCTCTATTTTGACTTTATTTTGTCCATATATTAAAAAGCTAGTGAACATATTTAATATCTCAAACTAACTTTATTAGGAAACATGTGAACATACCAAACATCACACTCTCTTTTTTTTAAATATAATAAATTTAAAGCAACGAATTTCATCCTCTATAAATCCCAATAATTTTCAAGAAACAATAACCTCTCATTTATACATATTTTTGCATGGCCTAACACCATTTTATAACTCAAAAAAAAAAAGTAAAAAAATACTCAATATGGTAGTGGAAATGGAAGTGAATAATGGAGAAAATACTACTAATAATTGGGTACCAATTATGAAGAAATTACACATAAATGTTATTGGTGAAAAGATGAAAAAAATTCCAAAATTAACATGTAGAACAATTTGGAGAATTGGAAAAGAAGATCCAAGAAGGGTAATTCACTCACTAAAAGTTGGAATTTCATTAACATTGGTTTCATTGTTGTATTTGATGGAGCCATTGTTCAAAGGATTTGGAAGTAACGCTATTTGGGCTGTCATGACTGTAGTTGTTGTTCTCGAATTCACCGCAGGTAATAACAATATTTTTTTACACTATCGATATAGTTTAACATGTTATCACTAAGTTTTTATCAACTCGTATATATATTCCTAAACGTGTAAATATGTAAGTCTTTTGAATAAATTTACTTGTAATCAATCACGTTACATGTAACTTGATTATACAAGTATATATATTTTTATACTATCAGTATATAAAAGTTAAATTCGTATATTTTGTTTTTGTTTTAATAATAGGGGCAACATTGTGCAAAGGGCTAAATAGAGGATTGGGAACACTATTAGCAGGATCATTGGCATTTTTGATTGAATATGTTGCCAAAAAAACTGGCCATGTATTTAGAGCTATATTTATTGGAGCTGCACTTTTTTTTATTGGTAAGATTTTATTTTATTTTATTAGTTTATGCAAATGAAGAAAAAAAATTTCAAAAATTGAAGAAAAATGTTTTTTATCAATCAATAGAATAACACACACAAAAAAAAAAAAAAGAGAAGGAAGAATTGATTTGTTTTGTTGAATTATATGATCGTTTCATTTTTTAGACGTAAAATATTTTTATTTACTTAATTGTACGTCTTTAACATGTCTCTACAAGTATTGAGTTAAAAAAAAATTCATATGTTTAAATACAGGAAAATGTACAAGCACCTCCCTAGATTATGATCAAAATTCAGAGACGCGCCTTAACTAAACTAAGGTCTTATTAGTCTATTACCCCTCCCAACCAGTGGCGTAGCCATATAGTGATAACACCTTTCGTCAGAAATATACCATATACATAAGTAAAATAATATACAAAATGATTAAATAACATTTTTGCACACCCTTAACATAACAAGTTGTTATTTCTGGACACCCTCTGTTAAATTCCTAACTCCGCCACGGCCCCTAACCCTTTTTTTTTTTGTAATTTTGTTTACCTTTTTAGCTTACGTGACATCCAAATATCTCCCACATGCCTCAATTGTATGGAATCACAGAGTGATCCACGTAAGACAAAAGGTGTACAAAATTACTAAAGTCTCGGGGTGGGGGGTGGGGGGTAATAGACTAATAGTAACTTAAGTTAAGGTGTGTCTCTCAGATTTCGATCATAGTCTAGGAGGTACTTGTGTATTTTCTCATTTGTGATTATTTGAAAAGAAAATAATTGTTGGTGATGTGAAATTTGGACGTGATCGTGTGATTATCTCATATAAAAGCGATAGGACGAATCTTTTAGTATTTAGGTAATTATCTTTTCGATATACTGGTTGATTTTTATTTATTTATTTATTTATTATATTTCCTATTTGACAGGTGCTACAGCTACGTATATGAGATTTATTCCTTATATAAAGAAAAACTATGATTATGGCGTAGTGATATTCCTCTTGACTTTCAACTTGATTACTGTATCAAGCTATCGTGTTGATAACGTGTTAAAAATTGCGCACGAGCGTTTTTATACCATAGTTATTGGTTGTGGTATTTGTCTCCTCATGAGTCTATTGATATTTCCAAATTGGTCAGGTGAAGACCTTCATAATTTCACTGCTGCTAAGTTTGAAGGCTTAGCAAAATCCATTGAAGGTAAAGACGATATTTTGTAAATACGTAATTATCTTAAATATAACACACTCGTAAATGTGTATATTCTAACTGATTTAAGGTTAAATATATTTAGTCAAATATCATAAGAATCGATCAAAATCATAATTGTAGCAGGTAGTCTGTTTTATTTTTCGAATTTACTAATTCTACTTACTAAGAATATTCTATTTTCTACGTATTATAATTATCTTTTAGGTGATCTGAGTATTGCTATACTATATAAGTCATATAAACTATGTCCTAATTATTTGATCATGACTAAATATTATGTATATATATTATTATTTGATGCTACATAATTCACTCTAATGGAAGACTAAATAAGGACACATGGCACAATATTATCCGTCGATAAAAGTCGGATCGATGGATAAGATTATGACATGTGTATGTCCGTTAGTATAAAGGGTATATATGCTCTAGTTTTTGGATAGTAGAGGCATCAATGTCCCAAAAATATGACAAATTTGCATACCATTTACGATAATTCAGGGGTATAATTGTTCTTTTCCCAATATATTATTATATCAATGAATTATACTTTAAACTTATATATATAAACTATATATGCAGCTTGTGTTAATGAGTATTTTAGTGATGAGGAACAACAAAAAACCAAAGAAAATTCTTCAGATTTGGAGGATCCTATTTACAATGGTTACAAAACTGTATTGGATTCAAAATCATTTGATGAGACCTTGGTAAGTTCTTGAATTTTCTCATTATAATTAAATACTATAATGTTTTATGTTTATGCCACTATAACAAAATAAGTATTATTAATTGCCGCTAAATATGTATTTTTAGCTGCAATTAGCACTCTTTGTATATGTCCTTAAAGCCTTTAGCGACATTGGTTCTAATGACACTTAACTAATGCCGGTAAAGACTTTAACACTCTTTATTTAATGTCGCTAAAAGTTTTTTTTTATTGTAATATGCTTAAAATTCCTTTATATAATATGCATAACCTAATAACTCCAAACAGATAAAATCCAAAACCTATAAACTTCATGTCCTGAACCCACTGTCAGTATATGATCAAAAGTAAACAATTCTGCATACGTCAATGTCATTATAAAATATTCATTATATAAATTACTGTAAAATTCTGCATACGCCACTGTCAGTATATGACAAAAATTAAACAATTGAAATATGATTGGAGCAGGCATTATATGCAAGTTGGGAGCCAAGACATTCAAGGCATTGTTATAGGTTTCCATGGCAACAATATGTTAAATTGGGAAATGTTCTACGCCATTTTGGATATACAATTGTGGCTCTTCATGGTTGTCTTCAAACTGAAATTCAGGTACATATTTATCTATTTTTTGCGCGAGGACGAGAGGGAGAATTTAAGACCTAGGATGTGTTTGGTACGAACAAAAATATTTACTTCAAAATAATTGATTTTCTTACTTATTTCCTGGTTTGGAAATTAAATATTATCTCAAGAACATCTATGTATATCTAGACAAACTATATATGGGTTGGTGTGGGGTGGGGGTGGGGGGGAAGGGGGGGCTAGGGTTAAGCAAGAATACAACCTAGGGTAGGTTTGGTAGGAAGAAAATGTTTCTTACTTATTTTCTCGTATTTGATAAGTTAAGCAGTAAATATTATATCAAGATCATTTATATATAATCTAGGTAAACAACATCTGAGTGAGGGTCGGGATAGGGTGCTCGAGATCAAGGGGTTTGTAGGAAGGAGATAATTAATGTGAAATGTTACTTACGAAAACTTTTCATAAAATGAACACATTATTTGTAACTATATAATTATGTCATAAGTGATCTGATTATGTAAATATTTGTTTATTCAGACTCCTCGATCGGTTCGAGCAATGTTCAAAGATCCATGCATAAGACTCTCAGGGGAAGTAGCAAAAGCTCTAAAGGAATTAGGAGATAGCATAAGATATCGTAGACATTGTTCACCTGAAATTCTATCTGATCATCTTCATGAAGCATTACAAGACCTAAACAAAGCAATAAAATCCCAACCAAAACTCTTCATTGGTTCAAAAAACAACACAAACAAGCTAACCCTAGCGACTGTTGTCTCTAAAGGACAGTCTGGTGCACTAAACTCTCGTAGGGTTTCCTTATCAAGTGTTAAGACGGACACGTCCGCGTTGCTTGATTGGAAATCCAAATTAAGAGGTGGTAGTAGTACTACTACTCATGAAAATTCAAAATTGAGGCCAACATTGAGTAAAATTGCTATAACAAGTCTTGAATTTTCAGAGGCATTGCCATTTGCTGCTTTTGCTTCTTTGTTAGTTGAAATTGTGGCAAGACTTGATCTTGTTATTGAACAAGTTGAAGAATTGGGAAGAATTGCACATTTCAAAGAGTATAATGATGATGGTGATGATGAACATGTTGTTGTGGAAATTGATAAAAAAAATTCAAGGCCTTTACCAAATCAATTACCAACTCAAGATGCAGGAGATTAATTAATTAATTGCCATAATTAGGAAAAAAAATTGTAATGTTCATGGTTGATCTATTGATTAGTGAAACGTACTAATTATTATTAAGATATACTTGTATGATTGATGACTATTTTTTTTCTTATTTGGGTTGAAATGGTATTTTTCGATGTCACGTTATTAAAGAATGACCGCGATATATTATTTTTCAGCTTGAATGATGACCTTTTGAGTTAAATAGTATGTAGTTGGGGAACTCCGTAATGAGTTGGGAAAACAGTACATATAGTTCCATCATTTTAAGACATGTTTTTGTATTTACGAGCAAATCTTTAGAAATTACACAACTTTCTTGTTTTTTCATGGGATAATGCACAAGTACCCCCTCAACCTATGTCCAAAATCTCAGAGACACACTTATACTATACTAAGGTCCTATTACCCCCCTGAACTTATTTTATTAATAATTTTCTATCCCTTTTTGGCCTACATGGCACTAGCTTGTGGGCCCAACGCTGATTGACTTTTTTTTCAACCTAGTCCCATTATGTAATGTATAGTCCCATGATCTGAAATAATCCCTTTTTTTCACAACATATATTCGCCTTAAATTACACAACCTATACATTATTTTCACAACACTTATGTATAGTCCCACAATTTTCACAACATATATTTGCATTTACGAAAAACGTCATATTCTTTAGATATTTGAATTTGGAATCACTAAGGGTTAAGTTGTAATGGAATGGAGATAAGATTCTTTTATTCTTAATTATATGTTTCGTATTTAAGGATAGATAATTAAAAATCTGAATTAATCAAGACTCCAATTTAAAGTTTCGGAAAAAAAAAGAGAAGATAAACTTTAAATTTGGGATCAATCATTTAAGCATCATCTTGGGGACAACAAAAAATAATTCTATCAACTTATAGAAGAGGGCATGTGGCAATATAGACTTCAGTAATTTCATTGTCAAAAACACTGTGAAGACAGTGATGCATCGATCAAATGTTTGATTGTTGATTTTTGGTTCTATTCATTTTTATTTTTTTTGGTCAAAAATTGAAAAATGATTTTATGATTGATAGCATATAGTATATACTTCTAAGTCAAAAGTTTGCATTTAATTATGTGTTGTAAGTATGTGGGCTACTACTCTTGGGTTTTTTGTTAGGTCAAGAAATAGGACAATAGATTGACACCTTGGTATAATTATTGTACAATATAATTACATAATTATACACAAGAATTTTCATAAAGTTTAGTGTGGAACTTTTGTTATAGTCGAGAATTTATCAAAAACATTCATTTATCCCCATAAAAAGTAGGAGTAATGTATATGTATTATACTGTATATTCATTCATTTTATCATGGAATTCATTAATTGTCCATTTTTCAGAGTTTTACACTATAACAAAAATAACTTTTAGTGGTAATAAATATACACAATAACAAAGAGTGTTAAATTTTTAATTGTCGACATTAGTTAATTGTCATTGGATATAATGTAGCTAAAAACTTTAGTGATATTTACAATGAGTGATAATTGTCCGTAAAAAAATATTTAAAGAAATTGAGCTATTGTAATTAATTAATTGCTGCTAAAAATTATTTTTTGATATAGTATACGACAGTTCCTTCAGAATCAATAGTCAATCTTGTTCTCGATAGGTGCAATTGACAATTGAATTCAATTTTGATCATTATTTTTATATTCATAATAGTGTGAAAATATGGTTCCAAGTTGTTCAAAATAGTAGCTTAGAGTTTCTCAACCTTTTAACATTAGATGAGTACATTATATTTCTTGATTGGGTGGAAAAGAAATATAACTTAGTAATCAAGTGTCGTCTTGATATGATGTACGTCATCAGTTCAAATCGTGCAAGCTTCAAGCATTTTTTTTTAAAAAAAATCATCCAACATTTGATATACACTTTGAAGCTTAAATAATTGATCTCTTATCAATTTTCTTTAATTCTAATCAAGATCCTCTTGAATTTGAGACCTCCCATTAAAAATGGAAGAATACTTACTATATATTTCAACCAAGAGTGGATATACCTTGCCGCTTGCCCCAAGCAGTATCACGAGATACTACTTCATCGAATGTTTTTACTAACACTAAAAAAAATGACACCTGATCTTATGATTATAGTGTTCTTATTAATTTGTTTCCGCTACTTGAGAGTTACACAACAACATATAGATTTGGATGGTCCATTGACACCCGTGATCAAAATTTATTTGGATATTCTTAATTAACAAAATTTATGACTTCGCCAATTAAAATGTCCATATATATATTAGATATATAGTTGACCTTGTGAGAACATATGCTTAAATTTTCAACTCTAATCAAACAAATATTCTCTCTTTTAGTCACCTTTTTAAGATTGATTGCTTTTGTTTTCATCCCAAGCAACTAGACTTGCCAAAAACTTCCACTTGATATTATTTCTTTTTAAAAAGGAAGGTATATTTTAAAGAAAAAAAAGAATATTTTTGTACCATATTCTTTTTTTTTTAAAAAAAAATACTTCATCCCAAGGAGTATAAAATGAGAGAAAGTTATTTTGAGACTCTGAAAATAAATAACAAGAGATATTCGCAAAGTCATTTTCTTTATCTAAATTATAAAAGGTTATATCCAGTCATTTTCTCTAATAAACGGAAAATCAGGTTTATATCGAACCCTCTGATTAGATCCGAGTTCGATTGAACCTAGCAAACCACTTCCGAACCTAGCTCAATCAAGCTTATTATAATATCGAGTCGAATCGAATCAAATTTGAATAGAGTATAGACAAGCTTGTGTAGTATTGAACAAAGCTTATTAGAGTTAGTTACAACATCGAGTTGAGCTCACAATTCTCAACCCCCCTACAGATGATTTCTTTTCATGTAATTAAATATGAGTAGACAGAGTTATCCATGTGCTTATGCTGGTAAAATTTATTAAGACACACACAAGTTTTTTTACACAACAATAATTATCAACAACGAAAAGTAATTTCAACTTTTTATTCGAAATAATTATCTCTTATCCGACAAATAAAACAGCCCGTTAAAAAGCACATTTAAGAAGACCTTGTTCCAACTTCCATCCAAAAATCCTAACATATTAATATTAGTAGGACCTAAGTTTTACCTACTCAAATTCTCAACTACTAGTTTTCTTAAATATTTTTTGCATTTAATTGTCTACAAAACTAACTCCTCATTGCCTCAATCATTTGGATATACAATAAGATCATGTGCTTTTTTGCCTTATTTAGTTCATCATTAACATAATTTTTTTAATAATTCATTGTCATGAATCCGTTGTTAATAAAATTAATTATATTTTTTTTGTTATTTAGCTATAAAAATGGTCCATCACTAATTTTTTTTTAATTATTATTGTTGTATCCTTTTTGATAGGCAAATACATTATTGCTATTAAATTCTAATGTCATTTATAGCGCAATATTTTAATTATTTTGTGTGTTTGGTTGGCAAAAGAATGTCTGCTGGCAAAGTCTTACTTATGAATTGTCATTCTTAGTATTAATTAAATTAATATATGGATGAATTATTTTTATAATAAGATTTAGATATAGAGATTTATGATTATTGCATCAAGAAAAAAAAAACATAATTCGATGCCGATTCAAAATTTAAAGATTATAAATTCAAAATTTTGAAATTTTACTAAAATATATTTTATTTATTAGTTTTGATATTTAAAGTATTGAACAACATAGGTAGATTAAGAATTGAAAATATATTAATTATGAATTTTAGTCCTTTTAAATTATTATATTTTAAATTAATATTTTTTTATATAATTTAACCTAAAATCATTGAGTTCTCTAAAAAAAATTGTCCATCACTAGACTTGATTGTTTTTGTGTTTCGAACTGAAGTCATAATTAAAATACCGATTATGTAAGATTTATGCGGTAAACTCAAGTTAAAAAGATAATCTCGCTATATTAATAAATAGACTTTAAAGAGTTTCTATGCGAATATTAACTGAAAAATATATCACTTACCCACTTTATAATAAAAACATACACTTTGCACAATTAATTTACAATATATATATATATATATATATATATATATTGGACCCCATAATTTTAGATTTCATCAATTGGTTTGACCAACTGATACACTATATGGACCCAATATTCCAAATTAGCCGAAATATTGTTATTCTCTTCTTTTCAACAAAACTTTATCTACTTTCACTATCAAAAAATATATAAATTATTTGTTTCAAAAAAAGATTAAGAGATTTTTATTTTATTTTATTTTAAATTAAAAATAAATAATTAATCTTTAAATAAAGACCTTTGGTCTTTCTCTTTTACTATTTTTTCTGTGAATTAAAAGTTAATTAAGTAGAAATTATAAATCAATATAAATGTATCGAATAATTTTAATCAAATCTTTAACAGATAAAAAAGTTATACACTATTCATTGCTCAATCCAAAAATATTTATCACGTGATATAAAATTTCATATAGTTTACTATTTAAATAATTAGCTTAGATTTGTCAAACAAAAATCTAGAATTGTAGTGCCATATTATATGGTTAGGACAAATATAGGTAAGCTAATTTTCGTTTGAAGTCTACATATTTAAAAGTCTTAAAATTTTAGAGAGAGAGAAAAGAGACTACATATATGATCGATACGAAAGAAAAATATTTTTTAATTTAATTTATAATATATTTTGAAAAAAAAAATCTCTAGAAAAGTGAATTCATTAAAAGTTAAGAAATAATTTATCTTAGAAAACCAAAAATTTCTTTATATCGTCTATTGTCTCCTCTTAATTTTCAAAATCTACTCCCTAACTTTCGACTCTACCCCTTCAACCCGAACTTCTCAACCTCTGACCACCATTTCTTTCAAACTTAATATTAGCAATGTATGATCAGAGTACAATAGATCCATGATATTTAATCACAAATTACGCGATATTTTTGTGCGATCACTGTGATATCGTAAAATAACTCTGGAGTGTCGCATGATTCTAGCATGATTAACAGTGACATAGTCAGAATTATCACTAAACGAGTTTAAAATATTAAAAAAATAAACATATGAAATTGAAACGACATCTATATATACATAAGAAAAGCAAATTAAACTCGAATGTAATTCTTTGTTATCGTCCCCACTTAGCTCCGCCCCTGAATCAGAGTGCGGTCACATGACTTGAAGGGTAAAAGGGTCATAAGAGAGTATGAAAAGAGTCCAAATCCTAGTGGTGATAATATTCAACTTAGGCTTGACCTTTTTGGGAGGGTGTAAAAACAAAAACAAATAGTCAGACGCAGTAACCCAAAAACAACGATAAAGACAAAAGCAACCCATAAAATAAAGACAAAATATGCCCCTCGATACCCACTACGTTGACCCTACCCCCCCCCCCCTCCTTCTCCATTTTATTATTTTTAAAAAAATAATAAATTAGACCAAAATTTTTCATTAATTAGCATGAATCATAATTAAGGTTCATGATAATTAAGGGTTTAGAAAAATATATATTTTAAGTTTAGCAAACATAAAAATCATATTTGTATGTTATAGGTATAGTTTGTATAATTGCGCTATGTAACAAATTTTATATTTGCTATGATTATTAATCTGGATATTTCGGTATACATATACATAAAAAAAAAATAGTGTATGCACTTGAGTCTATTTGTATATTTCTGTATACAAATAGGTCCTGTATTTGTATATTTCACTATATAAATGATTCATGTATTTGTATATTTTGGTATACAAATAGATCCTGCATTTGTATATTTCGGTATACAAATGGGTCCTATATTTATATATTTTAATCTATTTGTATATTTTGGTATACAAATAGGTCCTGCATTTGTATATTTCAGTATACAAATGGGTCTACATTTGTATATTTCGATCTATTTATATATTCGGTATATAAATGGAATACAAAAAACATGTAATGTTTGTTGCGAGTTACAAATAAAAAAAACTATGACTATAGTACTTAATTTAAATTAAAAAATTGTTATTTCATGCAAACCTAATTACTTTTGATTAGATATTGTATTAGCTATTATATATTAAATAGAATTTTCATTTAATATTTAATTACCAACTCAGTAATGCTATGACAAATAATGATGGTAGTTCTAAACGTTTAACTAACTTTAAATTTTGTCTTCTATCACTAAATTTGATAAGAAAAATTATCAAGTGACACTTAATTAGAAGGTCGAAATTTCTTTACCTTAACTAAATGCTTTAAAATCATGCTTTTCAATAAAGAAAGTTTTAATTTTGCATTAAGTTTATTCAACCAGGTTTCAAATTAATCGAGCAGCAAATTTTGAACACCAAAGAAGTTAAGTAGGAGAAAGAAATATCACTATTTCAATATCGTTAATATTCGTCTTTTTGCATTTACTCCATACATACTTATTTATTATTTTATAGTAATTTAAACCTAGTTAAGTTTGAATATATAGTCAGCAATCGAATAATAATTATCAAATAAAAATTTGAAAACTTTGTGATTTTTTTATTTCCATTTGTGTATGATTTAAAATTAATATTATGTGGATTATTGTAATAAGGTTACGTAAAATATTTAACTACTTTTTTTCTGTCAAATTTTTACATGTACTTCTCAATTAGTGGAGTTAGTGTAATAAGATGCTGAGGATATAGATAATTGTAAAAAAATAAAATAAATTCTTATCACTACAATTATTAAAAACATTTTGTAGAGGGATGTGTCAAAGTTTTAAAACGTGATATGAACCTAAAATAATATTATCAAACTCATTTAGATGAAAGTCAAAAATAATCGCGGATGAAATAAATAAGATTCTTTTATTTATATTTAAAAAATTTAGGTTTGAATCATAGATATAAAAATATTCTTTAAAGTCAATATTTTCTTTTTAATATATCTAACGAGAAACATCATATGAGAGTAAATTTATTTTAATATAAATATCAAACATCTAGTGAAAAATTCAAAAAAAAAATGAAACATTTATACTTTCGGTTAAAGTAACATCATTACAAATAAGTTGGAATAAATAAAATAAGTCAACTGATAAATGACTTAATAAATGACTTACCTTTACATTTTCATTTTTCTTAGATCGAAATCACTTTTTCGTTGATAATTTAAGTTAATCAAATTTAATAAATTTAAGTTGATTGAATTTTAATATAATTATCGAGAACGTAATAAGAACCTAAAAACATAGAAATAGAAAAAGAAAGTCAAGTGATAATATAGTACATTTTTGTTTCTCTTTTAAGCATCACTTCTTCTTCATTTTTTTTTTCAAAAAAACTTCATCAGCCCGCAAAAACATTACAAAAAAAAAAACTTAAAAACTCCATTTTCTCTCTCTATATCTATATACATACATGTAGAGTTGTTTCTCTCTCTATATATCATCACTTTCTCTCACAACAAATCCAAGAAACTGAGACAACTGCACTCATTTTCACTTCATCAAGCATACCCACTTTCTCTTTTTTATTGTTTTTTTTTCTTTTGCTCTGTTTTTCTGCAAGTATAGAGATATAATTTTTGTATATATAGGTGGGGTAGTGGAGGTAGGTGGGTGGGTGGGTGGGTGTGAAATGAATTGAATGTGATGGGAGGAGGATTTTCGCAGCTGTTTCCATGTCTTGACCCGGCGGTGAACCGGGGTGAACCGGAGGTGATCTTTACCGGAAGTGAACCGCTTGATGAAACACTTGGTCATTCCTTTTGCTATGTGAGGTCATCAGCCCGGTTTGTTTCTCCGACCAACTCAGATCGATTTGTTTCACCTTCTCAGTCACTACGGTTTGATGAACCGGGGAGGAATAGACTGACCGGTTCGACGGAAACCGGGTTTAGAGCGATTTCCGGTGCTTCTGTAAGTGCAAATACCTCAACTCCTAGAACTGTCCTCCAACTTGACAATATTTACGATGATGCCACTGGTAGTGAAGTGGGTTTTGGTGGTGGTGTAAAGGGTAGTGTTGTCAATGGGTTTGAAAGTACGTCGTCGTTTAGTGCTTTACCTCTTCAGCCGGTTCCTCGCGGTGGCGAACCGTCCGGTCCAATGGAAAGAGCATTTTTTATGTCCGGTCCAATTGAGCGAGGTGCTCTATCTGGACCGCTAGACGCTGCTGCTAGCTCCGATGGCGGCGGCGGAGTTCCCTTTTCAGCTCCATTAGGTGGAGCTTATGTAAAAAAGAGAAGGAAGAATGGCATTGCAGGAATTAGGAAGGCATTCTACCGGAGCTTCTCTGAGAAAAAGAGGCCTTGGGTGGTTCCGGTGAGAAATTTCATTGGGAGAAAGGAAATGACAGCTGCCGGAAACTGTACTCGTGATTCGGATGCAGGGAGTGATTCAAATGTTCAATGGGCATTGGGAAAAGCCGGTGAGGATCGTGTGCATGTGGTCGTATCGGAAGAGCATGGATGGCTCTTTGTTGGGATTTATGATGGTTTTAATGGCCCAGATGGACCTGAATTCTTGATGAGTCATCTGTACAAAGCAATGTACAAAGAATTAGAGGGTTTGTTTTGGGATAGTGAAGAGACTAGTAATCAGGAAGCAGAAAATGCAGGTTTTGAAAACGAAGTGATCGCTGAGGACTCAAACGAACCAAATTCAGATCGAGAAGCTAACCCCACAAATAGGGGAGTAGTAGAAGGTGGAAATGAGGTTAATTTGGAACATCTAGATAAAGGGACGGAAAAGAAGGTGACATTTCAATCAGGGGAAATAGTGGTTAGGAGGAGGAGATTGTGGGAATATTTAGCAGAAGCTGAGACAGAGGATGGTCTTGATCTTTCGGGTTCGGATAGATTTGCATTTTCAGTAGATGACGCATTAAGTGTAAATAGTGCAGGTTCAGCAGTTAATAGGAGGTCGTTGTTATTGTCGAAGTTGAAACACGGATTGTTAATTAAGCATAAAGAGAGTAAGAGGTTGTTTCCATGGAAATTTGGGTTGCAAGCTAAAGAGAAAGTTGAGGTAGGGGAGAATAGAGTAGAAGAAAGGACTAATAGAAGTGAACGGAGGCGTAAGGTGGGCCCGGTTGATCATGAGTTAGTTTTGAGAGCAATGTCAAGAGCTCTCGAATTCACTGAGCTCGCATACTTGGATATGACAGATAAAGTTCTTGATCGGTATCCCGAGCTTGCATTAATGGGTTCATGTTTGTTGGTTGCTCTGATGAGAGATGAAGATGTGTATGTAATGAATGTGGGAGATAGTCGTGCTATTGTGGCACAGTATGAGCCTGAGGAGGTAAGTTCTAGTTCAGAATCAAGAGGTCCAGGTAACAGTGAGTTGGCTGTTGAGGGCATTGTAGAAGAACCCGTAGTTGCCGGCGACGAGGAAAATAGGGTGATAGATGATATACCTATTCAAGATGCTAAGCTGACTGCCTTGCAATTGTCTACTGATCACAGCACCAGCATTGAGGAAGTAAGAGTCCTTTGTTTCTTTATTATTTGTCAATTGGTTGTTTCTGGTGCTTCATTCCATGTTTGAAGTTTGATAATTTAGTAAGAATTGAGAAGTATGGCACTTTTCTAAGTACTAAATAAAATTTTGCTCAGTAAAAGTTGTTAAATTTCAAGTTGATTAACTAATGTAACTTAAAAGCTGTTTCATTTATCTACTGGCCTGAAACACAATTCCCCTTGTGCTCAATAATGGCTTACTGGTTAACATCATTGAATGTAGTAGGTTAAGCAATTTCATTAGGATATCATTTCTAGATAGGAACCTCTGAAGCAAAGAGATCTCAAAGTCAGTTTCTGCTGTAGTTATATGCAAAACTATTTCATATTGTTGTTTGCCCAAGTAAAGGACTTGTGGTTAATCGAAAACATGTCCTTGTCTATTGTTAAGTTATAGCGAATCTATTTCTGCCAGTGGAGTTGATCATTTTCATCTGAATGACTTGTTGGATAGTGAGTGTTCAACTAGACATTTACTTTGATGATTCCATGAACTAGGAGGCAATGCACCTGTTTTAGTACTCCTGCAAAACAAAGCTAAAACACAAGGGAAAGAAAAAAGCACTACGAAGAGGATGAGGTGGATAAATGAAAGAAGTAAAACAGATTTGTTGCGCATCTTTATTTTCATGTAAAATTAATGAGAAGCTTTATGCGTCTTGTGTTTGTTGGGCCTTCTTTTTTGAGACCAATAAGTGCAAAATATTGTTTTATGAGTAATGACTCCAACTTGACTCTGCAAATACAAGTGGATCTTTTGCTCTTTTTGTGTAACTTGCCGCAGATAATAGTTGTAGTTCACTGGTCTGGCTAGTTGTCAAATAAACTACTTGCTGTGACACCTATACGGGCTATAACCAATTACACTAGATTGCTACTGTGGACCCCTTCACATGTGATGCCACCACTCATAATTCTGACCAGTCTTAACCCTGACACAACCATTACCTTTGGCTGGATATTTGAATTGGAAGAGGAAGCGTTTGCGAGCATGAGCATCCAACTCTTATACAGCTAGTGAAGCTTTTCTGACATCAATTAGGGGAGATTTTTTGTTAATATCCAAGGTCCATCTGATGGGATGGTTTGCTCAATTTTGGTGTTTGCTCACTATGCACTGCATTTTGGCATTTCACTGGTACCTACATTCTTCCACTAGTACATGTACTTGGTAATTCTGCTCTCAAGACTGAGATGTGAAAAAATCAATTAACTTTTGCCTCAACTTGGTCGCTATTGGGAGCTGTTATGTCCGAAAATAGACACAAGGCTTTGTGAAGGGGTAAACAAGCCTTTGGCAGCAGTGAGTGGGAGGATAGCAAGTACTCTATCTGACATATTTCCCCATCTGAGTTGAGGCTGGAGAATAGCCAGTATTCTGTCTGATATTTTTTCAGTATGAGTGAAGGGTCCCGCTCCTAATGTTAATATAGTCAAAACCTAGGTTGTGCTTCACCTTGCTTAAGTGTCACTTTAGTGTAGACACCAAGGTACTAAGATGTGCCTCATTACGCATGAGCTGTCTCCAAAAGCAACACTAGACAGTAAATAGTAATCTTGTAGATAATTGTTAAAAAATGTTATGAATGTACTCCATTATGTTATGTTTGGGTGTTGATAAAAGAAACAAAACCTTTCGAAACTTGTAGCCTAAACAAGCCATTGATACGTGTGACGATAAATCATTTCATCTGAAACTTGTAACATATTTAATTGTCTATTGCTTGTTATATTTCTCCGTGTTTGTGTTTTAATAAGTCAGGTTCTTAGACAGTTTGTTTCTTGTAACAATCTCCAGGAAGTTACTAGAATTAAGAATGAACACCCAGACGACAGCAACTGCATTGTTAATGATAGAGTGAAAGGTCGTCTAAAGGTCACTCGTGCTTTTGGAGCGGGCTTCCTTAAAAAGGTTTGTCATTTGCTTTTCTTTCTCCATCCTCGTTTGCAATCCCAAAGATCTCCAGATGTTGGATCAACTTGCACATTTACTTATTCAGGTCCTTGTTTTATATTAAAAGTTATGACACCAGCAGACCTTTTGGTCTATTTCCATCTTGTGCTATTACATAGTTGATATGCCAGATATACTGGCCTGTGTTTTTTTTTCTGTTTCGACTAAATTTAGCTATGGATGTCGGGATGAGCAACTATTGTTTATTTCTGCCTATAGTTGCTCTGAACATGCAACGTTCGTCAGACATATACTTATTTGGGCGGAATCATGCTTTAAATAGTTGATGCAGTTTTTTGCATGTGTAGCTTGTAGACTTAAATTCTGTTTTGACATGCTTTTTTCCAGTCAGCCTAATATTTTGAGATGTGCTGATGCAGCCTAAATTGAATGAGCCATTGCTAGAAATGTTTCGGAACGAATATATTGGGGATGCTCCTTATCTATCTTGTACACCTTCGCTGCGACATCATAAACTCTGTCCTAGAGATCAGTTTTTGGTGCTCTCCTCTGATGGCTTATACCAATATTTGAGCAATCAGGAGGTTGTTTGTCATGTTGAGAATTTCATGGAGAAATTTCCTGATGGGGATCCTGCTCAGCATCTGATTGAGGAGCTCCTATTCCGTGCAGCCAAGAAAGCTGGTACATTTTCTTTCTAGTCTTTCTGTGGGGAGTTAAGGTTATTAAAGTTACTGTTGACTTTGGCCGCATACCCTGAGTTTTTGATGTGAGTAGTGCATTTAATTTTTCAGACTTGGTGTCATTTTCCTTTTATTTCTAATTTAGTACAATTTTGAATTTGGTAACTGAACATCTAGAAGCTGATGAATTAACTAGCAGTTTCCTTCTCATAAAAGCTGAAGCTTTTTTCTCAATCCCAAATTAGAGATAGGCTGTGTGAAGTCTTTTGTATCTATGTTGGCCTATTTCATCATTCTGAATATTTTTTGTTGTATGAAGTGAAAAGTTCCCTGCTTAAAAGAAGGTTAAAACGATCATATGCTGTTATCCTTCTCAAATATCACCTAACAGTTGTTAGTATGAAATAATTGTTTCTACTAACATTACCATTTTCAAAAAAACAATTGCAGTACTATGAAATAATATCATCACTGCTAGTTTATTTCTAGCGAACCACAATCATTTAAGTTTTAGATATGCCATTCAAAAACGTTATGGCAATGAAAGGTTAGAAAAGCTTTGTAATCTGAACCATGAAGTAGAAATACACTACTTGATGTTAAAAGTTTGTGGATTTCCAATTATATAAGCTTGTATCTTACCCAAAAGTCAACGTAGATGCAAATCAGAATAATAGTTTTAGTGCTGCAGGACTGAGATCTTTAAATAATTGGGAAGTCGTGCATTCCTAGTAATAGATACTTCTTTCTCTTTTTTTTTTTTTTTTTTTGGTGACAAGGGAAACCCGCAGCCGCTACCCTTTGGGGCGCATGCGGTAAAACCCCGATCCTATGCGATAGCTCGCAAACCACATAGGAGAGGTAACCCGCAATACGCAAGCCGGTGCGAAGAGCTCGACCCGAAGGCAAATCCCTTGCTTACGTTGGCAAGGGGTTTCGAACTTGAGATCTCCAACATGGAAGTCCCAAGCCCAAACCACTGGGCCACCCCGAAGGGTGTAATGGATACTTCTTCCTGAGGTTATATGCGGTGCTAGCAGCCTAGCACTAAATGTTGTCTGTGTTACATACTTGGCTGCACTAATAAGTAGCCGAAGTTTTGAGCGCTATATTGCTGATTGTATTGGCTATGCTGAAGTTGAAGAAGTTGTGTACCTTCTTTTTCGGTCTCTTTAGGTTTGACAGACATCCCCTCCCTCCCACAAGCAACCGGTCTGATTAAAAAACATTCCTTTTAAGTAACTCGAGACAAGTTCAGTGTTCTCCATACTGTGGCATCGTATTTCTGTACCAGTTCATTTTGTGTCTTTGTGGTTTAGGTAAAACTACGATAACAAAATCTTTGTTTTCATGTTTATCTTATGCGGGCCTCTTTGTTTCAGTTGAGGGCAGGCAAAACTACATGTTTATAACTGAAGTTAAATTTATCTGCAGGTATGGATTTACATGAATTACTGGACATCCCCCAAGGAGATCGTAGGAAGTACCACGATGACGTTACAGTTATGGTGGTATCTCTCGAAGGAAGAATTTGGAAGTCGTCCGGGAAATACCTCTAATGTTACTGTTCCGGCGATCTATTCCATGTATAGTAATATGCAGCAATTTTGATCTCTTTGCTCCGGTTATACCCTTGACAACAACCAGAACTAGTGCTAGATATACGACAAGGCCTCGTGAACGTAGAAGTTTTGTAGTTGGGATTGCTCAGAACTGCTCTTAGAAAAGAAAGAAACTGGATCTTTTCATTTAGTTTCTTCTTAGATTTTGCATAGTAGATCTTTTCATTCATTCAAGTTCTTTCTTTCTTTTTTTCCCCTCCCATCTCATCTACCCTTTTAGACCCAAACAAGTTATTTGTAATCTATAGGGGATAAATATTTATTTTGGAGGTGGATTTCCACCAATGTGGTTTACAGAAGAGAGTTTTCTTGTTGAACCCTTGTGTAAAAAAGGTTTTACATAATGGGGTAAAGGGAAAAGGTACATCATTTCTTTTTACGCTGATTACTCGTATCTAGTGTTTATATCAAATCAATGAATGTACTCATGTGTTTTTTAGTACATATATGATGATTAAGTCATGTTTTCACTTGATATTTATTTAGTTGAAATGAAATTGCTTAGTTGGATGAAACAAGTCATTTATCGTTGTTTTAGTGTGTGACCATTTCATTTAAAAACTTTTATCATAAAAATAACACATTGTTATCTTAACACGTCTTCACCTGTGTGAGCTTGATTCTTCTCTCATGAGCCAAACGCGAGAAAATCTATGATGATAATGTATGATGAACATTTTGAGTAAACCTTTAGTTACTTTGACGCTATTTTGAAAGTGCGTGACCATCTCATCGGTGCAATATTAAAAAGCACCTCATCAGGAAACAAGTCATTGTACTTCCTATCAAACAATTCCCACTGTCTTATTAAGATACAACTTTTGGTACAGCCAATGGAGGTTTTTAGATAAACATCACCATATTTATTTCTTCAATACTGAAAAGAATTACATTATACTGAACAACTGCTTATATTTGTTGAGTAAAAGATGGGCTTTCATTCATTATCATTAGTGCAGCATGAAACTAAGAAGAAAAAATGTGCCTCATCTCACAAAGGCTCACCGTGAAGGGCGTGAGGGATCGAGCAGTTCTCTAATGTGAGTTTCAACTTTCTTCCTAATCGAGGCATTTGGGAAACGGTCTACTACTTCAGCTGCAAACGAAAAGATCAGAGCTTTTCTGGCAGTTTCAGCATCAACACCCCGTGCCCTGAAGTAAAACAGTTCGTCTTCTTCGAGGTCACTGATTGCAGCACCATGGGAGCACTTGACATCATCAGCGATGATTTGGAGATTAGGTTTGACATTCACAGTTGCCCGAGGCTCCAAAAGGAGACTTCGTGTAAGTTGTCCTGCATCTGTCTGCTGCGCATATCTGCAACATCGTTAAAAATTATATACACATGCAAATCTTACACACTAGATAAACAATAATCAAAACCATAGACAACCCGTATGAACTCTCCTAAGTTTGCACAACATGTACTGTTGACAAACTTCCAATAGCTGGTGTCCCTCAAATGCGTTTGAACAAGTCAAGGGAGGAGATCTATGTTGCTCAAACTTTTCAAAAATGTCATCAGGTGCACGTCTGAACTCCTCCAAAAGTATTGCATCTTTTGAGGATCAGACACAGGTGCAAGAGACATTTCCGAAGAGTCCAAGTAACAGGAGGAATTAAGGTGAAGTTTCTCCTAAGCATGCATTACATCTCTTATTGATAAGACAAAACTTCCAGTAGTTGAACCACCAGGTTTTGTCTTCTAATCATTATCCGACTGAAAAAAGGAATAAATTGAAAAGGTCATTATAAGATGCTGATCCGGTATGTCACATGGACCATTTGACTATCGGATACAATCATACAGGTACGGATCATAGGTTCAGTTAGTATATTAAGAAAAGTGTCGTGAAGTACCACTGTCTGCTCAATATGGGCAGAATAAGAAGAAGAGTCAAGAAAAACAAGGGTATTTGAGGACCACAGCTAGCAAAAGACATCTCATCCGTCGACCACCAAAAAAGCAAGAGTTGACTAGACTCTAGAGGCTGCTAACTTGCACATATGTCAAGGATGGCATATGTAACTTCTGTTCACCGTTGCACTATCTTAATACGTTGCTTTAGTTTTACTAGATTGCAGAGCAATAAACCAAGAAATGACTAGACTATACTAGAGCGAAATAATAGTAAAAGTATTTTTAATCGAAGTAACATTGGGACCCTTCCAAGAAAAAGTTTCACCACATACATGTGCATACGACATTTTTTCTTAAGATCCGTAAACAATTTTAAAAGAAAGACATACAATACGAAACAATACGAGTACTTTTAAAAGTTCAACACTGGTGCTTTGTAGAATAACGAGGTGCTAAAATAAACACCAAAGGTGAGACAGAATAACAATACCTATTGACTTGAACATTTCCATCAAAAACAGCCTGTCCAGACGAATGGGCCACAATGCACTTATGGATCTGCTGAGAGACACCTCGTGGATGATCTAGGACTAATTTACTGTGTAGATCTTGTGTTTGATCCGAGATACACATATGAAACGTCGATAACTCAGTAACAGTGTCTGGACCAACCTGCTGGATGTGAATATTGTGCCTGCTTAACTTTCCACCAGTGCTTACTTCTATATGCTCGTATTTGCTAGTTGATTCCTGAAAGTAATCAACTAGAATATGAAGCAAACTTAATCTGCCCAAAAGACAAATAAATAAAATAACTGAAAATATTACAGAAGTTCCTAACGAATTGCTTAAAGCTACTAATAAGATCCATCTCCTGGAACAGAAAAAGTATACTCTTCCTTCACTAACTCTGCTCATGGTGGGAAAGGTTACAATAAGCTACATACAGTTAGAACCAAATAGAGAACAGACATAAGCGGGGACTGGTATTCATATTCCGCAGCTCAAACAAAAATTTCTCTTCAAAAAATAACAGTATCACCAAGACTAGACGAGTTAATTATGAAGGTCCATAACAGCATCATCTATATAATGACCACATCTCATGGATGTTCTGTATAATGCATACATAGAAAGGAACACAAAGCCATGCGGAAAAAACTTGGGTTTGATCCAAGAGTGAAGAAGGAATTGGTGCCATTTGATAATAATCTCTTAATAAGTATTTTCCTTTTCATGAAGTGCAGCCTGGTGGACTAAGTTCCTGCAAAATACATGGGGCGCGGGGAATGGCCGGACCACATTGCGTCTTATGTATGGAACCTTACATTGCACTTCTGCCAGCAAGAGGTTGTTTCCCTGCTTGAACCCATGACCTCCTGGAACCTGGTTGCACAGCGATAACTTTTACCATTGTGCCAAGGCTCCCTTTCATAGTCCAAGCATCGTATTTACAGAGTCCCTATAGATCTTAACATGCATATTCTTTTCTAAGTGTTGTTTCCCTTCTTTTGCCTTTCTTGGTGTAGAGTGCTACTCAACCACTTAATGTAATCTCTCTCCTTTTTTTGTTTTTGCTGCTTTCGGGTGGGAGCTTGATAAAGCAAGGAATGAAGCTAGTAGCTACATCCAAATATGAACCCTGAAGAAGCTTAAGGAAAGCCTACAGAACCTTGAGTGTAAGGCTAAGGGGAAGAAGCACATTAACAAAACCCAACAGGATAGATTAAGAAACTTGTGAAACCAGCTCAACTCAAAGACATTAAAATTACATGGCCAAATCGAGAAACAACTTTCACAGTTTTCAGAGAGGACGAAGGGGCAGGAAAAAGCTTGTGCCGGTCTGCAACAGAAGGCTTACTTCAAGTCATATTCAGGTTATTCACACGTGATGATTGATCTCTGTTCTATGAACTACAGATAATATGGTAAGACTTTGCATATTATTCTGATTTTCCTTTGTAAAGGTTTCAGAGCTAGAGAACAAGGTGAGGCAGCAACAGCAATTTTAGCCTGAAAGCCTCAACAATAAGGTTCATTGAATTTGCTGATACACTTTTGTTTGCAGAAACGTATATAAGTCATTTCAATATAGTGAATTCTCAAAGAGCTCATTGGATATTAACATTGCTATTCTACAAGTCTATTTGTTGTATGTACATAGAGGCAGGTAACTGGTCTCACGCATACGATGTAAGAACGAGAGGAAGTGTTTGAGTTTCACACTGACATCCTGCAATGTAAGGTTCTCAAGCATATACAACATTGAAGTTTAGCATAGAATTACGAAGACCCTAAAGATGATGTGGTATTTCCTGGTTTCAGGTTGAGAAGCTTGAGGAAAACTTGAAACCAATCAGACAGAAGCAAAGGAGTGCATTCTACTACTTCTGTAGTATTGACATTTCAAGAGTGAAACGTAACATCTTTTGTGTATTACAGACTTGACTTCTCCTATAAAATCCGTGTGACATCGAGCAACCTATTTTGAGCAACTCAATATTTTTTTTAATCGCGCCAGCCACCAGGCAAGTCAATGATCTAACTTTCTGAAGGGAAGGGACTCTGTCCAACAAGTTAGACGGAAGTGGTTGTCAACAAATAGTAAAACCGAGAACAATGGACTTTGCCAGCTTTAGTACATAAAAGCCTGAAGAGTCAAGAGGCCAGAAGGAAGCAGTAGTCCAGAAATGATGAAGTAGAGAACAATGCTTAGAACTACCATCACTCCTCAGAGGCCATTAATTTGTAACAAAACGAGCAGAGAACCTGTTCTAGGTGTCGAGAGGGACAGCAAAAAAAAAGGAGCTGGCCAAGATAAGAGGAGAGACAACGAAGTAGCTATCTAGCATTCTGTTGTCTTCACAACTCGACCAAATCGTTCTATATCCCCTATTTTTTTATTTCTTCTTTTATAAGGTAGATAATTTTATTAAAATGAAAAAATGTCCAGTGATAAAGGAGTTGACCAAAACGTAGAGAATTTACGATCCCCAATCTTTTATATCATTGAGATATTCAGTTTATCACAAGTTCTCCACCAAAACTAAAGGTGCATTGTATCAAATTAGAAATTCTAAGAACTCCTTGAGCTTTCTCTAATGTGAAACCCTATATTATTTTCTACTTCTCCTACATGAATAAACCATAGCGACCTGCGTGTATTAGTTAAAATTGTCTTTCGCGATGAAGCAAAGCAAACAATAACGACTTTTCAGTTTAGATACTTGCATAAAACTACACAATAGATGAGATACTTATACAGAAATACTCGAACAATGCGTGCTATCAAAGTTACTTTTAGTTAAAAAAGAAGAGCAAGTTTACCTGCTGAACCCAAGTCCACTTGATGTGTGCAGCATTGAAAGATTGATTTTGGATGTAAGAATGGCTCACCTTTGCTCCTTCCCCAACAACCACTTCCATAACGGAATTCGTCCAGTAACATTTATCTTTATCTCCACCTACATACTCTTCAACTATACTAATCTCACCTCCCTTCTCCACCAACACCAACACCCTCGGGTTCGAAAAAGGCAAAGCTTTTGACTCTTTATCACTACCTTCAACAGAAATGTACCTCAACAGCAATGGATTCTCAACCTTACACCCTTCTGGCACATACACTAGTACTACATCAGGGGTACCTACACCATTAAGTGACCAAAACAAATCCCCTTTAGAACTAAACTCATATTCAGACACCCTTTTCAGTATAGCCTCAGAATCTACCCTCAACAGACTACCTACATAAACCCCACTAGGAAATTCATCCAACTGAGACAAAGAATCCATTATATAACCATCAACAATTGAAAGTGTAGGCAAAAGGGTATCTACAGAAACATCCAAAGAACACAAAGATGGAGCCTTTGGAGGTTGAATTGGTTCAATTCTTGAATTCTTGATAAATGAAGTGTCAGTGAATCTAAAAGGCTCATCTTTACGAGATGGCCAAGGGGTTGACAAAAGGGTGTCTGAGGAACTGATTCTTAACTTCTGAAGTGGTGTAGAAGAGGTAGAAGGTAATGAATCTTCAAGAGTTTCAGCTATTTGTAGGACATATGGATCAGAAAGAGCTGAAATTGGAGTGAATTTAGGGGTAGTAAAGACACTAAATTTGGGATTTTTTTGGGTGATTCTTCTTGTTTTTGATAAAGTGGTTGATGATGCAGAAGGGTTTGTAGAGAAAGTTGGTGAAAGAGCAGAAAGTGCCATTGAAATTGGTGGTCTCTGTTAGATTACAGAAAAAAGAGTTTTTTCCAGTATTGATGAAGGTGAAACAGAGGAAGAAGAAGATTTGGTGGCACTGATGAAAATAATTATTGGGGTTGAGGTTAATTTGGGGTTTTTATTTTGTTTCAACTAAATTGGCCCTATTCCGGGTCGGGTCACTCCATTTAAAGGTCTCTTCGATTTTGTAATTCGGTGAATAACATTGTATGAATTATTCAGAAGGGTGATCGAGTTGGTTGATGAGGTGTTCTTTCACATGATAATTGTTGTTTCTATCTAAACTTAATTGGGCCTATTTTGGGTCGGGCATTCAATTGAAGGTTTCTTCAAATTTATAATTCGATGAATAATATTATATGAGTTGTTCAGAAAGGTGTCAGAGTTTGTTGATCAGGTAATCTTAAGGTTCCAAATGTCCTACATGATATTCATCGAGTTCATCGATCGAGGTACTAGCCCTTGCATGTTTCTTGATCGATTTTATCACACAAAGTTATCTCTTGTGGTTTAATTTTCATGTGGATTTGTAAACTGTTTCATCGAAGTATAAATTAACTTGTGTATGCTCGAATATATATGTCGAAAAAAATAGGAAACCAAATAATTTTATCTCTCTCTCACGCGCGACGCACGCACGCGCGCGCATATATATATATATACTAGTCTTTGGGAACGTGCTCTGCACGTTTATCCCATATTATTATCATTATATAACTTTTGGAAGCTCAAGGAAAAAAATAGTCAATGTGAGATATAAATCAATAGGATTATAAATTGAGTTCAAGTAATATGTATTAAGTTAATTAATGGGGAGATGAAAAATTTCTATCAATGTAGTTAAATTACGGATAAATAACTTGTTTTTAAAATGATTACTCAACTTTTAATTATTTAATATTTTATTATTTACATGTTTTATAATATTTTTATTTAGTCTAGGAGCAAAATGGTAATCCATTTTTTAATGTTGAAGCTTCTCACTTATAATAATACAAGTACGTAAGAATCACATAGTCCATTCTTCAGGAATTTTCTCTCCAAACGTTGAATCTATTACATATCTTTTCTTCCCTCGGCTTATTCGATTCGTCAAATTTCATCAAGAGTAATCTCTTTCTTCATTTGATCTTCCGCTTTAGCCACTCAAGTTTCATTTCATCTATGTTTTACATCTTAATATCCATGTAATATTTACATAACTAATGGATCAGTTACAGATTTTTGGGTTCTTTCATTAAATTAGTAACCATGGATATGAAATATTTTACAACATTGTAGTTAAAATTGAAGGGATAACTTATTTTTAAAGATTAAATAACAATATTTGATAAAATTTGCATTGGTAAATGTAGAGCACAATAATGACAGAAATTTGAAAAGACACTTTAATTGTTTTTAATTGTTTTATGTTTTTTTTTTACAATTTGGTTAAGAGAATTGTTTAATTATTAAATGATAAATGTGATTCAATATTTTGATATTTAGGGGTAAATTGGTCTTTCAACTTTTATCTTTGAGGCTTCATGCTTATAATAATATATGATATATATATTTGTATATATATATTTGTATGATTATAAATTATTTTACTAAGAATAAAATAAGTATTTTAAAATTAAATTGTTACTTAATAGAGAATTGTATCATTCCTTTTTAGACTGACAAAAAAAATAGTCATACAAACTGATATTATGGCTAAAAGAAAGATTTAAAAAAAAAAAAGTTGAAGGAGAATTCAATTCCATGCACTTACTAAGGATTTGGACTAGTAATTGTGAAGGAATTTTTTTTTATATATAGAGAGAATAGTCAAAAGATTCTCTAATCTATATTTGGATTTTCAACTACATACTTTAACTTTACGGAAGTCCTATCATCCCGTCGAACTATATAAAACTGAAATAGTTACACCCTTAAAATGGCACAATCACATCTGTGTTGATAAGTGAAATTCACGTGCTTAACACGTAGAAATTTGATTAATTTAATATTTTTTCATTTTTCTTTATAATTCCTTTCCCCTCTATCCTATATTCTTCCAATTTCTTCAAATTCTAAAGTAATTTCTTCGCCCATCTCCTTCAAATTCCTAAAGTAACTTTTCTATAACTTTAAACACCAAAATCCATTGGAATTGGATTGTGAAGAACAAAAATGAACATGATAGCGGAGCTCGTCAAGTGATATTCGAGCTTTGTTCGTCGAAAAACATGAAAAATAAACTAACAAGATTTGTGCATATTGTTGCTTTGTCGAGGTTTTTCTTGATTCAGTGGAGTTCGCCGGTCTCGAATCAGTGCGAGGGGAGAGAAAGGATTTTGCTGGTGGTTTGGGTTTCGCCGGAGGCGGGGATAATGATGATTGCGGTAACATTTCACCGGCCAGTCGAACAATAAAGAGAGGTAAGCTGGAAAATAAACTAAAGGATCTATAAATAAATTAGAAAACATTCTAATTTGGGAGTTTGATTGGATTTTATATAAACCCACTTTGATTTTATTTTCCAAATATCCAAATCCCTTTTTTGGGAAATATAAATACATGTCATTTTATTTGATTGGTTTTTAGAAGTTTTTTATATGAGAGTTTAAAAGTTTGTGTGAATTCAACAATAATGAATTCAGTGAAGATGGTGGTGGCAATGACGCCTTAGAGATGGTAAATTTAGAGGTGGTGACAATTTCACGGCACTTGTGTTACACGTGTCATATCATATAGTATACCATGTTGTAAAATGAAATTAATATTACTAAATTAAACCTTTTTAGTAAATGATTATTATGGAAAGAACACAGAAAAAGTACTTTTAAATGATTAATACATATTATCATAGAATTAGTTGCTTTTTGAGATCAAAATGACTAGATATTATGGAAATATTTCAAAAATACATTTAAAGTTTAAATATCGGGAGAAAGTGATATTTCATTAAAAGTATTTTTCCTTCACTCAATTTTGTAAACAAATTTAACCAACAAAATAGAAAAAAATATCAATATAAAAATGGCCACCAATAACTTTTCGTTTTAGGTTATGACCATAAATGATGGACATCATTTAAGTATAATTTTCCTCTTACATATTCATACTTGAAATTTAGTATCTGCATGTCACTAATAACGATTACCACAAATATTTCAATATTTTCTCTTTATACGTAATATATATATACATATGTGTGCACGCGCGCGCGTATGCATGTGCGTGTATCTACACTGTTATAAGTAGTATGTTATAGAGATAATCAAATATAACATCAAAAATTAGTTTTAAAAAATTAGATTGTTATAGTAAAATGTTCTTATAATGTATGTCAAATACCAGTACGTTGGCCCAAACAAATGGACACACAGTAAAATTGTCAAGGTGCACACAACCCAACCCAACTCACGAAAACTTTTTAACTATCACTAGTGCTTGCTTTGGAGGGAGAATAAACTGTTTTTTTTTTAGGTGTGAACTGATTTTTGATTTTGGTGGGGTCATTCTTAATGGAATTTTATTGTAACCTTTCGGTCTTTATATTCTTTAGACTTCTAAAAATTTCTACATAGCCCATAAAAAAAACCATAAATACTCAAAATCTTTTGTTTTTACTCTTCTTCATATAAACTCCAAATTAACAAGTACAGTACATAGTAAAATATTCATCAAATTTTACAACTTAAAAAAGGTCACAATTTTTGGATCGCGTTATTTGAATTTCTGGCTCCGTCACTGACTATATTATAGAAATTAGTTTCGGATATTTTGTTGAGAAATTAGTTCATGGCAGGGGCAACATTGCCTCCGGAACTTCCAGGTATATACATTTTTCGTATATATATATATATATATATATATATATATATATATATGAATTCGTTTATCTCGGTTCACGTGTATAATAAATTAGATTTGACTTATATACACTGATGATATAATTATTAGTTTTACACAATAAGTATATTTTAACTTGTTGTAACAAGTAACTTGCCTAATGTCCTTAAAAATTGCTTATTTGAAATCGGAATTTGGGGAATTCGGCATCATGTGGCAGATTTAAGATTTAAACTTGATATATTCGACGTTTAAGATTGTTTGTAAACACTAATATAAACTCATACTACATTTGAAACTACGCGTTCAATATTGGATATTTAGTAGTTTTAACATATATATATATATCCATCTTTCTCGTCAAAAAAATTGTATTCAGTTGAACCACTCTGATATCATGTAATGCAGAGAAATCTTTCCTGTCAAATCGCGATATGGAGTGGTTCTTCTTCTGTCCTCGGGATAAGAAGTACTCGAATGGCTCACGAGCCAATCGAGCTACTTAGGCTGGATACTGGAAAGCAACTGGTAAAAACAGGAAGGTTGTATGTCATGAGCCTGAAGTTGTTGGATATCGAAAGACATTTGTGTTCTATCGCGGAAGAGCTCCTCCCGGAGACAGAACAGATTGGATGGATGATGCACGAGTATCGTCTCTGTGATGATGTTTCACAAGGCGCTACGAGTTTCCAGGTAGATTCAACAAACTCAATGTTCTTCTTTTATTCAAGAAATTGATCATAGTCTACTGTTTGATGTACTTGAGTCGAGAATCTTTTGGAAACAACCTTTCTACAGTTCTACCTCCACGAGGTAGTGGTAAGGTATGTGTACACTCTACCCTCACCAGACCCCAGACTTCACTTGTGGTAAAGTACGTATACACTCTACCCTCCCCATGTATGTGTACACTCTACCCTCCTCAGACTCCAGACTTCACTTGTGGGATTTCACTGCATATGTTGTCGTTGTTTGATCATAATCTACTATTTGAATATGTTCAGGTGGCGTTTGCACTTTGTCGTATCATCAAAAGAAACAATGCCTCATCGAAAACAAGTGAAATTTCACTAGCAATCTCGAACAATCCTGCTGTTCTTACTGCTGAAACATGCAACGATAGCAACTATTCGACTCCTATTAGGATGTCACAGGATTCTTGATTCTTCAATGGTATTGAAATGTTCCTTTTTTGTACCTCCTCTGTATTTAACTCTGTTTCTTTTGAACTTCGTAATGATTCTGG
The DNA here is from genome assembly GCA_016801875.1 of Solanum sitiens. Lineage (NCBI taxonomy): Eukaryota > Viridiplantae > Streptophyta > Magnoliopsida > Solanales > Solanaceae > Solanum > Solanum sitiens. The sequence continues at coordinate 976,142 of JABWTJ010000060.1, forward strand.
TGGCTTCCTTCGTGTAGGAATGTCCTCGCTATGAGTTCCCAAACGTGGCATCGTGGCAACCAAAGGATCGAATTGAGGTCACAACAAGCTCAACTTCCCCGAATTTAAGAGGGGAAGTTGAACTTTCGGGTGATCTTAGTAGCTTTGGTTGTGTATCTCTCTACTCGATTCATGGAAGCTACACGAGGCTTTACGATAGTAATGTTATGCCATATGAAGGTTGTGATCAAATTCATTCGAAAAAAACTGGTAATATGAAAGGGAAAGACTAATGTAAGACTTTGCTGTTTATAACTGCAGGAAATGAAGGTTGGAATCAAGCTAATTTGGGAGATGTAAACGGTTTATGGTCACACGAAGATAACTTTCAGTAACTGAATCAACGCGATTCAGTACTCTAATGTTATCTGAGACGACAAGTTTCTTATGTTCGTCTCAGAGACATTGGATTATAGCACCTCGAGTATAGTTTCCCCGAGTTCAATTCTAGCTAGTACGTTCTACATTGTTGTCGTTGATGTATGAGAGAAAACTAGCGATGATCCTACTTAACGATCACACGATTCTCTTTATGATTATACTGAATGTATGGAATACCAAGCATCAAATGTAGCCAAAAAGTTAGTAGTCAGCTATGGAATAGTTCAAAACTATGTTGTTCAGACTTTTCAAAAATGTCGACTAATGTGAGTCAGATCCTCCAAAAGTAGCGTATTTTTTGTTGTATCTTTTAAGCGTTTGAGTAACATAGGTTCAAAATATCATAATGATTCATTCTTGTAGAGTTGTAGTACTTAGTCGGGGCTTCAACGAGGGCACCCAACATTAGGTGGAAAACCAAAAAAACTTCACCTACTATAATGAATTCAGTGCTAAAAACCTTATAGGTTCGAGTCGATCGAATTAAAATCATGAATTTGCTTTTGCAACCGAACTCAATGCTTTCCACACAAAACATCGATATATATATGTGCGAAAACTAACTTAAATTTTCACGAAATATTCAATTCTTGAACTTGAAGGGAAGCCCTGGAAGAACAATAAAATAATCTCCGTGTGACCTATAGGTCACAAGTTCGAGTGTTGGAATCATCCAAAAAAAATTGCATCAACCCATTATCCTTTTCCAAATCCTAAATCAACGCGAAATGCTTCGAGTTTTTGTTTTATAAAGTGTAATCCCATTATACCTCAAAAGTTGCTCAACACCAATAAAGAAACATACAAAAATCAACACCATAAAATAAAAGAGAGAATCAACAATTTGCTGCTTTGATTATATATTCTCTTTGTAAACAATGTAAGAAAATGACTTAATAAAAAGAGACACTAATAAAAGTTTAGAAAAGGGTAATTAAAAAGCTCAAAATCCATTAACACTTAAAAGAGAGAATAAATATTCATTTGAATTTAACTTCAATAATAATAATATAAAAGATTTTTTCTTGACCATAATTAGTTGTCCATAAAAATAAGACTAATGATCTAAAAATATGACAGGTTACCTAGTATAACAAGTTAAAATATAAGTTAATAATAATTCTCTGTGAGACTGAAAATATTATTTATCTTATTAATTTCATGTATATGAATAACTATAACAATTCTTTGTGGACTGAAAATATTATTGTCTCTTCCTTCTAGGCCAAAATGGTAAATTTTAATAAAGCTTTATTCATAGTAAATTCAGTGATCGAAAGTTTAGTAATTTCAATCATTCTAACTATTTTTCGTTTTGAATGGGTTGTTGTCACTTTTTCATTTAATTATGAATTATTTCTTTTACTTTTGTGTATGGTTAATAACCGAATAATCGAATCAAATCAAACCAAATCGAAACCGATTACCACCAAACCAATAAATATATATTATATTATATTTGGTTTGATTTGATTTTGATAATTTTAAAACCAATTAAGTTGGTTTGATTTTAATTTTGACCAATAACCGATCTAAACCAACCCATGAACACCCCTAATTGTGTTATTGATGTCGAGCTAGAAATAGGCGTTAGACACCCTCCACTTTTTACTAGTTAGAGAGACCCCCTTAATATATTGAGAAAAGGTATTCATCGTGCTAGAAAGACTCGGAAAAAAATTCAAATGATATTTTGATACGCTACACGTATTTTAGTTTGAAATCACATGATCGAAAAGTTTCTTTCTTCTTAAATTTTGTGTTTTGATGAAAACAAAATACATAAAAATTAAAAAAATGAGAGTAATACTTGCCAACAATTTACAACCATGCAAATGTAACAATAAAAAAAATGATGAAATTAAATATACAATAATAACTAGATTCAGTGTCAAATATTTATATATTTAATGAGTTTCTAATACATGGTTTTTATTTATGTGAATACATACAAAAATTTCAATACGCAGATTTAAAAACCTACCATTTAATTACTAAGTAGAATCTATTTCATTACTTTCATCTCCATTTTAGTGAAACACGAACGCAAAAATAGATACTTAAAAACCTACTATTTAATTACTAAGTAGAATATGTTTCATTACTTTCATCTCCATTTTAGTGAAGCACGAAAATGGGGCGGCTCAATAAAATGTTTGGCTTAAAGCCAAAATTTAGAAAAGAGAGTTGTATTTATTTGAAAATTTTAATATATTTTATTTTCATAATTACTAAAAGAATATTGTAATTGATTAAAATTTAACAATTCATTTTTCTTTTTCAATTGACCATATTACATTTTATGCAATATTTTGTAAGAAGAAAATAAACATATATAAATTATTGTACATTATATAACAATACAAATGTTTAAATCTCTTTTATTGATTATAATTTTGAAACTTTTTCAATAAAATCAATTGTTACATAAACTATCAAAATTATTCTAAAAGTGTTTAAAATAAAATTAAGATACTTATATAATATTTCGTAATACTTTTAACTACAAAAATGGATATTATAGTGATCGTTACCTTTAAAAGACATCCAAAGTTAAGCCAATATATTTTAATTATTTTTTTAATGACAAGAGAAACCCGCAACGCTACTCTTTAGGTGTATTCATGGTAAAACCTCTGCTTCTATGCAATAGCACACACATCACACAAGAGAGGCAACCCACGCCAGGCTCAATCCAGAATGCAAACCCCTTTGAACTTGTGACCTCCAAACCCTGGGCCAGCCCCAAAGGTTATTTGTTAATTTAATTAGTTTGAATTTGAAATATTTAATAAAACATCTGAAAGAATTAAAGACAATCTTACACATACAATATTGAAACTATTAAAATATGATTGATTCAAATTGAAGTGAATTAGATAGATTAGGAAATAAAAAGTAATTGTAAATTTAATTGTATACTACTTCTAATTATAATTATATCAATAATAAAATTTCAAAAATACGTGCATGCATAATTATTAGTAAGAGATTGTGATTTGTGGGTAAGAGATTAGCAACAAACTATAAGAAAATTTTTTATAGTAACAATAAATGCATAAACTCTTTTTTATATTCTACTTAGGTATTTTGTTTCTTCCAAATGTTAATACAGTGCTGCTTACAATGGCCTTCCTCAGACCTGGTGTTCTCTTTTATGTATGCATCTCCTCCATCTTTTGTCTGCTCAGTGCTTTTGTTTTTTTGGGGCCTAAAGCCACTGCTTTAATGGCTTTAGGGTTGAGCCGTGACGGGAGACAAGAGCTGAGCATTTCCATTGCCATGATGAAGAAGTTACTTATAATTCTACAGCAAAATACGTATTCAAACATGGTACAAAACGTTTTCATTTGAATGTTTAAAGTCTTGACTCAAAATCGACCTGCCCGAATATCTCTGTCAATATGTTCTGCATTGAGGGTTCCTGGAAGCTCTCGAAAATCTTCATTGAATACAGAATATGCACTGCAAAGGACGACAAAAGTTTGAGGGTCACCATATTTAGCAAAAATCACATGCTATTTTATGTGCTTCAGTAGTTGAAGTTGGAAATCCAAAACAAGAACACCAGACTCTGTAAGCATATCAATACGCGGATGAAGACGCACTTAAAATGTGTTTGTGGGGGGTGGGGTGGGGTGGGGGTAGAGGACAGTATAGCGTTATAAGCAAATTTATAACGCAGTAAATGAGTGTCCAAGTGATTTCGACGAAATCCATCTTCTCATAACAGAATAAGAAAGAGAAATTACACTCACAACTGAAAAGCATATCAACTTGAAGGTTTAAAAGTTTACAAAAGGAATAAAGACTTCTGTATCTAAAGGTTCATATATCTACAAAATCACGTACCTAAGTTCTCCCTGCTTCCGGTGTCCAAGATTATAAAAGATGAGGCCAAACCCAGTCGCCAGTAACTGCATTAAGTTAAGAAAAGGATTAATAGTACTCCGATGTACTTTTTCCAAGACCATACAGGAATTCTGCTTTCTCAAACTGAGAAAAAATAGCGATTTGTTGACTGTTTTAGTAGTTCATACATAGGAGGGCTATAGCTCTTAGCTAGTTAATCTAAGTTTTCCCAGCACACGTGTACATGCTGCAGGTAGTTAGCTGCTCAATAATTCATAAATGTATGTGTATAAGAGTAGATACACAATAAAGTACACGTTAATCCTTTTATGTATCAAATATGTTTAATCATTTCTAACTCCTTGTATAGATTCTGGGTAATTACAAAGCTAGTTTCAAGGTGATATAAGCAGCAATAAATAGCACAAGTAATGTGACATAATCTTTCACACAAACTTGAGTGCTTATCGAGGAATAGAAGTATCAGTTTCAGCCAAATGTCATTAGTTTTCCCCGCTTTAATCAAAGCACAAAGAAGCCCGTATTATATGACAGAATCCGCAGAACGACAGTTCAGTCTATTGAAAGCTTACAGAAACACAGAAAGTGACTCATAAGAAGCTCTTAGTAAGTTCAAGACTTTCTCTTTTTTTATTTTATTTGGTAAACCCCATCCCAGAGCCTCCTCCTCCTAGACGCCACCACTAGCATTTTCCACTTCCCCTTGGTGACCAAAACTCACATCTCTTGGTTGGAAGTGACGGATCAACCACTAGAGCAATCCTCTCTTATCAGTCTGCAACACTATGGCAATTGGCAGCTACTAACACATATATTTTTGAGAAAGAATATAAAGTAGGATCTTTCCCAATATATGTTAGTACAAAAATACTAATACTGAAAACAAAGTAGGAACTTCCCCAACATATTTTTGTTAAAAACCTTCTTCCTATCTAACTATTTAGAGCCCAAAGTATGCTCCTAAGCATATATACATTCAGTCAACATTGTGGGATACTGTTCCAAAAAATTACTGAATCATAACACAAATAAATCTGCCATATATGTCACAGCAAATGATTGACCAAATGGCTGAACTTACAAATAAAGGTGCAACCTCATATCTTCGCGCAATAGAGGCCAGAATGAACCAAGTCACGATAATAACCCAAACCTTTGGACTGATGGAGAAAATTACCATCAAGAGCATATCTAACAAACAAGTGAAAAGAGAATGGAACAGGTGAATAGGAATAAGAAGATAGTTTTATATTAACAATAAAAGAAATGGAAACAACTAGTCAGCGCTTCACCTGGAAATTTCAGTTTATCACGTAGCAGATAAAAAAGCTTCCTCTTCCACTTACTAGTTGATGGGGGTAATTGAAACCTCTGTTTATAGAAATGGGAATAATAGAACTTGTAAATCATTGCAAAATGAAAAAGAATCTGGATTCAATTTCCAAAACAGACAACAACTGAATTTCCTATACATTTTGCAAAATTTATTTTCCACTCACCAGTTCATCATCATCGTCATCCTCAAATTCATCACGAAAATGCCTAGGAGGTGGCTTTGGTTTGACAGCTACTATTAGTGAATCTACAAAAAATGTATGTCAACCTTGTTATAATAGAGAAAGAAGTTCCATTATTTGTGATCTAATAGAATAACAATGAAATTGTGAAAGTGGAACAGCATCCAGGAACAAACAATCAAGAAACAACTTAGTAGTAAAGCAAAGAAATGAGCGCAGAATAGCCAAAAATGACTTGTGGGAAACACTTGTAAGATGTAACCACAGAAACAGTTCTCCGTTGTTTGATCGAGATTTTTTGAACAATGCCACTAAAGGCAGACTCAGAAACAAACAGAACCTTCGAACTGGTCTATTTTCTACAACTTCTTCAGATATAGATATGACCAATTTGTTTCCTTTTAGGCTAGCAATTTCCATAGCATTATGTATGCTATGGAAATGTGAAAGTGAAACAGTATCCAGGAATAAACAATCAAGCAAATGATTCAGTTATGAAGCAAAGTAATGTATGCAGAATCAATATGCAACAAAACAGATAGTTCGTTAATAATCGTCAAACTTATACATGCGTGCATTTCCTACTCATTCCAACTGCCAGAAGAAAAAGAGATCAAACAAAATGATACCTCTATATTTCACAAACATAAAATCTGTTGCATTGTGCACCAAACATGAGCAACCAAGAAGAAAGCTAAATAGTAAGACGACCAACTAAAAACTACAGCATTCAAACAGTGAATAGGAGATTCAAACAGATAAGTAGCATGAAAAACCCCAAAATCCCCACACAAATCATGCAAGCAGAGTGTTTCTCTTTCAACCATGCAAGCAGAATCAATATGCAACAAAACAGACAGTCTGTTAGAATAATCTTCAAACTTATACATGTGTGCATTTCCACTCATTCCAACTGCAAGAAGAAAAAGAGATCAAACATAATACCTCTATATCTCACATACTTAAAATCCTCCCATGTATAGTTGCTACAATATATTTTGCGAAATGATTATATCAACTTTGGTAATCAATAAGTTTAAAAAATTGCACCTCCGTTATTTAGTTGGACTACTTCGTCATCTCCATTTTCACTATCATGCAATACACGTCCTTGCAGAACAAGTCTTAAATTTTCAAGTGGCATATGTCGATTCCCAGCAATCATATTTCTCAATTCATGTACCTAGATGCCACGGAAAACGTCAAAACATATTCAGACCAACTCCAGAAATTTACTTGTAAGGCATCTAAAATGACAGCTGACAAGACAAGTTTAAACATCATCTTTTCATGCACTTCTACAAACTTTTTCTTGTGATTAAGAAAAAAAGAGGATACTAAGGAGATATTTCTATGATTCCTTGCAGAAAATTGAACGAGAGCCACTTTAGGTATCAACAACTTCTCATCTCTGGATTCAAAATTCCTTTTTTTGTAACAGTAGTCTCTGGGCTTAAATGACGAAATGAGGATTCATATACCCGACCCAACTTATTTGGGATTGAGGCGTAGTTGTTGTTGTAGTAATCTCTGGGCCATCACAGGGCTCACAAACTTGGATTTTTTGAAGGAACCGTATATACAAGAGGCCTGGAAAAGAAGGTAGGCATGCACCGGGGTAGCATAACACAGGGAGGAAGACACAAATGGAAGACAGGGACACTTGTGAAATAACTATCCGGAGGGAAGCCAGCTTAGGCACACCTCAACTATTCCACCATGTACTTGCTAGTCTACTACCTCTACTAACACAAGTATCAGATTACTCTGACCACCAAAACTTAGGCAGGTCGATGGGAAGAGATCATCTATTCTTTTTGTCTCTGATGTGATTTGAACCCTGGACTCTAAAGCTTGCATGACTTCATTGATCATATGCCACATCCTTGGGCGTATAATTCAAAACTATTCTCTATATAGGGTCTCCATAGACAGTTCCAATCACTTGCTACTTGCCAAATTAGAACTATCCTATCAGAATACTATAGGGATCTCTTGACTTCAAAGCAGGCCAAACTTATAACTCGGCCCAGATTTACTCTAATTTTTTGCTTGACCGCGAGGTGACAATCAAGTGACTTGTTGCAATTCAGTCTATCTGTCTAACGCCCCACATAGATTCTCAGTTAATGTGAAACTTATCTCAGTATCAGACTCTGATCACCTTCATCAAAAAGAAATTATCACTCTGATTACACATATCCATGTACTACACCAAGTTCCCTCTGAGGCCATTCTCATTAACCTTATAATATTTTCCTGCTTCAGTGCACATTACTTTCTTACTTTTCCTGCCTGTCCACTTCCATTGATCTTTGCCTCTTTTATTAGTTCAATCCAGACTAATTAGGTATATATTACTATAATATGAACCACAGCTACCAGAATTAATATGAACTTTCATCGAATCATCGCCCCCTTATGTTCACTAGTTTTGCCATGAAGTTCAGGTCACCGTCTAACAAAAGTTATGCTTCCAAGTTCCAACTATCAAAGCATTTACTTAAGCAAAACGACAGAAAAATTTTCAGCATTACACTCCATCCCAAACTTCATAATTTGCACTAAGACGCCATCATTCCAACAATGTTTACTCATTGCAAAATAGATTTTTTTTTGATAAAAAAGAACATTTTTTCCTCAACGTGCCTTGAAATAGAAACATCATGCAATCAATTAACCAACTACACCTCTAATTCCACATCAGCTTAGGGCCTATTGTGTGAATCCTCTATATCCATTACACTCAATTCAAGTTTAGTTCATTCCAATATTACATACTTCAATTCCAACTAGTAGAAATCGTCTATATTCATCCTTTATATATCAAACTTGCATTGTAACCTTAGCTAAGTATGCGTTGATCGAAGAAGGGACATTAAGGCGACATCAAACCAAAACCTAGTTTCTCCCATTTGCATGAATTTCGAGCTATTACGATCGAAGGAGATAGAGAAAAGGATGTACCTTGATGGAAGAAGGGACATTAAGGCGACAAGGCGGAGAAGGACCGATGATTTTCAGAAAGATTTCTACTATCTTCTTCTCTTCAATTTCATCCATGCCGCTGTAATTAAACCTAATTCAATTGCAAAATTCAGACTTTTTACCCGACGGCGTTATGCTATCGATACTATCACAGGCGCCGGTAATTTGATCTCGGTCAATACTCCGGACAGTTCACCGGACGACTTTTTTGTAAACGGATTTCACTTTTCGATTATTCAATGCGAAGCTGAAAAAGAAAAAATTGGGGAAAATGTATTTATCTACGTGGATTAAGGATTAATTTTACAAATTTTCAATTCTATTTTCTCCTTTTTTTTCTTTTTTTTCAAAACTCTATCTTCAAATAAATATAAATATAAATTACGCTTTATTACTAATTGTTTATAGACATAATACATAAACATACATTTAAGCCTGATGACTAAACACACTAACTCGTCTATAGTATGTCTCGTGGACATTCAATAGTGACTTAACACATAAATTTTGAAGATATATAGATAATCAATCAATAAGTTTGAGTGTTTATGCTTCATAATCAAACTTTTAAATTTGCTATAAAATTTTATTTTCGTAAAAAATAAATTAACAAATGATAATTTAATCTCATATGCTCTTTTAATACCCAAAATTTATGTCAATATAAAATAGAAGGTACTCAATGAAATAGTTAAAATGCGTTTAAAACGAACCTAACACCACTTTATCAATACAACTTGTGTTTTACAAACACATAAGTTACTAAGTTACATAAGGAAAGGTCGATCACCAAAGAATGTGATAGGGATACATGAAACTTTCCGCTTCTAAGTTCAGAAGTCTAGATTTTAAATTCAAACTTTTAAAAAATAGAGACATTTTCTGTTTAAATTTTTTTTACGCAATATAAATTTAAATTTCGATGTATATATACTTTCATAATCTATCCTAGTCCACACATGGTCCCATTTTGCCCTTGTATTAGCCTAACAAGGAGGATAACACCACTTGTGGCTTGCCACTCATTTCAAAATACACAAGATTTAGGTCACTCTCTATCTACATATATTTTTTTTCTCATCCACTATCCAATTTATACGATATATTTCGATTAAATTTAAAATCATGTCAAATCTTTTTACATTAGAATAAAAACGTCTTTTAATAAAAATAATTTCATATTCAAAACTCGAACTCGATATCTCTGGTGAAGAATAAAAAAAGTACTTACTGCTCCACCATAATCCTCGTTGGGTTTTTATGTATAATTGCTAACATGTTATATATATCATTTGGACTCTCAAACTTTTAGGATGAGGCTTTCATTTTCCACCATTCAATGTTAGATAATATATAAAGTATATACTATATAGCAATATCAAAATCTTTCCCTTTGTTGACACATTGATAAAAAAAAAAAATGGCTCTGAGAATGTGGGCTTCTTCAACAGCCAATGCACTTAGAGTCTCTTCTACTGTTTCAAGAACCAATTTTTCACTCTCTAGATGTTTTTCTACTGGTAAATATTTTCAACTTATTACTCTCATTAAAAAAAAGAGTCAAATTTGTTTATAGGAATGTTTACACAAATAACTCGCTACAGAGACGGAGTCAGAATTTTTAGTTTATGAGTTTTGAAGTACTATTCATTTTTACTTACTAAGTTCTAAATGTAGATTATTTGTAGTTTGTTACATGGTGTTATTTTTGGCTCTGTTGAACTAGAATTTGCATTGTGGTGACATTTACTAACCGGTATACATAGATTATACGCTGTTATACACATATTATACATCCGTTGATTATTTTTATATTTATTTTTTTGTTTGTTTTGGATGTATTGCAATTTGTAGTTCTTGAAGGGCTGAAATATGCATCTTCACATGAATGGGTAAAGCATGAGGGGTCAGTGGCAACAATTGGAATAACTGACCATGCTCAGGTTTTTCTTTGACTCGTAGTACTTTTCGTATAGTTTTTTTAGTTTTTGTTTTGATAATCGTGAAATCCCCGAGGGTTTGAGATAATCGGAGGCAGAGTCAAGATTTGAACTTTATCATATATGTGATAATTTGATTCTGAATTTAATCTTTATACAAATATAGGGTTTGAATTAAAGTTACTGAGTTTGACCGAACCTTTCAGTAACCTTCTAGCTCTTACCTCAGGTCAAGTAACCTACAATTTGAAACTCGGTGAATAATGGGCTCGCCCCTCTACCCTTCTGTGCGGTAGACTTGCATGTAGTTCTTTATTGAATGTTGGTTGTATGTTATCAATTGATGACAGTAAAAACATAACTATTAGGTAACCGGCCTTAAAAAGTGCGGGATAAGTAATCTAGAAAATAAGACAGATTATCTGCTATAACATGTTATAGAACATTGATAGAGTAAAAATTCTTTACAATATCCGTCGGTTCATATGAATTTGATGGATGTTTTCAGGATCATTTGGGAGAAGTGGTGTTTGTTGATTTGCCAGATAGTGGTACTTCTGTTTCACATGGAAGTAGCTTTGGAGCTGTTGAAAGTGTGAAAGCCACCAGTGACATTAACTCTCCGATCTCAGGCGAGATCGTTGAGGTCAACACAAAGCTCAGTGAAACACCTGGTTTGGTAAAATATCTAATAACTCATATGTATATTCCAACAACTTCATTTTCTATGTTGCTCGAACTCTTCAAAAATGTAACTTGAGTGCACGTTAGATCCTCTAAAAGTAGTGTATTTTTGGAGGATCCGACAAGGATGAAGCAACATTTTTGGGAAGTCCGAGCAACATAGGTTTAAAACTTGAAATGTCAGTTTCCTAATTATGATTTTTCACCTTCAATGTTACTAATTGATATTCCAAGTATACTTTTTGTGTCTGTCCTTTGTTTTTTCATCTAATTGAAATCTACGTTGCTCAGACTCTTCAAAAACGCCTCCTATGCGTGTTGGATCCTCCAAGAGTAATGCAGTCTGGAGGATCCGACAAAGGTGAGGCAACGTTTTTTCGGAAGTAACATAGGTTGAAAACTTGAAAAGTCAGTTTCCTTGTGATTTTTCACCTTCTGTAATCAAGGTCAATATTTTACTATCTGATATATATATTTTAAGTACTTCTTGTGTCTTTCCTTCATTTTTCATCTAGTTGAAATCTATGCTGCTCGGACTCTTCAAAAATGTTACTAGGTGTGTATCGGATCCTCCAGAAGTAGTGCATTTTTCGAGGATCTGACACAGATGAGACAACATTTTTGGAAAGTCCAAGCAACATAGGCTGAAAACTTGAAATGACATATTCCTGATGATTTTTCGATGTTTTTTTTTTCACCTTATGCAATGAAGATCAACTCGAGCCCTTATGAAGACGGATGGATGATTAAAGTGAAGCCGAGCAATCCATCAGAGCTTGAATCTCTGATGGGGGCAAAAGAGTACACGAAATTATGCGATGAAGAGGAAATTCATTGAAACTTGAAGGTGATTTTTGAATTCACCTTTTAGACTAACATTTGCTGAGATATTGTAATGAAACTTTCTTGTCAGTTGTTAAAATTTCACAAAAATAAATAATAAAGATCTTTTTTGCATTGCCTCAGTAGAATTGTGATTTGAGTATTTCGATTTCATGATATTTTAATCTTCCAATTCTTTCTAGTACTTTTCGCCATGTTAAAGTTGATCTACAGATAGAATTTTGCCTGTTCTGTTCATAGTTTCCAAAAATGTTGCTGCATCCGTGTTAGATCCTCTTAAAATACACTACTTTTGGAGTATCTGACATGCACTAGTCGACATTTTTGAAGAGTCTGTGAAACATATAGTTAATGTTAAAGGACAATACTAACTTTAATATTGCTCAGAGTTTCCGAAAGTATTGCTGCAGCCATGTCGGATATTCTAAAAGTACACTACTTTTGGAGGATCTGAGATGCACCTGTCGACATTTTTGAAGAATATGAGAAACATAACTCTGGCCTGAAAGAGTGAGTATACACCAAGATTTGACCGCGTAATATGAAATTCTTAACTTGAATAACAGGAATGAGTGAAGAGGTTTAAAATCTGCTCGAAAATACAACGAGAACATGATAAGTCTCAACATGATGATGAGATCCTTTTGAGTCTTGCAAGACAATTATCAGTAGGACTAGGAATTGGTAGATATGTCACACTTGTTTCCGGATTAAGACGCTCGAGCCTGCACCAGAACAAGTTCAAAGGCAATTATGGACTAAAAATCACAAAAACAACACTATGTGAAGTAGCATAACTCAATTGTGTGTTAATGTTAGTACCTATAGTTGAGAAGAAAGTAGTGAAGAAACACTGAAACTTCAAGCCTAGCCAACTCTGCTCCGGGGCACAATCGAGGTCCTGCTCCAAAGGGAAGAAACGCGCTATATCTCTTGGCCTCATCATCCTGCTAAGAATCAAATGTGTTACTTCCTTAGCCTTTAACCATGGCTAAATCTTCCGTGGAGGATGTAGCTTATTAGCCACGGGGTTCAACTTGAACCTAGTGTTTTCGACACAGAACATTAATGTTAAGAAACTTAAAGGTTGAACCAATCAAGTTTAAATCCTGAATCCGTCTCTGGTAATCTAGGTCATCATCCTTCTTAGGGTATTATATATCAATGCAAGCCGACTCCAACATGCTTGGGACTAAGGCGTATTATCATTGTTGTTGTAAAGAGAATTAGTGCAAGGAGATGTTGCTTATAAATACTTACTTCCCATCTTGAAGGATTAAACTCTTTAGGGTTCACATGATTGTTAGTATCCAAATTAACTTGCCTTATCAAGTCAATGCCTTCCATCCTTTTGGTATTGTGTACCCTATATAGCACAAAACAAATTCCATTTAGTACACAAGACATCTTATTTTGTCAAAAAACTTAGGCTAAATGAAGGTGAAGACGAGAGAAAAAAAAGGCGAAGGCTTACCATTCATGTTGATTGTCCTTTTCGTGTTTCTATAAATGGCTAAGGTGACATTAGAGCAACGTAGAGTTTCATCGATTACCTTGCATTTGAACACAATTCCATATGTTAAACTTATCGAACTTTCAAAAGGTCTACATTCTCGTATACCATATGTACCTTGCTTCGATACTTCCTCTGTATAATCTCATCGTAGCTAAGTTTTTTATCCGAATCAGGATGCCTTCTCTTAACAATTTCCTCTTGTTCCACCTGAAAACAGAGAATTTCTCAAACGTACATCAGACCTCTTTATAACAACATTTCATTATAACGACAACATTTCACTATAGCATCAAAGGATATCTGGACAAAACGACGTTGTTATAGAGAGGTTTAAACTCGAGTAACAAAACATGTGTTAAGATTACAAATCATGACTTGTTATGTTACCTTTGCTTTTTGTAAGAACTCAGGGTGTTGTTCTAAGTACATAATTGACCATGCTGCAGTATGAGCAGTAGTTTCATGACCTGCAAACACATAAACGATTAACAAGTCGATGATCTCCTCATCGTTTAATCTCCTTCCTTCGTCGTCTTCAATGGTCATAATCAAATCAACCATATTGCCCTTTGATCTTGATTCATCCTTCATGTTCATCACCTTCCTTTCATCTATTACTGATTGAAATATATTCACTAGGTTTTCCCTAGCCTAAGTTAATGACCATAAACTAAAGCTTATTAGACTCCAGAATTTTCGACGTGAAACATAAATTTATATGTGATACTACTCCCTCAGTCTCAAATTATCAGTCATGCTTCTCTTTTACACGTACTTTAAGAAAACATCAATTAAAAGAGGTTTTTGACTGTTTTACCCTCATTTATGTATTAAGATATAATCTCTCTTCATTAAATATTTACTCTGTTGAGGTGTTTGTAGTCATCATAAACAATTACTACCACTAAGGATAAAATGAAAAATAAAATCATTTTGTCTAGAACTTCATGAACTTTTAAAATGACAAATAATTTAAGATAACTATTTTAAGAGATCACGACAGATAATTTGTGAAGGAGGCAGTAAGGATCTACTCCTTCCGTCCACTTTTATTTGTCATGTTGCGCTTTTTGAAAGTCAATTTGACTAATTTTCAAAGTAAAAGATTACATTAATTCGATTAAACAAAAAAGTTAGATATTCAAAAACTATATAAAAAGTACTATAAATTATAAAATTTTTCATACGGAAAAGGGCCTAAAATACCCTTGAAGTATTAAAAATGGTACAAAATTACCCTCCATCCACCTATTGGCTCCAAAATGCCCTTTTCATCCACCTATTGGCTCCAAAATACCCTTGTCATCCACCTTTGGGTTCAAAATTGACCACTTTTTTAATTATTTTAAAATTAAACTCTTTAAATATTTTTTAAAATACTTGGCGTTCAACTATTGGTTATAATTTAATTTATTAATATAATTTATAAATCAACCCACTACCCACTCATTACTAACTAAACCCCACCCAATTAATAATCCAATTATAATATCAAAATTGTCATAAACACTACTAAAACACGATAAAATTATAGATTCCTGAAAATGACATTCAAAATTATTTGAGTCCGAATCGAAGCCCCAATGAAATATAGGTTGAGCCGCTTATTTAGGAGGACACTTTCAATATGATTCTCTTTCAAGATTGAATTAAAAATTTATGATTAAAGGTAAAGAAGTAATACATTTCGAATTAATTCATGCACTTTTTTAAAATATAATTTTATAAATATTTATGATTTGTTTTAAAACCTTTAATATATTATTTTGAAAAAAAGTTAACTATGAAGTAACATCACATAATTGAGACGTAAGTCAGACTTTTAAGTTTATCGGTAATTTTTATTTAGACACTTAACATATGATAATTTACTTCTATAGATATTTTCGCCTCAAATTTTTAAAAACACTCAATTGGCAGTAGCTTTTTTCTTGTTGCATTAATAATGTGACGGGTGTATTAATTTGGAGGGGTTTAATTAGTAATGGGTGGATAGTGGATTGATTTATAAATTATACTAATAAGTTAAATTATAACATATAGTTGCGTGCCACGTATTTAAAAAAATATTTAAATAGTTTAAATATAAAACCGTTAAATAAGTGGTCAATTTTGAACCAAAAGGTGGATGACAAGGGTATTTTGGACCCAATAGGTGGATGAGAAGGGTATTTTGGAGCCAATAGGTGGATGGAGGGTAATTTTGTACCATTTCCAATACTTTAAGGGTATTTTAGGCCCTTTTCCGTTTTTCATATAATCAGTATGATGAAAATATACATCTTGAAATGTTAGTCAAGGTTCTTATAGTTTGACTCTTAAAAATAGAAATCATGACAATTAAAAGTGGACGGAGGGAGTATAATAGAGATCTAACCAGACAAATTTAAATCTTGAATTCGTCTCTGGTAAAAACAAATGGGACATAGCTAGAACTAACCTTGAATGCCCTATGATAAGCAAATCCATAGAGATTGATAGGCAAAGCCAAAAAAACTTTCAAATAAATAGTATAAACCTTTTCAACCATATCTAACCATTGAGGATCAATCTCACTACCAATCATGATTCTTATTATAACTTCAAATGTTGATTTCTTCATTTCACTAAGAAACTCAATTGGTTTATCTTCAATGGCATTCCATTTTTCAAATGAACTCTTCACAACTTCTTCAATTAGACTAAGGTATAATGACAATGCATGTTTGCCTTTTATAGGAGATGTTGTTATTCGACGAAGACGCTTGTGTTCTTGGCTTGTAATTCCATGGAGAGCTTTTTTACCAATTAGATTTAATACTGATTGAGGCCATCCCAATTCAAAGTTTTCATCATCCATCAAGATTTTCTTGCATACTTGTGGTTTTGTAACAATGATGCTTGGTGTTCCAAACATAAATGCTTTGTACATTCTACCTTGTCCATACCTTAAATGTTTCATATTTTTAAAACCATATATCAAGAATGTCATCAGTATAGAAAATTAGAAATCAATTAATATTAGTTAAATCAGGAGTTTCGTTAAGGATGATCAAGATTTAATGGTCGATTATCATTTTCTTTGTGAATTTCGCATTCCAAGTATCAATTATTTTAATGCATAGATGATAGATGGTGATATATAGTTCAGATAGAAAAATACGCAAGATGAGTTTCTAACAATGAAACAAACCCGAATTCTCAAAGCAAACACCTAAACATTAGAATAATTATATTGATAGCCAAACTATAATAACATCTAAATTCTTGAATTGCAAGGACCAAGTAACTAAGGTCTAAGGACAGAGATAAGAATGGAGATGAAAAATTTAGACTCTAGCAAGAAGACGAAAGAAACAAACTATTTCTTCACAATAGGCATAGAATCGTTCTTTGTAACTCCTACTCCTTTTTAATTAGTTGTCAAATGGACTTGGATCTCAAGTAAAACTTTTCAACATTTTACTCGGCTCAACAATCTCAACTGGATCGGTCTTATTTACCTTTTCTAGCCCATAAGCCCTTCTACGGTTCATAAACAAGGTACAAATGACTCAAAAGTATATGTAACAAAAGGGTACAACGACAACAACAATATATCCATACGATCCTAATTCCTGCAAGTGGAGTTTGCGGAAGATCAGGTGTATACATACCTTAACCCTATCTTTATGCAATAGAAAGATTGTTTCTGATAGACCGACAACTCATGATAAAGGGTGAAAAGGGGTAATTTTTTTTTTTTTTTACCCTTTTTAGTAAAAGGAAAGATGATTTAAGGTAGGGAAAATACCTAGAAGTAAAGTAAGAGATAAATGATTCAGGATCACCATATTTGAATGTTGTAAAAAAAGTGAACATATTCCCAATGAATGGCAAGCTCATATCACCTGGAGGTATGTTATACTCTTTTGAATTATATTTGCTTGTATAATACAAGTCATTTGCTCTCTTTAACAAAAAATAAATAGCAAAAATCCCAATTGCAAAAAAAGTGAAAAAGATTGATCCAAAATCATACACCATTTTCCACTATTATAATTTGCATACTAAAGATAAATATTTGATTCAATTGGTTTTATAAAAGAGTTTGTCACATACAAAGCATATAAAGATAAATATGCAAATGTCTATATCACACGTTCAAGTCGTGAAACTAATTACTAATATATATATATATTAAGTTAGATAGATTGTTTACATGATTACATCATTTGATGCGGTCCTTCCACAAACTTTGCTAAAATGAAATTTTTTGTGTACTGAGTTGTCTTTTATTTTTTAGACCATCATTTGCTTAAAAATTATCGACAAACAAAAGATAAAGTTGTCATCTAACGTCTATAAAAATTTATATTATGGTCTAATATTTTTTTCATAAAATTTTCATTTTTCTAAAATTTTTTATAGAATCTTTAGATGTTGTTCTAAAAGTGAAAAAAAAGAATCTCAAAGTAATGATGACTAATGAAGATTCGTTTTATTATTATTATTATAAAAGGACGGCAGGTAATGACATAATTAAATATTCATATGGTATCGTCTGCCGCTTCATCAAATTTTTTTAATTAATATATATATATTTTTTTAAAAAAATATTTATAAAAACTGTTTTTTTAAACAAGCATTTTAATTAATTATTGATCAAATCAAAGTTTAGTACATCATAAATTAAAGATTTGTCATAGAATTCGAAGCTCGAGCTAATTTGTTGGCATACTAGTTCTCTGATCTTTTAATGAAAGACAAAGAAATAGAAGAAAAGTCACACATAAATACTTTACAGTCATGAATAAAACACTAGAAATTATTTAAGAAGTTTAGATGTAATATTTATAAAATGTAATAATTTTTTTACGTAAAATTTTATTTTGATATATCAAAAATAATGAATTCAGATAAAAAATTAATTGCCCCAGAATTGCTAAGCCAGCTTGTGTTAACCAGCAGGAAGCAGCCATACTTAACTTCTTCATTTTTTTTTTCGACAGAGTTGTTAATATATTGAATGGCCGCACAGCTAACTAATTGGCCGGCTCAGATACCAGTTCAATCGAATTTAATAATTTTTATATTTATAAAAAAAAAAGTTCATTTTATATATATATAAATATTAAATTTAAAATTTAATTATTAACGTTTAAAGTCAATCATTTAAAAATTTAATGCACGTGAAACTAAAATTCTAACTCTTCTAATAGGAGTAATAACGTACACAAGTCAAAATGCCTACTTAATATTTGAGAGGAAAATATTCTTATTTATCATTATTGGAAAGTTGTTCTAAATAATAATATATACGTTATCTAGTGTAATCTCATAAGTGAAGTTTGAAGACAGTAGATTGCACACAAGTTTTACTCATATTACGCAAAGATGAAGCAGTTATTTCTGATATATTCAAGTAACTTCAGAACCTTCGATTTCAAGGTCCATGTCTGTCAAATTGAAGAGAATAAACACAGACATCCCACTATACAAAGTATCTCACATTCCTGCAAGGTCCATAGAGGGCCGGATTTGGCTCCCCTCCAATAAGGGATTTGTTCAGTTCCTCCATTACCCCTTTAATATTTTGACATGTATCATACAAATAATCTAAATTAGATTTATTTGGTTACAAGAGTTTTACACTAGTTAACAACTTTGTTAATAAGAAAGGACATTTTTGACCTAATAGTTTGACAGGAAATATAATTTAAGGATAAATATAATCTATTTTGAACAGTTTAAGGATATTTTTGACCCCTTCAATACTTGGAAATTATCAATGATTAAAAGTAAAATGAATTTAAAGCCCCAAATATCAAAACTACAAATAAAATCCAGAAATCTATTGTTATGGCAACGAAGAAAGGATTCTAAGCACAGAAACGAAATGAGAAAAAATATTAACTATGATTAAACTCTTTAGTTAATCCATTAGATTATTTGTATGACACGTGTCAAAATATTAAAAGGGTAATGGAGACATCCCCTTCTCAAGAGTGTGTGTGTGTGTGTGAAGAAAACTCATTTACACTGCAAATCCAATGTTATTTATAACACACCCTTATATACAGACACAAAACATGATCCATCTCACATATAAACACACAATTTAAACATTACCACAAAACAACACAAGAACTAAACAATACTACTAGAATTAGATCCATCAATAGTACATTATAACTATATATGACCATTACACATGACAACAACAGCCTCTGGAGATTGACTACTCGAAATCGACATCAATTGTGTCCTGAAATCCTCTGTTCTGTCCCCTGAAGTTGTTATAGAACCATTTGAGATGCAATTATTCTCCACGATTACTACATCAGGTAGCAAATTCGATATAGCAATGAGCGATTCGCGTGTTACATCGAAAGGAGCTTCATCTCTATTAGCCATAAAATGCAGATTCTTCCTCTTGAGTTTGAGTTTTCTAAATGCAATATACAACACAAAACTATTAGCTTGAAAAAACAGGTTTTTGTTTTAAGTTTAAAGAGGCATGATGAATGATAACAATCAGAAGCTATGTTGTTTGGAATTTACGAAAATACATTACTTTTGGAAGATCGGACATTTAAAAGTCTGAGTAATATAGATCAAAAGTACTATTGCTAACAGCTAGTACTTAGCTGGTGCCCCAAAGGAATAATATGTATCCTCCAATCCGTCTCAAATTATTTATGGTGATTTTTTTTTATGACAATGGAAAGCCGCAGCCGCTACCCTTTGGGTGTGCACAGGTAAAACTCTCAACCCTATGCAATAGCTCGCAAACCACATAGGAGAGGTAACTCGCACTAGGCGAGTTTGGTGCAACAAGCTCGACCCAGAAGACAAAACCCCTTGCTTTCGCTGGCAAGGAGTTTCGAACTTGAGACCTCAATGACTTAAACCACTGGGCCACCCCGAAGGGTATTGTGATTTTCTTATACATGTTTCTTAAGAAATATTAATTTAGGGGGGGTTCAACTATTTTATCCTTCATTGATATTTGAACAATCATAACATCGTACATAATTTGACGTATTTTGTAGATTTGAAGAAAAATAACTACTTACTTTGGGTAAAATGGGAAAGTTTTTTTTAAACTATTAAAACGATAAATAATTTGAAACGATTATTTTTAGATTTCACGACTAATGTGATACTGTTATAAAAGAACTTACTAAAATTCTTGTTATAAAAGAACTTACTAAAATTCTAAAAGAAAGAAAATTTTTAGAAGATATATTCTTTCAAAGTATGTTTATATGTTTCATATAGTGGCTATTTATAGCCATACATTAATGCATACATGGTCATTAGTGATGTCATATTCCACATCACTAATGCATACATGGTCATTAGTGATGTCATATTCCACATGACACTCCAATTATTTTACAACACTCCCCCTTGGATATCTATGTAAAAGAAAGTACATAGATATACATAATACGCATTATTTGCTGCCTCATTAAAAACCTTTCTAGGAAAACCCAGTGGGATAAAACCTAGACTAAGGAAAAAAGAGTACAGTGCGTATTTTACTCCCCCTGATAAAAACCACGATTCAGATGGTTAAGTTTTCGCATTCCAATTTTGTGAACCATCTTCTCAAGAGTTGAGGCTGGTAAAGATTTGGTAAATAGATCTGCTGGATTATCACTTGAACGAATTTGTCGCACATCAATATCACCATTCTTCTGGAGATCATGTGTGAAGAACAATTTTGGTGAAATGTGTTTCGTTCTATCTCCTTTTATAAAGCCTCCTCTTAATTGAGCTATGCATGCAGCATTGTCTTCAAAGAGTATTGTGGGTATCTTGACGTCACACTTCAAACCACATCTTTCTTTGATAAAATGTATTACTGATCTTAACCATACACATTCTCTACTTGCTTCATGAATGGCTATTATCTCAGCATGATTTGAAGAAGTAGCGACAATAGACTGCTTCGTAGATCGCCATGATATAGCAGTACCTCCGTATGTGAACAGATAGCCTGTTTGTGATCGAGCTTTATGTGGGTCAGATAAATAACCTGCATCTGCATGACCAACAAGATCTGCACTATCTTTGTTAGAATAAAACAGACCCATATCACTAGTTCCCCTTAGATATCGCAATATATGTTTAACTCCATTCCAATGTCTTCGTGTAGGGGAAGAACTATATCTTGCTAATAAATTAACAGAAAATGCTATGTCGGGTCTCGTAGCATTAGCAAGATACATAAGTGCCCCAATTGCACTGAGATAAGGTACTTCTGGACCAAGAGATTCCTCATTTTCTTCTTGAGGTCGGAATGGATCCTTACTCACTTCAAGTGATCGGACAACCATTGGAGTACTTAATGGATGTGCTTTGTCCACGTAAAATCGTTTCAAGATTTTCTTAGTATAGGCAGATTGATGGATGAAGACCCCGTCTACTAAATATTCTATTTGTAGTCCAAGACAAATTTTTGTCCTTCCAAGGTCTTTCATCTCAAATTCTTTCTTTAGATATTCAATTGCCTTTTGAACCTCTTCTGGAGTTCCAATGAGATTAATGTCATCAACATAAACAGCAAGAATAACAAAACCCAATGTTGTTTTCTTAATAAATATACAAGGACAAATGGCATCGTTTATATAACCTTGTTTTATCAAGTACTCACTAAGGCGATTATACCACATGCGCCCTGATTGTTTTAAGCCATATAATGACTTTTGTAATCTGATTGAATACATTTCCCGAGATTTATATGCTTCAGGCATTTTAAGTCCTTCCGGAACTTTCATATAAATTTTATTATCTAGTGAACCGTAAAGGTAAGCTGTAACCACATCCATTTGATGAATTTCAAGATTTTCATGTACAGCTAAGCCGATGAGATATCGAAAAGTTATTGCATCCATAACAGGTGAATATGTTTCTTCATAGTCGACACCAGGTCGTTGAGAGAATCCTTGTGCCACAAGGCGTGCCTTGTATCTTACAATCTCATTTCTCTCATTTCTTTTTCGTACAAAGACCCATTTATAGCCAATTGATTTAACATCACTAGGCGTTTGGACTACTGGTCCAAAAACCTCACGCTTAGCAAGTGAATTTAATTCTGATTGAATTGCTTCTTGCCATTTTGGCCAATCACATCTTTGTCGACATTCTTCGACAGATAGAGGTTCAAGATCCTCATTTCCTTTCATAATGTTAAGTGCAACATTATATGCGAAAACATTATCCACTATGATTTTTGATCGATCTAAACTTATCTCATCACCTGTAGAACTTATTGAGAGTTCTTCATTTACTTGAGTCTCGGGTTCACTGATCTCTTCAGGAATATCAGGATCAATCAGATTTTGAATTTCTTCGTGAAATTCTTTTGTAGTGTCATTTTTTGTACTTCTTTTTCTAGGATTCTTATCTTTTGAACCCAATGGTCTACCACGCTTCAGGCGTATTTGTGATTCAGAAGCTATGACACTTGTAGATGGTCCTTTTGGGACGTCGATTCGGATAGGCACATTTACTGCAGGAATATGTGATTTTGTTATCCTTTTTGAATCAGTAAATGCGTCTGGCATTTGATTTGCTATGTTTTGCAAATGGATGATCTTCTGGACCTCTTGTTCACACACAGGGGAGCGTGGATCAAAATGAGATAATGATGAAACTTTCCATGCAATTTCACTTTTAAGTTTCTTTTTCTCTCCCCCTAATTGCGGAAAATTTGTTTCATCAAATCGACAATCTGCAAATCTTGCAGTAAATAAATCTCCCGTCAATGGCTCAAGGTAGCGAATTATTGAGGGTGAATCAAACCCAACATATATGCCTAACCTTCTTTGAGGGCCCATCTTGGTGCGCTGAGGTGGTGCTACAGGCACATATACAACACATCCAAAAATTCGAAGATGAGCAATATTTGGTTCATGGCCAAACTCTAATTGTGATGGGGAGTATTTATTATAATGAGTCGGTCTGAGACGAACAAGTGATGCTGCATGTAAGATAGCATGACCCCAAACAGTAGTAGGAAACTCACTTTTCATAAGTAGAGGTCTTGCTATCAATTGTAAACGCTTAATAAATGACTCAGCAAGGCCATTTTGAGTATGAACATGAGCTACAGGATGTTCAACTTTTATCCCTACTGATACGCAATAAGCATCAAAAGCTTGGGATGTGAATTCGCCAGCATTATCGAGGCGAATTGTCTTAATGGAATAATCTGGAAATTGCGCTCTTAATCGTATTATTTGTGCCAATAATTTTGCAAACGCCAGGTTGCGAGATGATAAGAGGCACACATGAGACCATCTTGAAGATGCGTCTATTAGGACCATAAAATATCTAAACGACCCACTAGATGGGTGAATAGGTCCACAAATATCCCCATGTATTCGTTCTAAAAATTGAGGGGATTCAATGTTAACCTTCATTGGTGATGGCCTAATAATCAATTTGCCTTGGCAACAAGCAGCACATGAAAACTCATCATTTGTAAGAATCTTCAGGTTCTTTAATGGATGTCCATTTGAGTTTTCAATGATTCGTCTCATCATTATTGATCCAGGATGACCTATTCGGTCATGCCAAAGCACAAAAGTCTTTAAGTCAGTAAACTTCTGGTTTACGATAGAGTGTGCTACAATCGTACTTATTTTTGCATAATATAGGCCAAAAGATAAAGTTGATAATTTCTCCAACATATATTTCTGGTCTGAGACAATCTTGGTAATACCAAGGTATTCAACATTCATTTCATTTATTGTCTCAACATGATATCCATTTCGGCGAATATCTTTAAAACTTAACAGGTTTCTTGGGGATTTAGAAGAGAACAAAGCATCTTCTATGACGAGTTTTGTCCCATTAGGCAGAAATATAGTAGCTCTTCCGGAGCCTTCTATTAAGTTTGAACTACCAGAAATTGTAGTAACATTTGCTTTTCTTCTAAGCAAGTAGGAGAAGTATTACTCATCTTTGAATATGGCGTGCGTTGTTCCACTATCAATTACACAAATATCTTCATGATTGATCATTGAGGTATCCATATATTCTTCAAGATAAAAGATATAAACGAAATAAACATTATATTATTATTACTAAACAAAAACATTACATAACCTTTTAGTTATTTTACAAGTCTAGGAAAACACATTCATACTAGTTTATACAAACGACGAAAATGAAACATATTTACATTATCATAGATCCATCACCTATCAGGTGATCTATCTTTCCTTCGGGATTCTCAAAGAAATCCGCTACATCTAGATGCATGGGTTCAACAGTATCTTCCGAGATAAAGTTGGCTTCAGCGTTATTTTTCACCTCCTTCAGGGAAGCTTGATATAGCACAACCAGGTGCCTTGGTGTACGACAGGTACGTGATCAATGTCCTTTTCCTCCACATCGATAACATTTGTTGTCTGAATTTTTCTTCTGCACTACATCATGTTTTTCATTCTTCTTTTTACACTGCTGGTGTTGAAGGTTATTATTTAGTGCAAGACGATAACCATGATTGAAATTTCTTCCTCGACCACGACCACGGCCACGACTGGGGCCACGACCTTTTTCACGCCTAGATTGGTGAAAAATTACCGTATTTACTTCAGGAAATGGCATAGAGCCAGTAGGTCGACTTTCATGGTTTTTCATCAGTAAGTCATTATGTTGTTCAGCAACAAGGAGATGTGAAATTAATTCGGAATATTTTTTAAATCCCATTTCTCGGTATTGCTGCTGCAGAAGCATACTTGAGGCAGAAAAAGTGGAAAATGTTTTCTCCAACATATCATGGTCAGTGATATTTTCTCCACATAATTTTAATTGTGAGATAATTTTAAACATGGAAGAATTATACTCACTGATAGATTTAAAATCTTGAAGTCTCAAGTGGATCCAGTCATAACGTGCATGTGGAAGGACGACCAACTTCAGGTGGTCATATCTATCTTTTAAATTGTTCCACAATACCAGAGGATCCTTAACAGTGAGATATTCCATTTTCAAACCTTCATCAAGGTGATGACGGAGAAATATCATCGCCTTGGCACGGTTTTGATTCGATTCTTGATTATTTTCTTGGATGGTGTCTGCTAGATCCATCGCATTAAGATGAATTTCCGCATCGAGTACCCATGATAGATAGCTTTTTCCCGATATGTCTAGAGCAAGAAATTCAAGTTTAGAGAGATTAGACATTATTAAGAAAAGAAAATTTATACCTCCGAGGCTTTAAAAATCTTTACTTGAACTGGCAGAGACTCGTGCTGATAACGTGTTATAAAAGAACTTACTAAAATTCTTGTTATAAAAGAACTTACTAAAATTCTAAAAGAAAGAAAATTTTTAGAAGATATATTCTTTCAAAGTATGTTTATATGTTTCATATAGTGGCTATTTATAGCCATACATTAATGCATACATGGTCATTAGTGATGTCATATTCCACATCACTAATGCATACATGGTCATTAGTGATGTCATATTCCACATGACACTCCAATTATTTTACAACAGATACACTATTTTAAAAATTACAACTAATTCGAGGCCATTATTCTTCAAAATTAAGATAGCTAACTTTAGGAATGGTCAGGAAATATTTTCAACAAATTTCCACAGAAAGAAATGAAAATTAAATCCTGGAAATAAAAAAAATATTAATAGTCAAAAAAATATTTAAAACAAAGTCTCAAAACCCAAGTATTTGTTACTCTATTTAACTATCTAAACTATCGATTACTTCTTATGTGTTTATTGTGGATTGTTTTTTTATTAATACAAAGGAATTAATAGTTTAGATAGATAAAGCAAACTATGAATAATTAAGATATAAAATTTAAGAAAAATAATAGTTTGAGTGTTTTTCTTTACCAATAACTCGGAAAAAAGTCGTAGAAAAAAAGATCTTTTTTTTTTCTTGTCTATAATTTAAAAACTCCTTTCTGTATGCAATATTATTTTGCATTTCTGCCAAAGGCTATATTTACGACTTGCATAAACTCATAATCACGTAGAGACAAATTTACCAACTACTCTAACTCACCTAGTAAATTTACAAACTACAATAAATTACAATTTACAAAACCAAATAAACAAATCTTATATATTTTTAAAAAAATACAATGCAAAAACACAGAAATATTGAAAGAGAAGAGAGAAAAAGAGGGTACCTTTAAAAGTAAAGCGCCTTTTTTTTTTATGAGTATATAAATATGAATTTTGTATTAGGTATTAAATAAGAGGTGCTTTTCTATTTTAATTCAATTTCCTCTAAACTAGATTTATGGATAGCCAATCAAATAAAACCCTATTTTTGGTAACTAGATTTATTATTTTCTTACCCTTGGATTTTGAGCAAATAGTTCTTTGGTCTGTGTAGTTTTGGATAAATGTTATTCCCCTCCGTTTTTATTTATATATTGTTCTTATTAAAAAAATAAATGATTCATATATTTATCATTTCACAAAATCAAAATATAAATGATACTATTCTTCGTATTATACATCCGAAAGTTATTAGCCATGAAAATACAAATTTGACCAACATAGAAAAACTAAATGATTAATTCATGTTCATAGCTGGTCAATTTAATTAATTAATTAATTTGTATTCATTTACTAAAAATTTGACTTCAAGATAATATCGAAAAAGGATATAGTAATAAACTTATATAATTTCTAACGAGACGTGAAATCTAAATTGATGATATGTAAATAGGAACTAAGGGAGTAGAATATACATACACGAAAAAAATAACCTCCCTCCATTCATATTTATTTATTCTTGTTTAAACTCAAACATCTTTTAAGAAATAATAAATGAAATGTTAATTTAATTATATATTACAAATCATCTAAATATTTTTTAAAAAAAACTTGCTTAATAATAAAGGTGAAATAAGTATAAAGTGATGAATTATTTCTTAATTTTTAAAATGAATAAGTCAAAGTGAACATCGCATACACAATTTACTTTTAATACATAGTCAATGGCGTACTCAGGATTTTCACTAAGTGGGTTGAAGATATAATATATAAAACCAAAATGTGGTAATGGGATTCAAACCTAGGCAAGCTGGGAAATTTAAGCCATTTTCACCACTGGGCCAAGGGTCATATTTGTGTTAGTGGGTCAAAAGTCAATATATAAATATAAAATTTTAAAAAACTGATCAAATATACATATATGTTATTTTTCAACGAAGTGGGTTCATGTGAACCCACTTAACACTCTGTGGGTCCGCCCCTGTACATAGTAGATTTATCATAGTATTGTTATATATTGACATACATGGTTATTGGTTATAGATAAAAAAAAATATCGCTAAAACCAATAACTATTTGTAAAGAATACATAAATTTCATAGTGTTAAGAACTAATTACATTTTATCCCTACTCTTTTTCAAATTAAGAAAATCCCTTAAAATTAAAGAATTTCAGATACATCAGCAATACATCAGCAGACATATGGATACATAGGTCGTAATACATGGTTATTCAAGTAATCTGTAGATACATAGCTGACGTATATATCCTAAAGGGGAGAGATATATCTGAGAGGGTAGGGATTTATCCGAGAGAATATTTAGATATTAGAGTAAATGTGTAGTTATATAATTTCGGATAAATGACAGAAATTCCACCTTTAAGTTCTCTTATTACCATTATCCCCTATTAGTTTATCAATACCCTAAATTTCTCATTTTCACGCATTAGATTAATGTATCAATGCGTCAATTAATATATCTCGCGCATCAGATTAGCGTGTCATGTATAAAATGTAATGTATCTTACTTAACGATTAATGTATCTCGCACATCAAATTAATGTATCACCGCTTATATTATTGTATCAGTTTGAGGAATTTATAATTATAAACTTATAAAGGACAAATGTGATTTCTGTTCTTTCCACTAAAAATTTTTCTAATTATTTATTAGAAAATACCCAGTCTACTAATCTTCCTTGTATTTCCACACGTGGGCTTTTCTTAAGCCCATTGGATTTCAACAAAACTATAATTTGACCATTTCTGGCCACATGTGGGCTTTTATCACCAAAATAATAATATGGGCTTTTCTTGAGATTGGGAAACCTAAATACTATCATTTACTATAAACATTAAGGATTGTATATACATATAAATATTCAAAAAAGAACAAAACAAAGAATAACATCATTTCTTTGGTTACAAATTCCATATTAATTAGTTGATCTTCCATGTCTGCAAGCCCATTGTTAAAGTCTACATTTTTAAGAAATTCATTTAATTTTTGAGATTAATCAAATTATTTAAAATTCGAAAATCATAAGTTTGTTTTTCTGTTCTTCTTAACTTAAATACTAAAATATCAAACAGAGTGACATGAGGCACCAATATGTAACCTAAGTTACATATTTCTTGATGTAAGCCCTAAGAACAAATTATGATATTGCAATTATACAAATAAAATTTGTTAGATAAATAAATTAATAATAACCATTCTTTAATTATATCCTTGAGCAGTTTTGATTTTATAAATTTAACAAAAATTGTGAAAAAGATGTTTAGCTAAAAGTATCAGGATAAAACTATACCTCCAAATGTGAGTTCTCTCTAATTTAAATCATTTTTTATTATACTCATCGAATCTAATAAATAAAATTCAATAAATATTTAATGGAGATCAAACATATTTATTTTTACAAAATTTAAAAGATCAAAACTACTTGAGAGTTTATTCAAGGAACTATTTTTAAAATTTTGATCAACACATATGAGAATATTTTTGTCATTTTCTCTTTATCGTTATTATTACTCCTCCCTTTCACTTTTGCCTGTCTATTTAATTACTCCCTCCGTTTCAAAAAGGATGGCCTAGTTTGACTTGGAACGGAGTTTAAGAAAAGAAAGAAGACTTTTTAATCTTGTGGTTCTAAATTAAAGTTATGTCAAATGTACCAAAATATCCTTTAAGCTTGTGGTCTTAAACATGTCACGTGGAAAGTTAAAGTTAAAGTGTTGCCAAAAAAGGAAAGGAGTCATTCTTTTTAAATAGACTAAAAAGGAATAGGATCATACTTTTTGAAACGGAGGGAGTATTTTTTTTCTTCGTTACGAAACAATAATTAATATGAGTATTTTATTCAAACACATATTAATTGATGCTTAGTTATATGCCTTAGAGAAATAATTTGAAAAATAAGTAATTAATATTTAATACTAAAAATAAAATATATATAAAAAAAATTCTTAAAATACTGAAAGTGACGATACTTTTATAATAATGAATGAGCAAAAATGAACGGATGGAATATTACTAGTTTTTGCTAAACACAAATGAAGTTGTCTCTTGAAGCACACGAAGCACTGCCTCAAATTGAAACCAAACTTTTTTTTTTGAATACTTGACAGAATCAAGAAAAATCTTATTAGACTTAGAGAAGCAATAAAAAATAGCATATACAAAAATTGTTAGGCCAATTGTGTAGAGAACAACTTTCATAAAAATAGAAAAAAAGTATTGAGATGAAAGAAAGTTGGATTACTAGGTCTTTAATTATATATGATTGGAAAATGATATTTGTATAAGTGAGTCTATCTTTTATACATGTATATCCATACGTACTATAATGATTAATGGCATTGTGGTTTATCTCCAATAATTTCTTGTAGATTATAACACTTAAAAGGATGATGTAAATAAAGAAAAGTCTCACTTAATGGAATGTGGGATAAAAAAAAAGAAATGAAATATCATTTCTCAAAACTTAATTGCAACCGTACTTTTCTATAACAATCGTCCTATATAATGACATTTTATTATAACAGTCAATTTTTCTTTAAAATTAAGTTTTCACGTTATTTAACATTATAATGTAACATCTTTGTTAAAGTAAACAGAAAGATATCCGAACAAACAACATTTGCCTCTTAAAAGAAAATATATATCAAATTTATAATAACAATTGTGTCTCAATTTTCAATAAAGAGTCGTTGGTTGTTATATGTCTTACTTTAAATCTGTTATTTTGAATTGAGAGTCTATCACAAACAGTCTCTCTAACCAATAAAGATAGAAGTAAAATTTGTGTACATTCTATTCTACTCTAATTTCACTTGTGATATTACAAGATATATGTAATGTCAAATATGTTATTATTGTTTTGTTGTGTGGTCGGATATATAAAAATATTACTCACTAACAATCTTTATCTATTTAAAAACTTGTTTACTCCCATATAAGGATCATGTGGATAGAGAGAGAGAAACATAGTTTCTAATTTTTTGTTATTAATTAAATGTAGATTGATAATTCATGATCTTTTGTTAACCTCTTATCAATAATAACATGCTAAGGATCAACATAAACTTCTTTATAATGTAAGTATTATAATTAATTCATGAAATTTTAAGATAATCTTGGATTAATATTTTATAATCCAACAAAAGAGGGAGAAGGAAAAACGGAAAATCTCAGTAGCTATTGTGGCAAAATCTTTCCGTTAATAAATCTTTGTATTAATAAATTGTAAAAAGGGTAAAGTTATGTACCAAATTAGAAATGCAATTAATAATAATTTTGTTAAATAAATATACTAAAGTTGAAATTTTGAAAATATTTATCAAGGTGATGAACATGTTAACTCTTTATTTATATAATGTTAAACTAGTAGCCAGCTCATAATCCATTATATATATAGATGCAATTTGACCTAATTTTTGTTTCTCATCAAAATAATTCAAAATTAATGGAGATCATAGCAATAGTATTTTAACACTTGCATGTTTATCACACGCAATAAACTTGTGTTTCAGTATTAAAATGTATTTTAAATCATTTCACGGCAATATATTCAATATAATTCTGTAAGTATAATATAAGACGAGTGATATATACGTAAATTTTATTTCAATCTTATTAAAAAAAATTGAAAGATCATCGTCCTACTATGTTAGAATGTTCCACATTAGTTGAAGGAATATGCTATTGTCTTTTTATATAATCTCTAACATTTGATAATTCTCACATTACAAGTAAATTATGATAATTGAATTAGATTTAAATATTTTTTTAAATATTTTATGTATTTGAGTCAGATTCATTTTGCTTTTTGATTTATGTTGTCCATATGCTCTTGATACCCTACTTTAAGCTATCATGTGAGAAATGCTAACATGTGACATGGATTGCATTATTGTAATCCTTATAAGGATTTAGATTTTAAAATTTATAAGGATTTAGATTTTAAAATTTATGAATTTCTATCGTAATTTTAAATTAATATAAAATATTATTTAAGTTCACAATTAATTAAAAAAAATTATGAGGTTGTGAAAAGTTAATACAACTATCTATATTTAACTGAAAAGAATAAACATGAAAAAAAAAAAAAACTTTTTAGTGACATGACCTAATGTTGCTACCTCGTAAGCAGATTGGGTATTTTGCCACTAGGCACTAGGGTGATAAAATTCATAACACTTTTATATATACATATTTATATTTTATTTTTTATTTCGATATTTAGTATGCTTTGGGATGCCATTAATAAAAATTTGCATTGAAAAGTTCAATTTTAAGGATAAAGTAATATCTATCGAAAATGATTTTATATTCAAGGCTCAAACTTAATTAAGACATATGATCAAGGATAGAAAAATATTTATTTACCACTTTATCATAACTTTAGTGATATACGAAAATAAGATGTAAATAAATCTACACCATATAAATATTTCAAACAAATCAATAAATAAATACATGGACACGAATTCACAAAACTAAATCCGTATCCAAAAGGGAGATTTGCTGATCAAACCGATTGAGTTAGCGTGCATAAATATAATATTTATAAAGGTATAATTAATTAGATTCAGTTTTTTTAATCATATACAATTTATTTATTTTTTATTTAAGCATTTGACATATAGAATCAATAAATCCGACTATTCATGTAGGGCACATTAAAGAGAAACACTCTATATAAAAACATTACGAAAAATCAATGAATAACCATTGAAAATAACTACGTTTGTATCTTATTTTTGAAAAAAATAAAATAATCGTTGATTATAGTTTCAAAATCAAAAGGTGAATCTCCATGATATTGTCTTTGGATTTCACAAAGTGAAAAATGAAACTTTATGATAATGAATGTTTGCAAAGACAAGGCAAAATGCGGATAGTGAACTCTATTTTTACGATATCTTCTTTTACGAAGTTAGATATCTCATCCATCACAACATCTTTTTATGGTATTCTTGCCTAGTGTAAGTTAATAATTTTTCCATCAAACTTTTAAACCCAAAGTAAAATCCAAACAAAATTAAAGGAAGGCAAATTTTTTATGGGGTAATTATTCATGATAAGTGGATTTGTATACAGTGTGATAGCAACATATATCAAACAAATTAACAAATTAAATAAAGTTAAAGCTATGTAGCTAATTGTAACATCTTTTTATGGTAGATTCAGGAGAAATAATGACCTAATTCATATATGTCATCTTCAATTAAAAAAAAAAACTTTTTCTCCAATAAGGAGGACAAAAACTATATTATTTGGGTCTATATTACGCTCTCTCGTTCCTCCTTTTATTTTTATTTGTTCAATATTTTTTTAAAAAAAATTATTTAACTTTTAACATAGTAAGAAAACAATTTTGTTTCTGTTTTATTCTCAAGATTAATTACTTATTATTTTCAAAATTTAAGACTAAATCAATTATTATGGATATTATGATAAATAGTATTATTCATATTAATCATTATTTTTTAAAAGACATACAAAATTCTAACTGAACTAGTAAATATGAATGGGGCGAGTATACGCTTTCTAAGGAATTTATGAAGTTTTAAAAGTC
Organism: Solanum sitiens; assembly: GCA_016801875.1. NCBI lineage: Eukaryota > Viridiplantae > Streptophyta > Magnoliopsida > Solanales > Solanaceae > Solanum > Solanum sitiens. Next base: position 1,009,739 of record JABWTJ010000060.1, read on the forward strand.
ATTTAATCATAGAAGTATTTAACTAAACTATCATATGAGGGGTTAAGATTTTAAATTTGTAAATTCTGAATTCTAGATAAGACAATTATTTGGATTTTAAATAATTCTTCTATATGTATTAAGTTGGAATTTGATATTAATATAAAATATGTACTAAAATAATTATATTATGTCAAAGTCGTAAACAAACAGAATTCCACCATACATGTCTCTCTAGATTAACTCTCCGATAACTAGAGTAGTAAACCCGAATTTGAAAGAAAAAAGTTATATACACTTCTTATTTTCTTCAAAATATATCAATCAAAACGATTAATATTTGAGACCGAAAAAAATAGTGTCATTTTTAGAGAAAAATATTGCACCATGAATTAAGAAGCAACCAATGAATTTGAAGATGTGTGCTAAAAATATGGACCAAAAGTCATTAATATAAATTAAATTAAATGACGATATCAAGTTAGTTCCACCTTAATTATGGGAATATTCAAACTAATGAATGCACCAAACTGATTCTGATGTTTAATTAAAATAATTAAGGTGGGATCTGACTGGTGAATCCATGCAATTCCATTTGTAAGAGTAATAATTTATTTTATAATTAAAGGATATAGAATTGTGCTCTGCTAATCCATATGTTGGTGTTCCCCAATTTGATCCTTGAGATATACATCTAGGCACATTTGATTCTTAATAAATTTAAATATTTAGTTTTGGTACCTTTATTAACTAAAGTGTTACTATATGCTATTTTTATTCTTCTTATAGTTCTGTTTTTCTTTTAATTTTTTTTTTTTTTTTTGATTGCTTTGGTTTCTACTTTTATTTTTGAAGTGAAACTTTATGGAAACAAACTCTATATCTCTAATGCTGGAATACCTAATAAGGTTTATGAACATTATATTTTTTCTATGTCTAATTTTATGGAAATATATTGAGTATATTATTATTATTATTATTATTATTATTATAAAAGTAGTCATGTTAGAAGTTAAACTATGTCTATATAAGCTTGCTTGTATTGCAGGTCTCAAATCTGAATAAGGATTGGTGACAACAATTATAAAACTTGTTGATTCATGATAAATTTTCATAATATAGTAATGATATGAATTGAGCCTAAATGGGGAAACAAGATCGACATAATTATTATTATTACTAACCACTAATTTTTTTATAATAAGTGAGTCAAAAATTATTGAATTTAAGTTTGATACACTAAAAAAAATAGTTAAGGTTACCTTATATAAGCTCTTATGAAATGTATGCTATAAGAAAGATAACCTATGAGTTAAATAGATTCACACATATCAAACTACATTTTATATTGCCACTAATCTCATAAATCATAAAAAAAATGAAACATATTAAAATTGACTTTAGAAAAACTTAATTTTTATGGATTATATATATATATATAAGATAAGAGAGCAATTGATTGATATATTAAGTATTTTTTTTCTTTTTTGAAACAACATACTAATGATATTAAATGGAACTCAAATTGATTATCTTCTTTATAATAAGATAGACATGGTCAGTGTCCATGCTCCATTCTAAGAGGGAGTAATGAATGTGTCATATCCTCTACATTATACATAGATAACATAATTATAAAAATTATAAACATGAGAGGTGTTAAAAATGAGCTCAACTATAAGTAATCTACTTAATTTGTCTAGAATTTTAAGGGTTGGGTTCAAGATAAATTTGAATTAGGTTTAATCTCAACTCATTCAATCGTTAACCCATTTTAATAGAATCCTCAATTGAGCCCAATTTAATCTCTAATTTCAACTCGTTTTAAACTATTTATTTGCATTGATTTAATGTATGAATTACTATCTTATTTTATATCTTTTAGGATTTATCTATCATTTGTAACTTCTTTTTTAAAATTTTCTTGAATTGAAACTCAAATTGTGATTATAAAATTTAAATAACAATATATTAAAATTATTGAAAATAAATGAGTCAAAATGGACGGGTAAACATCGAAAGAACCACTTTATTTGCAAACAATTGGAGACAAGGCTGTATTTCACAAGCCATGTGTTACATTCTTTAAAGAGAAAAATTGAAAGCTTACTTTTTTTTTTTAGCAATGAAATTACATATCCATAGTGATTGGATACGTATGAAGTTCAAATATGACACATGACCACTATTTGATAGCCAAGTTAGTGCAATTGCATTATAGAGTCATTATATTTGGTAAAAGTAGTGTTCTTTTAGCAACATGGACAATAATTATATTCAAGTTAAAAAGTTGTTCAAATTGTCACTTAACCTAAATTGCTTGGATCATCACATGTGTAATGTGTTTGGGAAGAAAATGAAAAGGACAAAAAAATAAGTCGCTTTTTTTCCTTTTGGCTCATCAACTCTTGGGAGGAAAAACAAAAGGATAAAAAGTAAAGTTTTTTCGTTTTTTATTTGATGTCTATCGTTTTAGGGTATATGATTAATTAAGATTTATGTTGGAAAGTTCAATTTTGAGGGTAAAGGTAGTCCTTGCCAAAGACAATTATAATTCCAAGGTTCGAACCAAATTAGAGTTCTGATTAAGGATGAATAAAGTATTTTAGAAATAGATTTAGAATTTTTAATTTTGAATTCTCGATTTTGAAAAGATAGGTTATTGGGTTTTGAATAATTTTGTTTATATAACTTATATTGATTTTCAAAATAATATAAGATGTGAGTCAAAACCTATCAAATTTTATCAAATTCATAAACAATATTATATCTCCGCTTTTAAGATATTTACTATCCCACCACAATCTTTTGTGATATTATATATATCTATCATCCCTTTAGATTGTTGATGATGTAGATGGATGGTGTAAATTATTTTAAACAAATAAATGAATAATTAGGAAAGGTGGTATTCTTTCATGTCTATTGCTAAACAGCAACAAAAAAAATGGTTTAAAACGATAGGTGACACATTAGATTGGGAACTTTGTTCAACTTTTATTCACTCTAATTATATTTTCAACACGTCCACTCACGTGAAACTTGATTATTTTTTACAAGTCAAGTATGTGCAATTTTTTTTTTACCAAGAGTGCATTGATAGTGAAAAATGAACTCAAGATATCTATCCATTTTTATATCATATTAAATTGTCATTATGGACAAACAATTTTATTTATTTATTTATGAATACATGACATTCATTTTTATCAATTTTCATAACAAATTATTATAGTTTGATGTAAACATCAAGCATTCATATATATTTCCAATCAAATTGAGATATTTTTTTAGATCATATTTTTCTTTTTCCTATAATGCCAAAAAAATTATGCATATGTCAATGGAGGTTTTTGACTTATTGTCCCTTCTTTGCTTTTCCACCTTCTATCTTTTCTTTACAGACCTAATTATGTATGGCGCTCTAATCTTCAATAGTTGCCTTTCTTGAAATTATTAAATTAAATAAAACAAAGAACATCAACAAAAGGTTAAATGGTCTGCAATAAGAAGAAACAGACTAAAAGGAAAGATTAAGAAAGGAGGGAAAAAGGGTCATTTATATTTATAGACAATTGTTATGGAGACAATGACAAATTTCTAATTGACTTAATGGCACACAGCTATATTTATTTATTTTAAAGACTGAAAAGGACATGATTTTGCACAATATTTTTTATGTTGTTAGATTAAATTTATATCTCACTGAAAAGGAATAGATTAATGAACTAAACATTTTATATTCAGGTACGATATAAAGAATTGCACTTCTTAGAGGAATGAAGTAGGGTAGGCACCCTTATACAAGTATTAATGGTTGATGTAGCTTGAACCCGTGTTATCATTGCTCCAACATTACCTTTCTAAATCTATTTCATTAGTTAATTTAAATTAGGAGTGTCAAATTGATGAGTTTGATTGAATTTGAAGAAGTCAAAATTAGTTGAATTAATAACTATTAATCCGCCCAAAAGTTATATAATCTGAAATGGATATGGCTGAAATGAGTTAGAAGGCAAATTATAATTCAACCCGCTTAATTTTTTTTTAATCACTTATTTGTTTCTTTATAGCTTTGTACTACCTAATAAAATTTTTTAAAAATTCTTTATTATGGTTATATAAGGTACAAAAAAATTCTTTTTAAAAAAAAACTTTTAACAAAATTTCTTATAATTAATTTGGATAATATATCAATCTAAATTTTGATAAACCAAAATAAATTGAGCTAACAAAAAAAGAATCAATGATCAATTTAAACTTAAGTCAATTAAACAAATTATATTTTTATAAGCTTATTTTATCACCTCTATTTAAAATCTTCTAAGATAGTATAAAAAGATGCAAGTATATATATACACTAATACAAAGGAATATGCATTGAAATAAGTAATGAATTCACTTCGCTTTCGTGGTTGCAACACATTTAACGGGCCATAAAATTTGAAAAATGTAAAAAGTATCTTTAAATCTTACTATTTTAACACACAAAAATGATTATTTTATTTGGATGTTACTATTCAATTTATACCTATCTTTATATGTTTTTATGCCTATCTACCTACCTTAAGACAACTTTAGAGATACAAATTTAACACTTCACACAAAATAATTGAACTTTCATGTTAGTGATATAAAATAATTGACTATATCCGTATAAATTCAAGTAAAAATAAGAACATTGAACTTCAATTATATAAAATTTCATAAATTACATTTATAAAGTTATTTTGAAATTAAAAAACTTGTAAATTTTTATAAGATGTATGACGTATATATTATATTGTATCATTTCTATACTCCGTTCCACGATAATTGTTTTTCTATCCTTTCAAACTCGGTCCAAAAGTAAACGATTTTTTTTTACTAGTTAAGTCACACGCACGAAGTGTATAATTTGCTGTTATTTTTTTTAATGATATTGATACATTAAATTAATAGTTATAACAAGTTATTAAATTATTTTTGGATTACTATATTAAATTTATTTTTAAAAGATATATATTATTATAGATCACCTTGATCTGATCATATAAATATTCATATCAATACAAAGAATTTAAATTCGATCGTGGCATGATCTTATTGGTCTATAGGAAGGATAGTGCTTTTCACAAAGCACGCAAATTTAATTATTTGCCTGACATACTTCGAAGATTTGCTTCTTATATATCTCTCGTTCACCTTTTACCAAACTATATATTATAACTTATTATTTAACTTATCTCCACTTGTTAGAGCAAAAGTTTTAATGACAGCTTTTCCACAACTCTGTTTAATTATAACTTATTTCTTGGTAACCATTCGAGACTGGAAAAGCCACATATAGGTCACAGACACAGGTATGGAAATTTATTTTAGGTTGTCAATATTGTTATATGGCATAAGAGTTATTTATATAACTATCATATATGGATTATTTATTTTAGGTTATAAATCAATATTGCTATATGACATAAGAGTTATTTATAAATATCTTTTAAATAGGTTACTAACCAATATTGTTATATGAAAGAGTTATTTATAACTATCTTTTAAATAGGTTATTAATCAATATAGTTATATGACATAGAGTTATTTATAACTATAGTTTAAATAACATAATTTTATAATATTGTGTTTTAAAACTTAAATTCTAACTATGAATCTACTCTAAATAGTCTGATGATTAGTCTATTCCGCACTATAATCGAAGCCTTCATAAATTCACTATTGGTTTATAACTTTATATCGTAGTGAACGATTCCTGTGAAGAGATTCTTTTGTCAGTAAAAATTGTTTTTGATGACCGAAAAATTTAAAATACAAAAAACATTTGCAATATTTCCAACTATCCAAATAGGTTTGGAATGTTTGACACTGAATATAGGATCCAGCTGTCAAAAGTCAAGATATCACTGTACTTTTGCTATAAAAAAATAATAATCCTAATTTAAACATTTTTTTTCTTCTGAATTACTATACTACTACCTAACTTTTCCACCATATCTTGTTTTTTGTCTCTCTGTTTAGTGCATATGTTGGGGAAACAATAAATAAGAAAATTAATTTGCCACAAAATTGTCTATCATAATCCACATATGGTCAATATATTAAGGAAAGGGTGAACCACTTTATATAATCAAAAAATTGATAATTATGAAACTTAGTAAATTTATGAATGATTGATGGATATCTTGATGGGAAGTTCATTGTTGTTGTTATGTCATTATCTAGTGAAAAAGGATGCTAATTGATACTATAATTAAAACCAACAGCATTTAAAATATTAAGGTGGTTTCTTTTTCTATCCGTCTAGGGTATCTTTACTCGCTACCTCTACTAGTAGATGGTATGTAGCAAATATCTAATAAAATAGTCGAGGTATACATAATCTGACTTAAATACTATTGAAATGACTATTAATTTTATCATCTAACTTAATAGATTAATTTTGGAATATAAGACTTTATTACGAGTGTTTAAAAACATTCTCCTTGCATCCATCAAAGTTCAAAATAGCCATATATTTGGAGTCCGGAGCCTAAATGGTACAAAATATTAACAAAAATTTCAAAACGGTATATAAAATTTTATATTAACCAAAACGGCAAAATCGCTGCACCAACAGCGATTTGCTCCACCGGAAAAAGCAAAATCGCTGCCTCTGCAGCGATTTTGCAAAATGTAAAACTTTTTTTTAAAAAAAATGAAATCGCTACCTAGACAGCGATTTTAAATTATTATTTTTAAAAACAATTGCTGCCTAGGCAGCGATTTTTAAATTTTTTAATTTTTTTTTTTTAAATAAGGAAAATCGCTGCCAAAGGCAGCGATTTATCAAAAAAAAAAAAATTTCCATGAAACATCCTAGATGTTCAAAAAGTTTTGGGATTAAACTATCCTCCAAAATAAAATCCATGAGAAAAAAAAAATTAAAAAAAAATTTTTTTTTTTTTTAGAGGCAACGATTTCCATATTTTAATTTTATAAAATCGCTGAGCGATTTACATATTTAAAAAAAAAATTATTAGGCAGCGATTTAACAAGATTTACCCAAAAAAATTTTTTTTTTTTGAAATCGCTGCCTGGGCAGCGATTTCCATATTTTAAAGAAAAAAAATTTTTTTTGGTAAATCGCTGCCTTTGGCAGCGATTTTTTTTATTTAAAAAAATTATAAATTTTCATTTTTTTAAAAAAAAATTCACATTCGATTTTACTTTTTTCGGTGGAGTAAATCGCTGTTGGTGCAGCGATTTTGCCGTTTTGGTTAATATAAAATTTTATATACTGTTTTGAAATATTTATTAATATTTTGTAACCTTTAGACTCCGGACTCCATATATTTGTGTGGCTAAAACAATAGTACTAATAACTCATATGCTATTTGACTTAAACCGGAGTGGAGGGAACTATTTTTGGCTTATTGAAATTTGTGGGAAGATATTTTGACAACTCAAAGATATAAACTTGTAAAAGGCATTACTTACTATTTGCCTAAAAATATATAGGGATGTGTAAGAAATCTTCACTTCAAGAATGCGTGGTTCAACATACTAGAATGGTGACAGATTCTTGAGTTTGAGTTCGAGTTCTGGGAATTGTTATTTTTTGGTAGTAGACATTTTCCTCTTTGATGAGTTTTATATATGCAATGTGAATTTAAATGTGAATATCACATACATTTATAATTTTGATAAGGAAATACTGAGTCCGGAGCCTAAAGGGCAAAAAAAATTGCTAAGAAATCCAAAAGGGTACATCAAAAAAATTTCTAACCAAAAGAGTAAAATCGCTACTGACGTAGCGATTTATTTTAACGTTGTTAACAGCTACAATTTTTTTTTGAAAATCGCTACCCCTGTAGCGTTTTTGCAATTTTTTTTTTAAAAAAAAAGTTTAAAATCGCTGCTATGGCAGCGTTTTTATTTTTTAATAAAAGATCTTTTTAAAAAAATTGGAAATTGCTGCCTTGGCAACGATTCTAGTGAATTGGATTTTTTTATTTTGAAAAAAATGGAATCGCTAACTTGGCAGCGATTTTAGAGGGTTTTTTTAATTGTAACAATTTTGAAATGTAAATAGCTGGCAGTGAATTTTTTGAACTTCCTTTTTTTTTTTAATTTTGTCAATACTTTTTAATTTTTTATTTTATTTTATAAATAGTCCAGTCAATCTTTTTTTTAAAATCGTATTATACTTTTTATATTCCAGACAATTTATAAAATAAAACAAAAAAAATAATAAGTATTGACAAAAAAAAAATCACAAAATTTACAATTCAAAAATGATAGTTGAAAGAATTAAATAAAATTATTCAAAAAAAAGAATCCTCTAAATCGGTGCCAAGGCAGCGATTCTTAAAAAAAAAATTCAATCCACTGATATCGCTACCAACCTAGCGATTTCATTATTTTTAAAAAAAATCCAATTCAGTATAATGCTGCCTTGGCAGCGATTTCCAATTAAAATAATATTTTTTATTGAAAACGCTGTCATAGCAGCGATTTTAAACTTTTTTAAAAATATTTTTTGCAAAAACACTGCAGGGTTAGTGATTTTTAAAAAAATATTTGAACAAAATTGATAATCACTCAGCGATTTTCATCTGTTAACAGCGTTAAAATAAATCGCTACGTCCCTTTTGGTTATAAATTTTTTTAATGTACCCTTTTAAAAATTTTATCAATTTTTTTTTGCCCTTTAGGCTCTGGACTCAGGAAATACTCGAGTTAAGTTATTATATGCACTAATAGTGTAACTGGTTTTTTTACAATGGAAATATAGTTTAATTTATGACGGCAGCTTAGTGAGTATTTTTATCAGGTTAGTAATTATTTTTTATATAAAAAAATTATTTGTAACTATTACTTTGTAAAAGATATATTTATAGTCCCTTCACGGTGGCTTAGTTGGTTTGGCTTGAGATTTCTCTAATAGATATCTCTTTGAAATCCCTTGCTCGCAATTGGCGATGGGTCGACCTCGTCACATAGAATTTGTCGGGGTTGGTGGTGTTCTAGGTTGAGTTCATGGCACAGAACTACTTGTCTTGTGCAATGCAATACGAGTTATTGCACAAAACAATTGACCAAGTGTGCACTCAAAGGATAACGATCATTGATTCTCTTATTAAGAAAAAAATGACGTATGTAAATTCTTTAAACACCATAGAACCTTCTTCTTTTTTTTTAGCTAAAAGAAGTTGCAACACTCCTACTCCTTTAATTAAGAAACAAGTACTCACCATACTCAATATATAATTGAGATGTACTCTTGAATCTTGATAATCAATTACTATATGCTTATCATCTTAAACATTAAGTAATAACTAAACATTTGATAAAAGGAATTAAAAAATAATAATTTAGGTAAAGCAAATAAGGTTCATAAAAGTGTCAAAATCAAAATCTCTGTCCAACTTTGTATCACAGGACTCCAAAATCATTCAACAGAGCTTCACACTAAAGTGTTTGATGTGTCGATTCAACTCAACTCAACCAATTGAAAGAACACCAAATGACATTCAAATATATGGGACCCCTCAATATTCGTCTTTTTTTAATTTTTCCTTGCTCAACTAATTATCAAATTTAATTCGCACCAAAGCGTCCTACTAAATCACTCCCTATCAAAAGTACTTTATGTGCAAAGCTTAAAATCAAGATCTCTTATTAAGAATCGACAAGTAAGATTATTTTAACACAATCTTTGTAGTGATCCAATATATTAGTTTTTTCATTAAATATTCGATATTTATTTTGCAGTTTGATTAATTTAAATTAGTGTTAATTAGTCCCATTAAACGTTCTTTATCAAAAACAATATTATTCAAAATTCGAACACGAGATGAGTAGATTGGTGACAGTCAATATTAGGTAATTTGTTTGATGTGTTGGATAACAAACAAAAAGTAAGCTACCCTCTCATATCCCATTTGCTTACGTCCAAAAATATCAACTTAATTAAAACAAAATGGTCTTGTACCTATTAATTCTTTCTTCTTTTTTTTCTTCCTAATATTAAAAATCATTTTGCCTCTACCGCCCACTTAACTCTCACTAACTTCTATATATAGTTTCATTCACTAGCAATTTACTCACAAACTCTTTTCTTTCTTGGTTTCTTCTCCCATCTTCCACCATTGAGAAAACTCACTAGTATACCAAATCTTTTAATTAATTAAGCAAAACCTTTGGGTCATTATGTCAATGGCTTGCTTGGAACTCTCCAAAGAGGTTAGTAGTATTCAACATCTAGGCTATCTCTCTTCATTTTCTTTCTCTTGAACATCTTCATAAAGATTACAAAGTCACTAAGAAAAAAAAAACAGAAATTAATGATCGATTAATTTTGTAGCTAAAATAACAAATTAGTTGATAATCCTATTAAACAATGGATTAACGATAGATTATCGAAAATATGCTATGAACCTTTTTTTCCCTAATCGTGTCTATCATTTTCCAAACTTTGATTCTTTAAGACAAAAGGTTACATAGATGATGTGCAATATATCCATTTTATCAAGGGTGTGTTTTCTCATGCAAAGAACTGTACATATAAACAAATGAATTTAACTTATATACACTGATAAAGAATTTACATGGCACACTATGCTATAGGCAATCTGCTTTATTTTCAAGTTATTAATATCTTATTTTATAAATAAGTATTTATACTCATCCTTTTGATTACCTGATAATATATAGTAAAAGTTATTTTTTACACTAACTTTTTTTTATTTATGAAAATCAGGTGAAGCTGAAAGGGGAAGATGTAGAGTGCACCAAGGATGGAAGTGTTGATTTGAAAGGAAATCCAGCAATTAGAGAAACAAGTGGGAAATGGGTGGCTGGAATTATGATACTATGTAAGCTTTTCTTTTAAAAAATATATTAATCATATTACTAAAAAATATTAGTTTTTTTAAAAGAAAAATAAAAGGAAGAAAAGGACATAAAGTAGTAGTGATATCTGCATCTGCTTATCTTTTTTTTTAAAGTTATATATATCAACATTAAAAATTATTATATCATGTATATACATGGTATATACTATCATCATCCACTACAACTAATTAAGTTTATTTATGTTAAATAATCTTTTACTACTTTGAGTTTAAGAGTTAAACTTGGTGAATTTAATTGCTCATGTTATATTAGTTCACGCACAAAGTGTGCAATCTAAATGTTATAGGGCATGTTAAAATCTCACATAAATTATAGTTGTTTATAGGATTTTGCGCAATTTTTACCACTTTGAACTAACTTTTCGAAATTGAATTAGAACAGATTTTTATTATTTATGAATACTAACTAATATGCAATTCTCTGCTTATTCCAATCCTCTTCTTTTTGTTTGTAATTATATATTTTCTTTGTGGGGTGGAAAAAAAGAGAAAAAATAAATTATGAAAATTCTAGAGTAACTGAAGCCAGCTATCATATTGTCTGGAAGCTAGAAAATGACGAGTATGAAAAGACCAAAAGCCTAACATTTTACAATAAAACTAAAGACGTGTGTCAAATTTACTTGGCCTATTAGACAGTACACTTTTTTTTTCGCCCATAGTGTTTTATTTGCATGTGAGAGGATAACACGTGATACGTGGATTAGACATGATCATGAATTTAAATTTATAGTAGATTACAATTTGATATTGGAAAAAGAAAATTAAAAAAGTTATTATATACCTATGTTTTGAACAACCATTAATAACCCTAAAGGATCTAATTTGTTGGTTATACAGAATAAGAAAAAAAAGGTTCATAAGTTTTATCCATAAACAAGAAGATAACTTGTGATAGGAAGAGTAAGCACACGCCATGTATTCGAACTCCGCAATATACAAGAGTTTGATATTTAAATAAATAATTTTAAAAAAAAAACACTTATTATTCATCTGAATTTCAAACCTGCGCTACCAACCAAATGGGAAAAAATAGATTCTCATAGATTTTCAATAGGGATTTGTGATGTGGAAGGCAAAAAATGGGATAGTGAAGTGACAAGAAAAGCATGCACTATTTGGAAATGACATCATTGACACATACTTATGAAATGTTAGGCCATGAAAATAACAGAAAAAAGTCATTTTTAAATTTTTTTAAATATTAGAGTTTAATTTAAAGTTGTGATTGATTAATAAATATTAGAATCAAATGTACTTTTATTAAAAATAATTGAAATATAATTTTATAAAAATACCTAAGGTAATTTGAAAAGAGAAAAAAATGAAAATCCAATTTTGATTGTTTTTCAAATTTTAAATACAACTTCAAGATGTATTTCAAATTTTATGATCAAAAATTGATTTTAAAATAAAGCTATAATTTTGAAAAAAAATAAAAATAATTCTTATGATCAAACAGGTTCGAAAAGGAGATGTGGTGGGGTTAGAAACGTCATCCTTGATGACAAAACTATATTCTTGATCTTGGTGGGTGGGTGGGGGGTCACTTTATTATGTGATCTGGACTATCACTTATCCTGGACTTTTTTGCCTTCTCATATACATACAATGTATATTTATTGAAAACATTGGTTGATTATATGATACTGATAGTGACCGAATTAGGTTGCTGCTTCCTTTTAATCACTACATGAGTATTAGATTTTTATAACTTTCGAATCATTAATTCAATAACTAAGGTGTTAATTTTTTCTATTATTTTTATCCTTCCTAATAAATGATCTAGAAAAAATTAGTATGTTTTTATACTCTTATTTTCTTATTAGTGTTTCAATTTTTAAGAGAGATTTATTAATGAGGGGTAGTTTTGTAAACTGTAATCTTGTATTTATTAATTTGTTAATTGACATGAATTTTTAGTAAAGTGATAGTTATTTTGGGACGGGATATCAGTGTCACTTCTTCTTTAATTGACATCTGGTTTCCATATTGATTATGTAGTGAATCAAGCTTTAGCAACTCTGGCATTTTTTGGAGTTGGAGTAAATTTGGTGTTGTTCCTCACAAGGGTGCTGAAAGAAAACAATGCTGATGCTGCTAATAGTGTGAGCAAATGGACTGGCACAGTCTATATTTGCTCCCTTGTTGGTGCTTTTCTTAGTGATTCTTATTGGGGAAGATACAAAACTTGTGCCATTTTCCAAGTCATCTATGTAACTGTAAGTATCCACTACCTCCCATCATACTTGCCTAGATATTGAAAAACACTTTTTTATAATCATAGTATGCCAGATAAAACTATCCACCAAGGCTTGAACGATAGGAAGAAATCACCTAGTAATTTTATCTTCATTGAGATTTGAACCTACAACGGCATTATTCTCAAACCACTTCATTGACCACTAGGCCATTCCTCGAGTACTAGATATTGAAAAACAACTTTAAACACACTAGCACATGAACTTTGCACAAATGCTATTCCTATTTTTTTTCTCACATAACCTTGAATATCCCACCAAGTACCTTCTACCTTCCACAAGCCTAGGTACTTGGGGAATTTTGCGCGCTAAAGTGTTGAGCAAATGAGAAGTAGTCACCTAATGTTTTTTGGTTATCTACTGCTGATTAACAAGAGTCCTTAATCTTGCTCTTACTAAGTTTGAAACTGGATTGACAGGGCTTGTCATTACTAGCACTAGCATCACAACTTTACTTGCTCAAACCTAAAGGTTGTGGGAATCGAACAACTCTATGTGGAGAACATTCAACCATGGAGGTTGGTCTATTCTATGTCTCAGTTTACATGATTGCCCTAGGATATGGTGGTTATCAGCCAAATATTGCTACCTTTGGGGCTGATCAGTTCGACGAGCAGCATCCGGGTGAATGTTCATCTAAAGTAGCCTTCTTCAGCTACTTCTATCTGTTCATGAACCTTGGATCACTCTTCTCCAACACCATTCTAGACTACTTTGAAGATGAAGGACTGTGGGCTCTAGGATTTTGGGCATCAGCAGCGTCTGCCTTTGCAGCATTGATGCTCTTTCTTGGAGGCACTGCTAGGTACAGACACTTCAAGTCTAGTGGAAATCCTATTTCCAGGTTTGGTCAAGTTTTAGTTGCAGCAACAAAGAAAGGTAAAGTGGAGGCACCGGAAAATGAAGACGACTTCTACCAAGGGGAAGACGACGATGACACAACTGGTGGTAGAAAAATGCTACACACCCATGGTTTCAAGTAAGTAGAAATGCACCATATTTGTGACTCAACTTTGTAATTTAAACCATTGACAAAGTCAGTCACGTTGAGCCTAAGTCACGGACAGCTAGTCAACATTCTATAATGCACTAAACTGGATTTTTCTACTGGCAGATTCTTGGACAGAGCAGCTGTGGTGACATCAAAGGAACTTGAGAGCCAGAAGCAGGGTGATCACAACCCGTGGCGTCTCTGCCCTATTTCACAAGTTGAGGAAGTTAAATGCATTTTGAGGTTGCTGCCAATTTGGCTATGTACCATTATCTACTCTGTAGTTTTCACGCAAATGGCCTCGCTCTTTGTCGAGCAAGGTGATGCCATGAAAACTACAATAGCAAACTTCAGGATTCCAGCAGCAAGCATGTCTACCTTTGACATCCTTAGTGTAGCAGGCGTCATATTTCTCAATCGCAGAGTTCTTAATCCACTAGTCAAAAGGTTTAAGAAGTGTAAGGATGATGATGCCGGGCTAACTGAACTTCAACGAATGGGTATTGGACTAGTCATAGCAGTGATGGCTATGCTTTCATCGGGAATTGTGGAGTGCTACAGGCTTAAGTATGCTAGTAATGACTGCAAACACTGTGAAGGCTCAAGCTCTCTTAACATCTTCTGGCAAGTCCCACAATATGCTTTTATAGGAGCTTCAGAAGTATTCATGTATGTAGCTCAACTAGAATTCTTCAACGCGCAAGCACCTGATGGACTTAAAAGCTTTGGAAGTGCACTATGCATGACATCAATATCATTGGGAAACTACGTGAGTAGCTTTCTCGTGAGCATAGTGATGAAAATATCAGCAACTGATAACATGCCTGGATGGATACCAGGAAACCTTAACAAAGGTCATTTAGATAGATTCTATTTTCTATTAGCTGGTTTGACACTAATAGATTTGGTTGCATACATTGCATGTGCTAAGTGGTACAAAAATATCAAGCATAGTGAAAAGATTCAGGAACATGAAGAAGAGGACAAGTGTGAAATCTAACATACCTGATATGGATCATACCTTAGGCATGTTTTGCCAAAACCATATGAATAAGAGGAAGACGCGCAGTCACCACAACAACGTTTTGTGTAGAGTTTATGATTGGTAATTGGATTTCCTCCCACTCCACTGCTCCAACTCAATCAATTCAACATGCCCAGCTCTGCGGAATTCTCCAGGGAGCTGGACTACTCTTAATTTCTAGGTCCATCGTTTCTCGTTGTTGCTGCATTTGTTGATTCTGTCAAATTAGTTCTAAAAATTGACAAGCATTTTGGATTGATATGTAAATTGGATTGGTTTATCCTGTATCCAGGAAACTGTTGAAAAGTACTGCTGTACCTCAAAAAACTCCATGTATTAAAAGATCTCATTAATTTCACATGCTATTCAGTGCTCAAAGTGTTCTCCTCACAAAATTAACTCCATGAAGAACATAAGTTCATCATTTACTAGTTGTAAAATATGACTATTCAAAGAGGGATTCAGGTCATAAAAAGAATCAAATTCCGAGAAAAGAAACACAACACTAGAAACTTTAAAAAAAATCCACTGTTTAGTTTTCCCGCGATAATGATGTACTTGTTCCAAAGGTGTAGTCAGATGATGATTACTAGACATGGTGAAATCTGAACTGAAAATGCAATACAAAGATATCTAACTGCTATTTTTCATTCACAGGTAACTTTGAAAAATAATAAACTACATGTGAGGAACTTCTGTATTTCATCACAGAAATAACAAATTGAGCTTTAAAACAACGGCATGTAAGAAAGAATTACAAACTATAGCCTAGATGGGAACTACACATCATGATTACTACTTGAATAAATGGTTACTGCACAAATCAACTTTGGGCCTTACAAACTTGTCTATGGTGAGTATATTCTTAAAATGCATTTTCTTCATCAAATTGATATGGATTAATGCAACTTTTACTACTTTAATTTATGAAAATATGAAATAAATCAGTGTTCCGCTTCGCTCAACAGTTAATCAAATTGACTTTCAATAAACCAAAAACTTACCAATCAAACGAGATGTGAACACTAAGCATCAAACATTACTTTATCTCAAAATGCTTAGCTCTTTTTGATTTCTGTGATTCAAATTACGGGGAAGTTTAACCAAATTTTTGAAAATGCATTTTCCTCACCATATTGATATGGAGAAGTGCAACTCATACAACTGTGATTTTGAACATAAGAAATGCATCTATGTTCCGCTTCGCCCAACAGTTAATCAAATTGACTCTCAATAAACCGAAAAATTACCGATCAAATGAGATATCAACAATAAGCATCAAACATTCCTTTGTCCCAAATTGCTGACCTCTTTTCGATTTCACGTTTCAAATTAGGGAAAGTTTAACCAAAGTTTTGATAATGCATTTTACTCACCATATTAATATCGAGAAATACATCTAATATTACTTCAATTTTCGAAAAAATATGAAACTTATCTAAGTTCTGCTCCGCTTAACAGTTAATCAAATTAACTGTCAATAAACAAAAAATGTAGCAATCAAACGAGAAGACGATAGTAGCTACTAATAGAACGACTTACATACGTTACAGGTTCAAATTAGGGGGAAATTTAACCAAATTTTTCAAAAATGCATTTCATTCACCATACAATTATCGAGAAATGCAACTTATATTACATCAATTTCTGAAATATATGAAACTTATCTACGTTCCACTCCGTTCAACAGTTAATCAAATTGGCTATCACGAAAATGTACAAATCAAATGAAAAGACGATAGTAGTTGATAATAGTACGACTTACAGATTTTACAGGTTCATCGATTTGCTCGAAGGAGTTTAACGGCCACAACTTGGTACGGAAACAATCGTTTCCGGCGGCATAAAATCGGAAAATAACAAATCGCCGGCGTTTTTCGTCGACGAAAGGTGATCCGACGCCTCAGATCTGAAAACGTACGTTCCAGTAGGGTGATTTATCGTGAAAATATTTTGCGGGAAATTAGTTTCTGTGTATCATTATATAGGAGTAATATAAGAAAGTTTAGGATAATAACACTCTTGGTTGCTCACTTTTGGGTAAATTCAAATTTGGTCCCTATAAAACATAATTTAACATATTTAGTTTTCAACTAATTAAAATATTTGATTTTGGTCCTTCAATATTGGAAATGTGTTGTATTTAGACTTTATTTTTTAGAAGTACATTATACTCAAATATGGAGTAACTATATAATTTTAATATAGTATATGGATAATTAAATGGTTAAACGGTTAATACTACAAAAAAAAATTATGATTCTTACAAGCAAAAAGATTAAAAGTGCACATTTCAAGTAATTGAAGGTTAATTATACTTAGTTGAATATTAGATAGACTAAAAAATTGATTTCCGACTCAAAAACTTATTCAACATTGAAATAAATTTTGCGCTCTTTATTCTCTTTAATAAAAATTGTTCCATTTTCTTTTTCATATAACAAATCTATGAATTACAATAACTACATATACTTAGTATAATTTCGTAGCGTGATCTGGATAGGATATTGTGCATGCAGTCTTACTCCTATCTTGTGACTTGTGAAGATAGTGAAGTTATTTCTGATTTAGATATTCAGCTCAAGTAAACATAAATCTCTGGATTGAACAATAACAATAAGTCTTTTACGACGAAACTTTATTTCATGAGTTAAAAGAAAAGAACACTATATAACTTTTGTTAAGTTAACTTGTTACAAACACAAAAGATGTCTACTCTAAAAGCAAAGTTTGAAATGTGTATCAAGAGGTAATTTCATAATTTACAAAACCATACAACAAAAAACTTGGGATGAACAAAATTTACATAAGGGAAAATTCCCTCAAAATTCTATTTTTTTTATAACAAAACATCAAAGCATGAGATTCTGTGGTTCAAACTATTCATTGCTCAACTATATATATGTATGTTGAGTCTCAAAAAGACACGAATTTTGTCTCGTGTCGTATCTCCTTTCAAAATAACAAGATTTTGAAGACTTTGCAGGCTTCTCCGTCATATAAAACATTTTGAATCTACTGACTCTAGATCCTGGATTCGCCTGCTATGTCTTGAAGTACATATGTACATGAAACTTCATTTCTGATTCTTAACTGAAAACACCAAATGATTTATCGAACTCGTGTCTTATCATTTTTGAAGTACAACACATTCAGAATCCACTGACTCTAGGTCTTGGATTTCGCCTCTACCTTGAGGTACATATGTACACGAATACACGATGCTTCATTTCTGATTCCTAACTGAAAACACCAAAATTTTCGTGTTATTAATACCGACTCACTTACTTGTCATTCTTGATGAAAACTTATCTGAAAAGGCTTTTAAATCTTACTCTTCAATATCTAGCAGGATCTCTGGATGTACAGCGGCGGTGTTAACATTGAGGACTCTCTGGAGCTTTCTGTGATCGAATATTTCAACTTCTACCGAGAACATTGAGCTTACAGGCTTGTGATCAGATAGTCTTAACTCGGCTCGCTTGTAAAAGAGCTGTTTTATACCTGTCCCTAACCACAGTATACGGTCACACCTGCACGATATTAGGAAATGCTCATTTCAACCTCTATTGTTAGAACGAATTTAACTTCTATGCACTGTCAGTACACTACATGGATATATAAAAATAACTATATGTGATCGACCATAATAAGTGGGATCAGTAACCTGAAAAGTAAGACTGGTAAAATGCTACGACATGTTAAAATACACTGGCAGCGTATGTAAGTTAAATCCTATCAAAATATGCTGAAATATTGTGATCGTGACAATGTCTTGTTCGACTCCACGATTTTGCAATTTGTTCATTTAAGGGAAATGTCACTTACCAAGCCGGCGATCTCTTCTTCTCCCCTTCTCTTGAAATCTCCCCGACATATATATCTGTATTGATCTCATACTTGTATGTTGGTGCAAAGTTAATCGCCCCTTCCTTCCAACCGGCAAAGACATGTCCATTTCGAAGTTCTTTGATTAACTGCCAATGTGATCAATACGATTAGAGCTTAAGTTATATACATTAACAACACAAATAAATTTTATACATCTGGTGCAATTTTAAACCGGTTATAGCAGGTTATTACTTCCGTTTCTAGTTACCATATCATGTTTGATACGTAGAGTTAGTCATGAGTCTTACCTCGTCGTTGTTGAGAAGTTCATCCCATTGTTTTTTGGCGACTAGCTTCCGCACCTCAGCATCCAACATATTGATTCGATAATTCAAATCCCCGAACCAGAATATCTGACTGTTTACATTAAAGGATGGCGTATAAATTGTGTGTACGGATACTGCATATTTCATTTCAAATTAAAAAATACAACTCTTTGTTAGAACTTCAACACATGCTATATATTTCTGCTATTTCTTGTTGAACAGAAAACACTGAGCAGTTATCGTCACGTCTATCTAGTACTCCATATAATTGAGAAAATCATCCATAGCATGAGAAATAATAATTGTAAACAGGATCAGATACTACACATGCCATGTTTAAGACCATAAGATCAAATGACGTTTTGTTACATTCATACATATGTTTAGTTTAAGACCACGAGATTAAATAGTCTTCATTACTTCCTTAAACTCCGTGTCAAGTCAAAATCAGACAAACAAATTGAAATGGAGGGAGGATTACTTACTCATGAGATGGAATTGTTTGTGGTTGATCTGCATCAGTGTCAAATACAGATGAGAAATGTGTACGCCTCATAATTTCGTTCACATCAGAGTTACGCCTTTGATCCGCCCTGTCCTTTTGGCCTGAAGTTAAATGTGAACAAACAAAGCATAGCCTTGACTGGAAGAGAGACATGCTCACAGAAACAGATCCCTGTATAGCACCATAAATTAGTATAAGCTTTAGGTTTCATGTAAAGCAATAGGTTCAAGAAAATGCAAGACACGAAGCATCCCGCGTTCACGCAGGTTTCAGGGAAGGGCTGCACCCAAAGGAACTTGACATAGACAATCTATCTTGATGCAAACATCAATGTTGCTTCCACGCCACGGAAACAACTTTACCATTTCTCTAAGGCTTCCCTCCATTCAACAGACTATATACTCTATTTACACGGTATAATTTTCCGAATGGAATAAAATAGAACCCCTTCATTACATGTAGCTCCGCCACCGGATATATGATTGTGAACTAAGAGAATCTACAAGGGAATAGCACTCAAAATACTACCTAAATATGATTATTCAGAAAGTGATCTTCCAAATGGCCATTTTGATTAGAAGATAGGAAAATTAGGGAGAATAAAGCTATGTTTCTCCAACTCCTCAAAAGTGCCTCCAGGTGTGTGTGTGTCGGATCCTCCAAAAATAGTGTATTTTTGAAGGATCAGACACGGATTTGGCAGCATTTTTGGAGAATCCGAGCAACACGGGTATAAAGCCCTCGAAAGTTCATATGTCCTTTTTAACTCCAATATTTCACTTTCTACAACTAGTGAATGATGATGTTTGATTCAATGAAGTTCTTGAAAGAAGAATCAGTACCTTGTTTCCCATGTATCCCATAAGTCCAACTCCGACGGGGGAGACTTGCAAGTTATTTATGTGTCTTCTCAACCTCCTACGCACCCAAATCGATACATATATCCCGACCATCTGCTTGCTAACAATACGAATATACCTCGGATGTGAATTCAAAGCATGTTTTAGAAGTGATCTGTCATCTTCGAACTCTGTGAATTCCTCGAAGAGATCATTTTCCTCATCAGAAAATTGATCGGAGCCATCATAAAGAGCATCAAGAACTTCAGGTTCCTCTTGTTGATTCGTCCACAACGATCCCAAATCTTCGGTGCTTTGATGCCCTCTTTTTAACCTGCTACCATCCAATCCAACATCATGATTGCTAAAAGCAAGAGCACGGCTGCTTGATACTCTCCTCAACTTAAAAGTCGAAGAAAGGACCTGAGGTGTTGCATCGAGTGAACGTTCAGGCCAATCCAATCGACTATCACAATCAATGCCATATATTCTCTTTAATTGCAAGTTCCTCCTCAAGTTGATCATGTTATCTTCGGTGAAAAACGTGGTGTTCATCGACACCTCGGCCATTATATCTAGAGCAGTAGTAGTAGTTACCACACCAGCAATTATATCAGCTGCAGGAGAAGTCCTTAACACTGGAGACGGTGGAGCACTGTAACTCTTTAACTTAGCCTCAGGCTCCACTGTTGTTCTGTTTAACGTTCTGCGTATGATCGTCTCCCATTTTGGAATTGGCCTTCTATTTTCTGCTCCCAGTACATTCCCAGCATTTAGAGGAACTACCTCTTGGAAACTGTAATGAGAAAATACACTTTCACTATAAGTTTGAACTAATTTAGCACCAAAAGAACCTTAGACTAGAAAAGAAGATTTCGTTAGCTATGAGCTATATAGCGATAGATTCACAATGAACTTCATAGTTCAATCGGTAAAGGCAAAGAGGAAGAGCGATACATGGATCGATTAAAACATATAACATTGATGGAAAAGCATATACCCAAGGATGTATATATCAGCTGGTTCATTCATACAAAGCCACTCGTCAATCTCGAGATCCTCATCTGGAAGTCTTCCAGCAACATTCCAAGTTCCTATAGTAACTCTGAAGGGAAATTAGGGGATATGTAAGTCTCCGAGGAACGAAAAAAATCTTATAACTTAGATACCAGTATCACAATAAGCAAATCGAACCGAACTGAATTTAAAGCCAAACCTCACTTCTTTTGTATTAATATACTGAACTCTCAGAGTTTCTGATTTCCCTCTCCTGTGTCTTGATATATACTTAGTTGAAATCTTCCCTGAGTATTTCAAATCAAATTTTCAAACATAATTTTAAAAATAATTGAACTAGAAAATAGTTGAAATATCTAAGGAACAATGGAACTATATTAAGTTTATGTACGCCTCGACTATTTCACTACTTACCTGCTACTTCTCGCTTACATAGGTACCGGTTAACTACGGTCACCAAGGCTTATACAAATGGGAAGAAACTCACCTAGTATTTTTTTAAGACGAAATTGCATCTTAACTTCTTAGCAACATTTAGGCATGATCATGAAATTAAACACAACCAAAGTCATGATTGTAGTAGAGTATATATGTATGGCTTCGACTATTCCACCAGTTACCTGCTACCTCCCACTTACCTAGGTATCAGGTAACTCTGTCCGTCAAAGCTTAGGCATATGGAAATAAATCACTAGTAAAATTTTAGTACCTAATGTTTGTGCTAGTTGGAGATACTAGTACCAGATGAAATAGTCGAGGCGTGCACAAGCTAGCCAAATGGATAAAGTGAAACAGAATTTCAAGTAGTACCTGAAGTTTGAGGCTGACAATCAGTAGGTTTTCCTGGTGATCTGTGCCAATGATCTTCATGCACCCTTTGATCTTTAAGTGAACAAACTACAATTTTTTCCCATAAAAACAACTAAGCAAGAAATTTAAACAGAAACAACAACATATTCAGTATAATCTCACGATTAAACTCTAGTTTGTTGTGTGTATACGGAGTCTTACCCCTACCTCGTAAAAGTAAACAGATTGTTTCCGATAGACCCGGGCTATGAAATTTGAAAGAAAAAAAGAAACATACCATCATCCTCACTCTCTGTCTCAGTATCAACTTCATCTTCACTAAAATCATTAAGTTTAGGCTGAATATTCAACCATTTCTTCATCACAATTGAAGGCCAAAATGCCTAAAACCAAAACAAAACAAATAATTAAGAAATATACTATACAATATATTTTTTTTTAAAAAAAAAAATACCTCTGATCTTTTTCCTCTTCTTGTTTTCATTTGCACAAGAAATAAAAAGTTGGAAACTTTTAGAACTTAATGAAGTTCAAGAAACAATAAATGCTAGTAAATGATATGTTTTCAAGAATGGCAAGAGAGAGAAAAAAAATGTGTCACAAAAAGACTTGGAACTTTTTGCCAGTGTTGTTGGAGTTTCCATATGTATTTAAGGACCTTCTCTTAGACCATTTGACAAACAAGTTGCTTAACAACAAAAATCGTCGTGGATGGATAAGTATTCCTATATTTTAAGGTCTCATTTAGTATGTGAAATAAGGTGAAATATCTCAGAAATAATTTTAAGATTAATTTTATACGGTATAATTCAACATTATAATCTCAGGTTAAATTTATGTTGTCAATCAAACACAATATAAAATTAATCTCATCTTATCCTATCAAGCTCAAGATGAATTAATGCTACCAAACAACCCCTTAATATCTCAAATTTAAACCCTAATTATGATATTGCCATTATTAAAGAGTAAACTTTCTGACGTTAATCAAATTTTAGTTGGATCTCAATACACACTAGACACAAAGTGTAAAAAAAAAAAATATTACTAATCAAATTTTAATCAGATTTCAATACAGACACCAGACATAGTGTCTAGAGTGTGAAAAAAAAAAAAAAAGTTGTTACTAATTACATAGAAGATTCTTACAATGACCAAATAGAACAGGACAGAAAAAAGTTATGGCCAAACTTAACATACATCAATTTCCTCAACTTGCATTTTGTGTTTTTTTTTTTTTTTTGATGGAATTTTTTTTTTTTTTTTTGTAAATGGTCCCAAAAACTGGTTCTTCTATGATCTAAAAACAAAGGTGGTGAAATTGCTGAAATTTCAAGTAAACACACACAAAAAGATAAAAAACATATAAAAATAAGAAAAGTCATTTTCAATCTTTAACTACTTTTTAGACCTAATTAAATTCAAATGATAATATCCATGCCTAGTGGACTAACTATAAGCCATTGACAAAAACAGTAGAGGAAGATTTGCACCAATGTTTTTTTTTTTCAATTTAAAAATCCAAAAAAATAAACAGACAACAAGTGATTAGGTCCAAGAATCACATAATTAATGTAATGTTCAGAAAGATTAGGATCTAGTTAGATTAATTAATCACTTGTTTTATTAAGGTCATAATTCACTGTTTGTGACCAAAATCTTGGCTGGCAAGTGGTAACCCTTATATATATAAATAAAAATAGTAGAGAAAATTTATAACATGGTCTTTGTTTACCATATGTATCTCGATAGGCTCGACTCAGACGGCATTGAGGAGGATTGATCATGGGTCATTCGTGTGGATAACCAATGACCAAACCAACTAAGTAATCCTGAAGGACAAATTTAAAATTTTAAAATACTATTAATAGAGATAATTTATTTAATAAAATAAGAGTTAATAACTTTGATGGTCACTCAACTATCAATTGTTTTCAAAAAAAGTCACTCAACTTTCATTTTCAACTCAAAAGTCACTCAATTATAACTTCTTAGCACAGAAAGCCACTCAACTTTCATTTTTAACTCAAAAGTCACTCAACTATGACTTCTTTGCACAGAAAGTCACTCAACCTATTTAATTGTTTTTTCATTAAAATTCAGTGACATAGAATTTTAATTATTAACCAAAATTTTAAGAATTGAATATATACCCATTTAATGACCCGTTCTATTTAATCCGACCCGCTAAAAATATAATATTGAACATTTTATTTTACCATTAATTTCCTAAATTATTCTCCGTTGTCTCCCATATTCTTTTAGCGAATTAATGGTAAAATAAAATGTTCAATGTTTAATGAAAAATGATTTAGGGAATTAATGATAAAATAAAATATTTAATATTATATTTTTAACGGGTTAGATTAAATAGATATATATATTTAAGAGGAGCATAAAATACAAATTAGACAAGTAAAAACTATAGAGAAAGTATTAGATAACCGAAATTTAGACAAATGGCCAATGGGATAAAATTATTGAGCAATTTTATCTCTATTTAAATTAAAATCCGATTTTCATAATTTTCACTCACTTCATTGTTATAAAGGTCACCGACTCTTTGCACCCTTCCCTACACCTCAAACACACACTCTCTTTAACATTGTATATATAAAATAATTTTCTGTTAAAAGGGTTTTGATTCGTTTCTGATTATGCCTTATAAATTCTAATAATATATTTAGTATAATTTTAGGAGGATAATCCATAAACCAATTTGGTGAGTTAACTAAGCTTTTTGATTAACTAAGAATAAGTTAAAAATGGGAAAAAACATGCAACTTATTATAAAAGCCACCGACTAATTGATAGAATTTGAGATAATAAAGTTAATCATGACTTCATGGACGTGATCTTAAAGACCCCACAATTAAGAAATATGTAATGAACCTTATTTATTGAGACAAAATATAAATGATTATTGTCTAAAATAATAGTAAGTCAAATTGATAATTTTAACAATTTGAATAGTTATATTATACTATACTATATATAATAAGAATAAAATGTATGGAATTAAAATAGCTGTAAACTTACAGGTAGGACGTTATACAAAAAAAATTAGCATACGTGCATAAATTCTAGTCACACAAAAATGTATTAAAATTAATATTGTAAGTGAAATTAAACATCAAGAGATAGAGAAAAAGAAAAAAATATCAAACATAACTAATATCAGCATTACTAACAATTTAACATTATTCTCACATGTCTATCAAGTAGTCCTGCAATAATTAACAAATCATGATAAATAAGAAGTGGATGTAAATATGATATTGCTAGTGGGAGGTTAGTTATATAGATATTAAATTCTACATAAATAATATCATGTTTTATAACTGATTAGAAGGTTAAATCATTACATATATATAGGGGCGGAGCCACGTAGGCTCCAGGGTGTTCATCAAAAAAAATGATATTTATACACGTACAATTTAAATTAATATTGGTATATATAAAAGGTGGATCCCTTGAAATGACTAAGTGAGACGCAGTGGAGTTAGCAATATAGCTGTCGCATCCTTACACTTTGCTTGGGTTTGATTCCCCGCAGGGTGTTTCATTTTTCTTTAATTATTTTTGACTTTTTGAATTTAATTAATTAAAAAAACAACGTAATTTTAGCATAAACATCTAGTAGCATGTTCGTTGATTGTGTCATGAACACCTTCAGCGACCCAAGGTCGAATTTCCTCTAACACTAATTATTTTTTTCCAATTAAAATTGAATTATTTCCTTAAATTTTAATATCTTTTCACTATGGAATAAGATTTCCTAAAATTTAATACTTTTTCCTTGTGGATTTTTTCAATTAAAATTAAATTATTTCCTTAAATATTAATACTTTTCCCTTGTAGAATAAGATTTCCTTTAAAAAAAAATAAAAAAGAGCTTTCTCGGCAATGAAGTATATTAAAAATGACTTGCGAAACCGAATGGATGATGCGTTTTAAGACGATTGTATAGTGCCTTATGTAGAAAAGAAAGTATTTTCGTACTATTTCTAATAATGAGTCTATTATAAAAATATTTCAGGATACGAAACCTCGTCGAGTACAATTATAAAAATATTTTTGAGTTATGTTTTTAATAGTAGTTTATTTTCTTTATGTTAGTTTTGAATTATACACTTGTAATTCTATTAAAAATATTCTTATATTTAATTAAATATTGTTTAACTTGATTATTTGTTTTGGTAGTTTAAATTATCATTTTATATTTTTAAAATACTATTAAAAGTTTGGACACCCTTAATGAAATTTTTGACTACGCCGCTGCACACACATACACGATGTTTAATTTATCTATATAAATCATGAAGAAATTTATGTTTAATTTATCTGTATAAATCATGAAGATATACACATATTGAATATATAATAATATATTTAATATAATCTCATAAATAAAATCTAAATAAAATAAATATATAAAACACTTGTGCTTATATATCTTCGTAAAATAAATTATTTTTAATAAATTTTTCTCAAACTCAAAATATAAAAGAAAAATTATTCAAAATAGGATGGCAAGAAAAACAAGGTTAAGGAATAAAATTGACAGAACAATCATTGTGGGACAGATAGTATAAACAATATAATCTCATTTCTTTTTTTAATAATTAATTGCAGGACTTTTTTAACTTATTACTCCCTTCGTTTCATTTTATATGTCATAATTTTTACTTTGTATTTATATTAAGAAAAGATATAATTTTACTCTTCTATCCTTATTTAATTTTTTTAAGTTAATTTTATAATAAATGATAAATACATTTTCAAGATTAATTAACTATTATATAAAGGCTATAATAGGCAAAATATGATAATTTATGTATAAATTTTATAAAATGACATATATTGCGATTCAACTATTTATAGAAATAGATGACATATAAAATAAAACGAAGAAATTAATTTGTACGGTATGCCTTAGATATTGTACATTGACACCCATTCCTTTTTATTAATTATTTTATTTAAAATGATGTGTTTGACTTAAAAAAAATTGACATCTGTCTTCTCTATTTCTGTTGGCTTTTGTTGACCCTGTACAAAGAAAATAAGAAATAGAAAAAGTTTGTTAACTATGGTACACACCTTTTATGATGTAGGGATAAGGTCCTAAGGTTATAAGAAGAGTAGGATTCATTTGAATCTTTTGACAAATTTTTTTAATGAAAAGCTTCCTTCGTTTCAAAAAAAATATCTCTATTTCTTTATTAGTTTATTTTAAAAAGAATAATTTTTTTCCATTTTTTATAATATTTTAATTTTAACTTTCTACGTGGCATGTTTAAGATCACAAGATTAAAAGGTATTTTGGTACATTTGACATAATTTTAATTTAGAAGCACAAGATTAAAAAGTCTTATTTTTTTTCTTAAACTCCGTTCCAAGTCAAACTAGGTCATCCTTTTTTAAACGGAGGAAGTATTATTTACATATGGTCAACAAAAATTATATGTATGATAAATATTAAATTTCTTTTCACTTCTTCATGTGTTTACTTCTTTATATTCTTGAAAAAATTCTGACCCTGCTACTAAGTAATGATCAACTTCATCTGCATTTTTGTTAAATGATTTGAGTTTAATTTATTCGATCCAAAATCATCATAAATATTTATATGTCAGACCTAATACCCACCATCACTTGAGACATCATGAAGATAATAACACATACTATCATTATTCTTTTTGATTTCGTAATGTTCAAGTCAATTTACGTGTACAGAAGTAATTTATTATATATTTAAGAGATAATGCACAAGTATTTTCTTAACCTATGCCCAAAATCCTAGAGACACACTTATACTATAGTAAGATTCTATTACCCCTGAACTTATTTTATAAATAATTTTCTACCCCTTTTTCTTCTACGTGACACTATCTTGTGGGCCTAATGTGTCTTGACATTTTTTTTCAAACTAGTGTCTCGTAGGCCGAAAGGGAAAAATTATTATAAAGTAAGTTCAGGAGATAATAGGACATTAATATAGTATAAGTGTGTCTCTGAAATTTTAGGCATATGTTAAGCATGTAGGTAATGGAGAGTTGCCTCGACGTAATGTTAATTGCCCACATTCAATAGACAACTACGTCGAGAATGGTTAAAGTTATTAACGATATTTATATCTAATACTTATTGTAAAATTTATATTATATTATTATCGTTAAATAGTTACTACAAAATAATTTATTTATTATAATGTTTGCTCTGTTTTGGAATTAAATAATACTACATTCTGAAATATAATAAAACGTCAGTATTTTTATAGATATAAAAATGGACGTTAATAACACTATTTATGAAATTCTATGTATATTTAATGTATTGTCATTGTCAGAAGCTTGTTTATCTAGTTGCAAAATTGGTCATCCAAAAAGAAAAAGATAAAAAAGGGAAACCAAAATCATTTTGTCTTCTTTTTAATTTCTTTTTCTTCAATTTGGAAAAAAAAATAAGCATGAATTTTCTCCCGCTATCAATTCATATCAATCACATTATTCTTTTTTTCTTTTCACATAAATAGAGTTGAAATTATATACATTATTAAATGTAAAATATTTTTTGCGTTATATAGGTAAATTTTCTTAAATATAAAATTTATGATAAAATTATAAAATAAGGAAGGTTGGTTGTTGCCACATGTAAATGTAATTCGATGCGTATGACACTATGACAAAAATGAGCATTAGCGGCAATTAATTCTTAATTGTCGCTAAATGTGTATTTTTAGCGACAATTGTCATTCTTTGTATATGTCCCTAAAGCCTTTAGCGACATTGGTTGTAATGACACTTAACTAATGCCGGTAAAGACTTTAACAATCTTTATTAATATCAATATTTAATGCCGCTAAAAGTTATTTTTGTTATAATGCGAATATGATTTTTTTTCATAAATCGCTTCTGCTTTTATAATTAAAAAGAAAAAAACTTTTTAAAAAAAACTCACTAGTTTAGAAGTTAATTATTTAGAGACACTTTAGTTTACAGTAATATGAATCTTAACATGTTTTGGTGTGTCAAGACATGTTTAGATACATGTATTTGTATACATGGGTCAAAATTAGGTGTAATTTGTTCTAGATGCATTGTATCTGGGTGAATTCGCATGTATCTAAGATACGTAAGAGATCTCATTCACCTTCATCATATCTCACTCACCAACTCTCATGTATCTGATATTTCATATACATGTGAATTATACCAGATAAACCCATGTATCTAGTGTGATTCACATATATCTGAAATACATGATTATCTCGTTCGCCTCTCTCCCTATTTTAGTATATCATGTAGGAAAACAACTGTAACTAGATGTGTCTTCCTTAGTATATGATAAGTCTCATTCACATCCATCCCATCTCGCTCACCAACTCTCATGTATCTGATATTTCAGATACATGTGAATTATACCGGAGGCACACATGTGTCTAGTGGATTCACATATATCTGGAATACATGATTATCTCGTTCGCCTCTCTCCCTATTTTAGTATATTATGTAGGAAAACAAATGTAACTAGATGTACCTTTCTTAGTATATGATAAAAAACTCATATTAATAGTAAGATACATAATTATTTAAAAGTATAAATTGAATCAATATATATAATATGAATTGTATGTGTAATAAAATAGTGTTTTGGGGTTACGCAAATCTATATATTTTACTAGTTTCATATTATCATGTTAGATATGGATACTTTATTGTGTTAAATATCTAGTGACTTTTCTCCTAATGATGACAGATCAATAATAAACATTTTTTAACTTTTTTTTTTTATTTTATAAATTAGATATATGGTAGCAATCAAACCAGCTTAGCACAATATATTTTAGTAGTCCCAATTGTATAAAAGTTGATTAATACATAACTTAAAAGTGATACATCATAAAACCGCCCCATTAGCTTTAATCATAAAAGGAAAATTATTTGAGTCAATTTATTAGACTATTATACTCCATTTTAGTCGTTTTCAAGGGAAATTTAATTCCATTCATTACTGATTTGTTCTTTTTTTATTTTTTATTTTTGTTGATCTTTTTGTATTTTTCATAATTATACTTTTGAGTTCTTAATTATCAAGAAATTCTAATTTTCGTCCTCATAATATTCACCTTATAAATATACTTAGCATTAGATTAAATAACACAAAGTACTATTTTTGGCCCCTCTATACAAAACAATAACATATCCCGCGGAGTTGAGGATATAGATGTTTTTCGGATATAAGCTCAACATTTTTTGGTCCATCTATGTAGAAATATATATGATATTCATATTTTTATATATATTAGCCTCAAATATATATAATCGAATGATTTGACATGTAATAATTCATGGGAACTCATAATCGGAGTAACTAAAAGTGCACATCTCAATTAATTTAACAGTAAACATTCTTAACATGAAATTACAAGTACCAAATTCAAAGTTCCTCAGTATTTGAAGGACTAAAAGTGTTAAATTCTCCTTTATTTTCCTTTAACAGAATTATGTTTAGAAAAAATTGCATTATACACCATAAGATATGACTTAATAATGTATTACCCACCTCAAATAAATTTTCACACTATACTACCCCAAATTTGGGTTGACAAATAAATAACAAAAAGATATACGTTACTTTGGATCACAAGCATGTATACTCATCGCATATGGATAAAAGTAAATGAAAAAGACTAATTCTTTTTTCAATTAGTTTCACTTAAAAAATCTTTTATGTACAAGATAACACTTTACGAAAAAAAATTATGATATAACGTAATTAAATATTATCAGTATAAAAATTGAAGTGAGTCCTTATAAGTATATCAAAGGCCTTATAAATTATAGTTTATCAATAACACAAGTAATTTCTTTTGTTTGTAATTTTCACATTACATTAATATTTTTTTAATGTTATATACATGTCCAATTTTTAAACATTATTCTATAGATATTCCACATTAGTTATATTAAGCAACTTGCACTTTTCCCTCTTGAATATCTAATGTCTCTTTCCCAATAGGATATATATTAGTTGGATATAATATCACTATTTCCAATAGAAGCCAACATTTATTTGGTACACATATTTTCATCTTTATTGTTTTTTATAACCAAATATAAATGAGAAAATTATGTTTGGTGAAATAAAGTACAAATGACCAATCACAAAAGAGAAAACTCAAGATGAAATGTCATATAGGTGCAAAGAAGATACAAAGAACAACCAATAAGTAGATGTTAACAAAATAAAATAAAATCATATACATATATTTAGGACCACAAAGCACACTAATTTGAGTAGTGCATATATTATATATATATAACAAATAAATGGATATTATGGTCCATAGTCTATATAAAGAGACAAAAGTGTAATTCCTCATAGAAAAAAAATAGACTAGGGAAATTTTTACCTTTTTAAAAATAGATTAGGATTCAATGATTTTTTTTAAAATCTAGTGTTCACTTTTTAACTAATCTAGATTTGTGTCTATAATGTCCATTAGAAAGGGGAACATATTTCCTTCTAGATATTTGTTATGGAAAATTGTATATAATGGAAACTATTAATTCAAACTAAATGTTATAATCATAATTTGATTTTATTAAGGCCTATAGCAAACTGTTATCACTCGCCTCTCCTTGAAATTCTCGCTCGCCACTCTCGCTCGCTCGCTCGCTAGTCTCTCCCTTGCCTCTCTCGCTTTATACAAATAGAAATATATAAATTGTGTTTCTGTTTGTCTAAAGCGAGAGAATATTGTATGTACACATGCAAATACATATATCTTCATCCTATACACTTATAATTATATAATACAATATTCCCCTGCCCAATTCTCTTTCGCCTTTCTCTCTTTCTCGCTTTATACATACACAAATTATACAAAATACAATGTATAATTTATGTTCGTATAAAGCGAGAGAGAGAGATACCGTTTTATTTCGTTTCAATTATATACAAATTCAAATTTTATACAGATATACAAACACATAAATTGAATTTAGAGACTGCCAACGATTTATACAAACGAGAGGCTCACAACAATTAATACAAATGCCCTACTGGCGAAATTATACAAATCTGAAGTGGAGCCAGCGAATTATACAATTGCTTATTTTGTATATATGTATAGAGAAATAGTCTAGCTTCTTTTGTATATATATATAGCGAAATAGCCATAACATGTTTGCTATGGAGCGCAATCATGCAAACTATAGCTATAACATACAAATATGATTTTTGTGTTTGTTATATGTGAAAGTTGCTCATCTTTATATATTTACGGGACTCGAATCTGAGAAATTAGGATAAAAATGAAAGTAATCCTATAAATTCAATCACAATTGTTAGTAACATGGTATTCCATGTATATTTTGACTTTGCCTCCCCTCTTAATTAAACCTCTAGATCCATCCCTACGAACAAGTTGAGTTGTTATAATAGACATGTTATGTGTAAGCCAATGAGTTAATTAAGAAATATACCAATGAGAAAAAAATAAGTATAGGAAAATAAATATTGAATAGGACTTGCACTTGTGAACCCTCTCAAATCTCTAGTAGGAAGAGTTTGAGACGTCTCTAAATTCAATATTTGGAATATTGAACAACATTAATTATAGTAATTATACCTACTAAAAATAGACTATATATTAAAATAAAACCGTCCATAAATATAAAATTCATAAGTTTTTACCTTAATTAAGGCAATAAAATGTTATAGTATTATTTATGAGTTCAATTGTGGTCCTTCATCATGTAAAAATTGAATTTAAAATATGTATCAGGAGAGTCGCAATCTAAATGTTATATATATAGAATTAAAGTCTATCTTTTGTTGTTGTTTTGTTGTTTAACGACATATATTATGTCTTCAATTCCTATTTAATTCTCTTTGTATAGTATAAATGATAATTGAGCCCCAATACAACATTTCATCTGTTACAATTAGATTTACCTCAAATTTAAATCATATCGTAAAGTATGATTAAATATTTCATTGAAGACGAATTCCTGTTTCAATAAACCCTTGTTTTTTGTAGGAAAATAATTAGAAGAAAAAATACCATGTAGAAAAATTAGAAGAAGAGACACTGAAGACCAACAATGGGGATCTGATTTTGTGATTTGATTTTATTGAACAAGAAGCAGCTATTTAACCTATTACAAAATGACAGAAATGTAAAATAATCTAAGAGGCTAACAAACTACTAACAAACTTTGCACACCTATACAATTTTTAGAAGAAGCATCTAAGAAGAGAATCTTATGCTATGTACAAAAGATGATAAAATGTAATGGGATATGAGTGAATGGGCTTTCTTGATTGATAATGTTGATCTGAATGTTGGGTCGAATTTGATTTAGGAACAGGTCCTGTGACCTGTTTCTCTTCATTCTTCAGATGAGGCTTGACTTAAGGAACAAGTCCTGCGACCTGTTTCTCTTCATTCTTCATATGAAATTTGTCATGAGACTTGACTTAAGAAACAGATCATGCGACCTATTTCTCTTCATTCTTCATATGAGACTTGAATTTAGGGATTAAGACCTGGACTGGTTTTTATGACTGTGGACTGCAGTGGCGGAGCCACAGTGTGTTTAGGGGGTTCATCCGAACCCTCTTCGGCGGAAAATTATATTATTTTTATATGATTAAAATAATTTTTTAGGTATATATAGTAGATGTCGAACCCCCTTCGGCTATTTTGTATGTCCATTTTTTCAGATGTTGAACCCTCTTAGCTCCGCCCCTGGCGGCCTGGCCTGATTTTCATCATCATTCTAATAGTTTTACCTTCTATAGTCTTCCTTTTTAACAATTTAGAGTCAGAGTTAAAATACGAAATACGTGAACTCATGATTTCTCCATAAAACTAGATATTTCATTCATATATTTTCTACCATTGACATAATATTATTGATTGTCACGCTTTCTAAACAAAGAAGTCGATTCATTTTTCCTTTTTAATGATATAATATTATCAATTGTCATTATATTCTTAAAAAAATCTAAATTTCTGACTAGAAACTTGAGAAACTGCTTCAACAAAATATCTGAACTTTTATTAGTTGGCAAAAATACAATAGTCATTGAATTGACACTTATAACAACTACTATTATATATATATACTTATTAGAAAAGAGCCAATATACCTACTCTCTCTTTTTTTTATATTACAAATTTAATCAACAAATAACGCTAAAATAATATATTTTTTTTGCTTACAAATTATACGAAATGTATTATATGATAGTAATTTATGTTAGCTGCTTATCCAATTTAGTATTTTTTTCATCGATAATAATTATGATAATAGTAACGAAATTACTGAATCGAACAAGGACAACCTCTCGTTCCTGCTCCGATTATTTAATCCACTTGTATTCCAGAATCATATATTTCACCAGCTTTCCAATTTTCAGGAATATTATTTAAAGGAATAACCCATTTTTCATCTCCATCATCAGAACTCAATAACATTCTTATTTGCAATTGTCCTTTTGGTGGTGATGAACTTGTCCATACTGCGCCACGTGTCCTATCCAATAATTTGCACACAAAATTTTGTGTCTGCATATTTGAAAAAATCAAAATATTTTTGAGTTTGGTATATATACAAAATTAAGGATTTGAATATACGAGTTCGATAAAATTCAAATATGTTATAAAGGTGTTTTTAAAAGATTGATTATGTTTAGAATCTAGTTGTTAGTACTCGAGGTTGTTGTAAAAGAAATATCTCAGATTTATAATAAAAAAATATCAAAAAATTAAAATATATATAGATACGTATGTATTATCAGTATATATAAGTTAAATTATCGTACCTCACACAATTGAACAGCAGAGATATCAGTTTTGCCTTGTTGATACCATATAACAAAAGCCAAATAATAAGGATTATCACTACTCTCATCAATCTTGAATGTAATATTCTTATTTGGATAGCTACAAGAAACCCTGTCAAAAAAAATTGATACAAATGGTAATTAATAGAAAAATATATAATATAACATAACATAAAAGATTAATTATTTCCATTGCAAACATGATTATAACAATGAAATATTTTTATAGAAGGACATGTGATTGTTATAGAAAAGTTTAACTATAACAAGCACTGTTTATCTCAATACTGCTATATCAAAATGTTGCAATATAGAAAACATATATATATTAATAGTTGCGAAGCTGAAATTTTTAATAAGAGAGTTCAAAATCTGAAGAACTGAACACACGAACTAATCGTGTGGATTGGACATCTACTATATATACATAAAAATATTTCAACCTTGTATTAATAATAATATTTTCCTCCGAAGAAGGTTCAGATGAATCCCTAACAAAAGGTTGGCTCTGCCCATGCATATACACAACATAACATGAAATATTGTTTTCACAACGACACGACTATTATTATGAAATATTGTTATTGATATTGCCTGTTATAGAGAGATCTGACAGTAAAATAAAACGGAAAAAAATAATTATGAAATGAATACTATATACCTTCTATATTCAATGCCCACATTACCAAGTGATAATAGAGAAGCAGCAGCATCTTTTGTTTGGGCCATACGTGAAAAAGCCCGTTGGCTTAAAATAAAATCTGTGCTATCACTTGCTCCATGATCAGTAATTACCACATTAACTCCATTTTCTGAACAGTAATTACTGTTTGTACACCTCACCTATATTTTACGATCAAACGCTAATTTCAGAATTTAAAATTTATAGATAGACAATGAATTTAACTGATATACAATGATATCGAATTTTAACGTTAGGATTAGTGGTTTGATCAGGAATTTCTCTAAGAGGTCGAGTAGTAGCTAGTTGAAGTTGAGTTACGTAAGTATCGGATCATATATAAGTACTAAGTAATATCCCGTTTAATAGTTGAATTTTATAAATACTATTTATCATTTTTGTAATTACTTTTTACGTGTACGTATAAACATGGGTAAAATAAGTTTTAATGTATATATAGTAGATGTCGAACCCCTTTCGGTTATTTATTTCTACAGATTTTGAACCCCTTATTGAAAATTCTGGCTCCGCCTCTGCGTATAAAACTTTTTAAATTATAACCTGATAGCATGCACCACATCCTAGACCGTCGCGATAAAGATCAGATGCAGCCGATACATCTCCACCGTTGATTGTTGCTCCAAAAGTACCAAATCCACAAGCACCAGCTGCATATATTTAAACAGAATAATAAATTATTAAATATGTCAAAATTAAAAATATAAGTATTCTCTTAAACATAATAATTAATAACTTGTCTTTTCATTTAATTTTTTGATATTTGATTATAAGTGAACAAAATAGGATAATATTAAATGACCAAAAAAATTAATCAAAATTTGATTAGAATATTTAAAAAATTATAATATTTTTTGTATTTTAAAATAAATTAATTTTTTTTTCTTTCTATTTTTTAGTTTAAAAGTATTAAAGTTTAAAGGATGAAAATAATCAAAAAAATAAAATAATATAGATAAAATGCCATTCTGGTCACATTTTCTGGCCAAAGAATTTTTTCAATGAAAAATACTAATTTTTTTTTGAAAATGACATATGTAGTGAGAATTTTAAGATGGAGTATCGAACCATAATCAATAAAGTCAGAATTCAAGTGGCAAATCAATTAAACTATTAACCTATCTTTATAAAAAAAAAATTATTATCATAAGAACTTTTAATTTAGACAAGTGTTATGTGGATAGTGGAGGCATGGGGCAGATGGTGTTTTGAGATATTGAATTCATTTGAAAGTAATATTTTTTTACGCGAAATCATAAAATTTCATCAAACATAACAATAAATAGTAAATAGTATATATGAACCTCAAATTAAGTTAATAACCGAAAAAAGTTAAATTTATAAAGTTAAAATCCTGTAATTTATTTTCTCTATTTCTATTCGAAAAAATTGATTATCCAAATTTTTAAGGAGCTCGTCATTCTAGAGAAAATATTTTTCAAAATATTATGACGAACGAAAAAATATATACTTTTCTTTTTTATGAAAATATTCTTACTTTCTGTTCCTTTTTCTTCTGAATTTGGATAATAAGCTGCTCGAGATTGGATGAAATTTTGAGCATTTCCCAAATAAACTTGCATGAAAATTACCAATAGAAATGTGGAAAATATTTCAAGAATTTGAAGAGGTGCCATTTGAGAAAGAGAGTTAAATATAAATTATTGTAAATTTTTGTAAGGAATAAAAATAAGTTGTTGTGAATGATATTGTTGATAGAATTTAATGAGTATTTATAGTAAAGTTTAGTTAAAAGTTGGTCAAAAAGTAATTGAGACATTTGACATTTTTTTTAGATCAATTTGAATACATTCATTAGTTCTTTGCTTCAACTTTGGGTAGCTACGTACCTTCTTACATAGCTAGCTAGTTTTCAAACTTTGAATGAATATATATTGTATCATACTTCAGTTTCTGTTTTAATTTACGTGAAGGTATTAAAAATAAAGGGATAATGCACAAGTATCCCTTAACATATGTCCGAAATTTCAACACTTATACTATACTAAGATCTTATTACTCCCGAACTTATTTTATAAATAATTTTCTACCACTTTTCGGTCTATGTGGCACTATCTTGTCGGTCCAGCGTGTGTTGATATTTTTTTTCAAACTATTGTCACGTAGACCGAAATGGAATAGAAAATTATTAATAAAATAAGTTCGAGGGGGTAATAGGACTTTAGTATAGTATAAGTGTGTCTCTGAGATTTCAAACATAGGTTGGGGGATACTTATGCATTTTCCCAAAAATAAATAATATGAAAGTTGTGATATAATGACATGTTAAGTTAAGATATCGAAATCGACTTATTTATAAAATTCATGTTTTTCATCGAAGGTGTTTTTGAAAAATAAGTTAATTATTTTGAGAGGCAACTAATTGTATTTGATCAATATTTTTTTAAGCGTTTTTTAATTGTGAAATTAGTTAAACAAAAGTCACTGCTAATTTTAATCTGTTAAATATGAATTTTTTATATTGGCTAATCGTATCCTAAGAAAAATAAAAGAAACATTTTATTTTCGACGTTTACAGAAAAATAATTTAAACTAATAATATGTTTTATTAAAAGCTTGGTCATGCACCTTTATTCTCTAAAAAAAATAAGTCTTTATATTCAATACACATTTTCTTGTCTTTTAGAAATTTGGCTAAACATGTTATTCTATAAAGTCATAGATTATACTTCAAACTTGTTATTTTATTCCATTTGAAAAGTGAAATAAATTAATCTCAAAACTATTATTCCTAGTAAATAAGGGATAATGCACAAGTACCCCCTCAACCTATGCTCGAAATCTCAGACACACACTTGTACAATACTAAGGTCCTATTATCCCCCTAAACTTATTTTATTAATAATTTTCTACCCCTTTTCGGCCTACGTGGTACTATCTTGTGGGTCCAATGCTGTTTGACTTTTTTTTTCAAGCTAGTGCCACGTAGGCCGAAAAAGGGTAGAAAATTACTTATAAAATAAGTTCAGGGGGGTAATAGGACCTTAGTATAGTATAAGTGTGTCTCTGAAATTTTGGGCATAGGTTGAGGGGATACTTGTGCATTTTCCCAGTAAATAAATTAATTCCAGAATTTCTAAGATGTGGTTGTGGATAGAATTTATTTAATGTATAATATATAAAAATGTCTTTTAATTTGGCGTTAATTGATATTTATGCTCTTCGACATTGAGTAAGTATAAGCACATACTTAAACTTGTCTATAATTTAACAAATAGACAGACACGCCTAACGTGACGTCCTAACTGACAATTATTATGGTTACATCCTACGTGTATTATGTCACGTCGAACATGCATATATATTTACTTATTCAATTATATAAGTTTAATTGAATATTTAAAATTGAAGGATTCAGATACTAACTGAGATCAATTTAAAAATACATTTATATATTGAGTCTTTATTTAATTTATGGTATGAGATTTACTGTTTGGTATGAAACCATATAGATTCCTCCTGTATTTTGGAAGACAAATTTAAACAAGAATTTTCTTGTGGTAGAAGTAAATTGGAGGATGAGTTAGGTATTTATGCATTATATATATATATATATATATATATATATGAAAATATACATGCATGTATCATTTTGTTTTACCAACTTTTGCAGCCTTAAGAATATAAGCATTTATCTCCTTAATTATTTCACCAACTTTGTAGTCAGAAACGGAGCTAGAATATTAGATACGAGATTTAGATAAGGTTCAAATAAATTTAATTTGTTAAATATGTATATTTAAATATATCATTGCGAGCTTAATACTTATGAAAATAGAGTTATGAGTTTGACGACAATGTTTAAAATCTAAAAGTTTGAAATTTCGACTACACATTCTTTGCTTTTAGTGTAAAGGTGGAATCTTGGAGTAGATGGTAGTAAGTTGTCACATTCCTAATTACGAACTCGATTGGTAACTAAAACAATTTATCAACTCGATGACAAATTTAAAATTTAATTTCAAATTCTGATTCTTATCTATATTTGCACTCTAAATCAAAATAAAAAATTGGAAAAACTTATTGGTCTAAAAGTAAAGTCTTAGAAAAGGTGATAATAAATTATTGCACTTCGAACTCAATAACTAAAATAATCTATTAATTAAATTATAAATTTCAACCTCTGACTTTTGTCTCCATTTGTAGGTTAAATCAAAAGATTAAATTTCTAAAGATTTGTATCCCTTGAATCTTTGACCCAAATTTTTTAATTTAATTAAAAAATGACACAACTTTTTTCTTGCACCCAATAAGTCAATTTTCATATTCTATCCCTGAGATTGCACAGCCAGCATGATTTTCTTTGTCAAATATTTATCTCCACCTTGTTTCATATATTGCAACAATGAAAATAAATAATATGGAAAGAATCAAAAATGTCCTTAAACTATGTAAAAGAAAAAAATGTCATTTGTTTATAGTTTGATTTAAAAATATTTTTACCGTCAATACTTTGATTCAAAAAAACCCTTAAATTATACGAAAGGAACAAAAATGCCCCCTTCCCCCACCTCTCCCCCCACGGCGTTTGTAGTTTCGTCTAAAAATAATTTCGCCAGCAGTACTTTGATTCAAGAATGTCCTTATTGTTATTTAATGGGTTAAAAAGTTCATTTTCCAAATAAATATTTTTTTTTGACACATTTCTTTTCGTTTAAGTTTTTTTTTTTTTAAAATAGCAAATGTTTATCTTACTTTAATTAATGATAAAATATATTTTATATTTTATCATTAACATTTTTTTATCGTTATAC
Source organism: Solanum sitiens (assembly GCA_016801875.1). NCBI lineage: Eukaryota > Viridiplantae > Streptophyta > Magnoliopsida > Solanales > Solanaceae > Solanum > Solanum sitiens. The sequence goes on from JABWTJ010000060.1 coordinate 1,050,547, forward strand.
CACGATCTTATATATATGTCATGTATTATCTATCGAAAGGATACATGAAATTAAGTATTTTAATTTATAAAATGAGATTAAGAAGAAAAAAAATATTTCCTATATTTTTATTTGTTAAAGATTTTAGAAGAAAGAAAACAAGAATAATGTTCCTTAATAATATTTTAATTAGGAAGAAAATATGTTTAAAAAGAAAAAATAGTATATTTATTTCGAAAAAAGGCCTTTTCTCGTAAATAATAATTTATATTAAAATATGTAGTTTATTGATAACCTAAAAAAGAAGTCATCAAATAATAGCTTGTTTGGATGGACTTAACAGATGATCAAACAGATTTAAAAGTCAGTTTTTGACTTATTAGAGTTTTTGACAATTATCAAAGTGACTTATTTTAAGTAAAAAAATGACTTATTTTAAGCCAAAAGTTAAAAGTTAGGTTTGGGTTTTTTTTTTTTAACTTAAAAGTCATTTTATGTTGACCAAGTACATTACGTTTTTGCTCTTAATTCTTTTATTATTATAAAAAATTTGTGATGATAAAGAAATATGTGAAAGATAGGAAATATTATTACTTACGGATGTAAAATATAAATTAATTTTGTTTTAATTTTTTTAAGTATAAAAATCTTAAATTGATCAACTTTTTATCATGTTAACAATTTTAAAGGTATTTCATACATTGTGAAAAAAAAAAGTGTTTACGAACACTTATTTATCAAACACATCAATAATTTTTTTTCAACTGAAACACTTTTATTTAAACACATAAATAATTACTTTTTAAAAATAAATTTTAACACCTCCAAAAGTACGTTTTTAAAAGTTTTTTTTTTTTAAGTCTAATCAAACGGCTCTAAGTATAACTTTGTTGTGGAAAAGGTGTTTTAGGTTTCCGAATACCCAAACGCAATCTATCTAAAACCCGTAATACGACATCGTAAATGACCACCGGAACTCATCTCCTCCGCTTACTCGTCTCCTGCCGGAAAATCACGGCACAGGTGACAACCACCAGCACCGATACTATCGTAGCTATGGCTTCATCAGCTGAGCAAGAGTTCGCAGCTCAGTGTAGAGCCAACCTCAACCGAGTGCCTAGGTGCCGCAATCTCTGGGACACGAAGATGGCCTCTAGAGTCGGGGATAAGCTCGGAGATCGGCTCAGTGAAGTCGGAGTCCACAACGTTGAAATCGACGTTGAAGAGGAGCTTAATAGGCCGATGCACTACCGGCAAATGGTGGCGCCGCTTTTTGAGTCCGTCAAACGCAAAGGCATCGCCGTCGTTGGAGCTGACAAATTGGTTTTCTAGTCAAATTTTGGTATCCTTTTATTCTCATTCTTATCCTGTAGGCTGTAACAAAAACATAAACTTTTTATTATGCATTCAGCTGATTCAGAATTTGAAGTTTATATATTTTTACGGATGATTATACGTTGATAATTGGATTTAGAATTATATATTTCATAGAAATTTAGTGAATTTTCAATTATATTTACTGTGTATACAAAAAAGAAAGGTACTAGTTCCTGCGAACCTGCACATTATAATCTAATTCTGCCATTGATTTATAGGACTGTAAATTGATCTGTGGTGTCGTGGATTTGAATTCGATAGTCTTCAAACAATTGTTGCTTATTGAGATATCTTACATGTTCTTCATTTGGTTTAAATGATGGATCTATTCACATTAACCAGTAATTCGAGAGGCTAGTTACCAGTTTCGAAGAAAAAAAAAACAGTTATTCGAGGCTCTAGTTTATTATTTTCAAGTAAGAAAATCAATGAAAGGGAAATATAATGTCTAAATGGATAGTTTTAAGTCTGTTTTGTTACAAATCTGATGCAAGTCCCTTACTTTATGCCATTTATTCAGGTCCAACCATATTACATGTATGCTATTTTCTTGTGTTGAGTATTTTTTATGATTCTGTAGCTTCTCCACCCCTAATTTTTCATCATATTATTCTTCATGAATTTGATTTATTTGTGTTTTTATGTGTCTGAGGCAGTTTCGAGTTTAAGCTGATCCTTTAGGCAGTTTTCGAAGCATAGGTTGGTTCATGTAAGGTTACACAACTCGTAACAATTGTGTATTACCGATTATAAAAAGATGACCACTTCTATTGGGGAAAACTCTAAGGAAAGGTGAAATTTTTGGTCCTCGTTTTCGCTTATATTTAAGGGACATTCTGTATTTTGACCAACAGTTTGATTGGGATGTTATCTTCTTGCAACATTTTATTTGATTGCAATGTGAATTGAGATCCATTCCCTTGCTGCATGATTGCAATTTTTGTCTCCTAATGACCATTTGGAGATTTGATTGAGTTTTAATTTTTCACCCGTCTTGGAAGTTTTGATATGTGAATCTCGTTGATGTTTCTCAATTATTTCTTGCATTCCCAGACATGGATTTTGTAACTATCTATTCTTCAGCTGGTTTTGGTCAATCTTATTTTCTTTCATACATTATCTTTTACCGTCTTCCCTATACCCAGAAGGAAAAAAGAATATACTGGCACATTCCATACAATTCAATCTTCGGAGGAATCATCACAAGTAACCTAAGCTTACTCTTACCCTCGACCTATTGAAATCCTTCTCCTTTTTCTGTGTTTGAAGCCGGTATAATTTGGGATATCGAATAGTGGAATTTGTATTCCAACCAGTAGTTTTCAGGGGATTCATCATAGTTAGACTATGTTTACTCTAACTGTCAACTTATATATTGGAATCCTTCTACTCTTCAGGCTTAAAATATTGTAACGATTCTTTTCTTTTTGAGATTCTTGTGTGATAGGGACCAATAGAGCATATCTAATTGCTGCTATATTTTGTCTTAATTAGCAGTTCTTCCACTCTAGCAAGGCTTGCTCCCCTTCAAGCTGTACTATTTGACATTGACGGAACTTTATGTGATTCAGATCCATTTCACTATCTTGCATTCCGTGAGATGCTTTTGGAGGTATGTAGCGATTACTATGATTTATTTCCTGTAGATAAAAAGCTACATCAGTTCACAATGGAGAAAAAGAAGAAGAAATTGTTAGCTTTAAGGGTGTATTTGGTATGAAGAAAAATGTTTATCATGAAAAAAATATCTTGGAAAATAATTTTTTTATTTTATGTGTTTGGTAAGTAAACAAAAACATATTGTTTCGAGAGCATTAATGTCTAATATAGGAAAACACTAAGAGGTGGGAGCGAGGTGGGGATTGGAGGCAGTGGGGGTTTGTAATGTGGAGAAGACAATGGACTTGGAATTCTACTTGTGGAACTGTTTTTCTCTACTATCACTAGGAAAACCATTTTCCTCATTTTTAAGAAAGCTATTTTCCATAGAAATGTTTTCCGAAATATTTTGACCAACCAAACATGGGAAAATTAAAAAAAAATTCAAGAAAATGTTTTCCTCCATACCAAAACACAAGCAAATCTCAAAGTCACGATTTTCATTCCCTTTGCAATTTGGGTTAATTTCAACAGATAGGATACAACGGGGGAGTGCCAGTTGATGAGAACTGGTTTGTCAAGACTATTTCTGGGAAACACAATGATGATCTTGTCTCTGTACTTTTTCCTAATGATCACGAACGGGGTGTAAAATTCTTGGATGACAAGGAAGCTTTGTTTAGAAGGTTTTTAACTTCTCTACCATACCTTGTCTGTTTCAATGAGTTAAATTTTGGTTTTATGCATTTACAGTGTTAGAAAATACTTGCATAATAAATCAGTTCACTAATAAGGTTTACAATTACATCTCTATGATAACAATCAACTGGTAACCTGCTATAATAGATTTAACTACACTTGGTGGTGCAAAAAGTTGGATCCTCTGCATGTGAAAGCATAGAGAAAAATGACATTGCCAAAAACCAACAAGGTAAAATTTCCATCTAGTAATCAAAAGAAGTGGACTTTTGAAGTTAGAATAATTTTCCTTGATACGTGACATAATGCATGAAAGGATCCTTGAATAACCATAGGGTATCCTGAAAATTCTTAGCAAAGACTTCTATATGTTCAGGAAAGGTTTTATATGAGTATATCGGTTCTTCAGTTTATATAACTAAAGTCCCATTTACTTGATCAAAAAGAATAACTGAAGTCCCATTTCTTTATCAAAGCAATAGCTTAAGTTCCACTTCAATTTTAGTGCTATGAAATTTAGCTATAAGCTCAATATCATTACGCCAATCTCATTTCTCTATTGGATGAACAATATAGGTTGGCAAAAGAACAGTTGAAGCCTCAAAATGGTCTCTACAAGCTGAGAAAGTGGATCGAAGATCACGGTCTGAAACGAGCTGCAGTTACCAATGCACCTAGAGCTAATGCTGAACTATGTATAAATCAAGTTGGCCTTGCTGATTTCTTTGATGCACTTATTCTTGGAAGTGATTGCAAGCATGCAAAACCATATCCTGATCCATACTTGAAGGCCCTTGAAGTGTTGAATGTATCAAAAGATCACACATTTGTATTTGAGGTATAATTCTGTTTTCACTTCCAGTTTTCCTTATCAGTTTCGTCGGAGTCCAACTTCCAATTTGTCACACCAAATTAAAAAATAAAAAGCTGATGATCATGTGCCACAGGGTGAGAGGCATCAGATATTTGGTTATTACTTAATGAGTTCTTTTATTTGTTTTTAAGTGGTGATGTAAAGTGAGTTCCAGACGCGACTACACCTACATGGCAACTTTATACATCTAGAATTGTATCAATTCACTTTACCTAATATCCAGGTGGCACTACTAAACAAAATAAAAACCCAATTCCGACCCACTTGAAAAAAAATGAAAACTGATAATCATATGTCACACATGATGAAAGACATCATACATTAGTTTTGTAGGTCGGAAAAGTTCTTTTCTCCAAGTGGTGACATGAATAGTATGTAAGGTTTGTTGTTTATGTGATTATACCTGCATGACATTCTTATACAACTAGTAGTCTACTTGTGTTTTTTGGGATTAAACAGCTTTTCAGGCACTTCTTTTTTTTTGTGAGACATATCTCGTACTTCGATTACTGTATTATTTGCTGTAGTTACTGTTCCTTTTTCCAGAACGCTCTGCCATGCTTCCTATAGTGTGTTTTGCAATAGCTTCTTTACTTCCAGTATGTCTTTTTCCTTGAACCAAGGGTCTATCAGAAACAGAGATAGAGATAGACCTCTCTGCCTCCCAAGGTATGGGTAGGGTCTACGTACTCTCTATCCTACTTAGATCCCACAATGTGAATATTGTTGTTTAACCTCGATTTCATCTTACGAACTTATTGTATGTTTGTTCCATGGGTAGGATTCTGTCTCAGGAATAAAAGCTGGGGTGGCTGCTGGAATGTCTGTCATTGGTTTGGCGAATCGGAATCCATCTCAGTTACTTATGGAAGCAAAACCTGTTTTTCTTATTAAAGATTATGAAGATCCAAAGTTATGGGCAGCTCTTGAGGAGATTGACAAGACGTTTGTCACCAGAAAGACTACAACATGAGGCATATACAATATGTTTACACATTAAGTGTATTGTATTGCATAGACAGTGCAAGGGTGGCTCTACATTGCCCAAAAAAAGACATGTGTGTCTTAGGCCTCCAAATTTAAGAGGCCTTATTTTTTATAATAATAGGTTATAAGTTATTATTTTTTAACAAATATTGAATACTATTTGTAGAAAAAGTAAATATTTCATGAAACATGAAAGGATTATTAGAAGAAATTTGACATATTTGGAGTACTATATCTAATGAAAAATAATTTAAAATAAGAATAGTTATATTATCAGATGAAAACTAAAAAAATTAATTATATAAAAGATATTAACAATTAAATTTAAGGCTCCATTTAATTTTTGCATTATGCCACTAATATGCTTGAGCCGCACCTGAGATAATGACAATTTGTATAGCAAAACTGCATGATTTTCCAACGTACGATGTTGGTTACATCTAATGTTATGATATCTGGATTAAAGTTTGATTAAATTTAAATTCATGTTTGGAAAATCTTACATTAGGAAGCAAAATACTCTCTAACGAACACAATTTCGCATTCAAGGTGATTCAAAATATGAAACTTTTGATTAAGAATGAAGTTATCGATGATCAAAAGCTAATCATCGTGTTATAGTTGCAACCAACATCACAATCATATCAATTATTAGTTCAACTTCTCGATGAAAACAACAATTTTAGTTGGTAATTAATCAATTATCACGCTCTAGGAAGTCAAAATATAATAAGGACGGCCTATTGTGGGTGAATTATTTTTCTTGCGTGATTTGTGAGCTATTGTATACGAATAAGAAACATTACCCTAAACACATCTAAAGAATAACAATGGCGGATTTTTCTTGTGATAAAAAAAAAGTTGAATGAAATAGAATAACATTTTAAATATATTTTATCTTTTTTTTGTTGTAATAGAGTCTATTGAACCATGATTAAGATAATATTATAAGAAGTTAAACAAAAAATTTACGTTTTGATACATTTTTTTTTAATCTTCAAGTGGAATATAATAATCACTTAATTAAATAATACTATAAGAAGTTAAATGAAGTAAAATAACGTCTTTAACACATTTATCTTTTTTTATACCTTAAAACACAATATATTAATTATTGATTAAATAATAAAAAATAGAATTACATTGTGATACATTTAACTTCTTTTATCTTAAAAATACAATATATCTGGACACCTCGTAGGCAGCATATATTCTATTTTCTTCATGCTCTCACTTTTTGAGATTCCATTAAAAATATTATTTTATATCTTCAAAACAAAATATATATTTATATACAAAGTAAAATAAAATAAAATGACGCACATTTTAATTTAATATATATTACGATTAAATTAATAATACTATAAAAAGTTAAATATAATGACATTTTAGTTGTACAATTAATTTGTTTTCCTTAAAAAAGAATATTCATCATAGCTTTCTTCTTCTTCATCGGCCCTTTCACCGAACCCTAACTTTCCCCATTTTTCCCCAAACCCTAAAATTCGAACACACTACAAAAATCTCACTGCGAAAAATCCAAAATTTTCATCAATTTCATACAAAAATCCAGCCTTTAACGCTAGTTTTTCATATGCAATTTTTGATTTTGGTGAAAAAAAGTATACAGTGTAAGAAGCAGTTGAAGGATTTTTTATACTATGGATTCTCAGCCGAACAATCTCTACGACACGGCGTCTCAGCCGGATACCGGCAACGACGCATACACGTTTCTGGAATTCAACACACAAGGGGAAGAGTTTGATTATCCTGAATTTCAAGAGCTTTCACAGCCAATTCGATCTTCTGCGTGGCCTACACCGTCTGATTCTTTGGTATCTGAAGTACATGATCGGCCTCCATCGTCGGAAGCGTCGCCGTCGAGGAAATCACGGGGTGGAGGTGGGAATAGTAATGTTAGTAGTAGTAGTAATCAGGCGTCGGTTGTGGATGCATTGGCAGCGGGGATGAGTGGGTTGAATTTTGAAGAGACAGGGGATGATGAGGGTTTTGAGTATGGAAAAGGGGATTTTGGGGTTGAGCATGCTTGTAAGTACTGTGGAGTGACGAATCCTGCTTGTGTAGTTAGGTGCAATGTGCCATCTTGCCGTAAGTGGTTCTGTAATTCCAGAGGGAACACTTCGGGCTCGCATATTGTTAATCACCTGGTATGTAAGAGGAGATACGTGCATTTTAATTTTAGCTTATTTTGATTCTTGTGGATTAGTAAATGGCTCTCTTCCTTGTGCAAAATAGCTTTATTATCATAAATAAGTTGTTTTTGATGAGTACCTTTGTATTAAAAGACAAAATAAATCATCATCCACAACAACAACATACATATGGGGAGGGCACTGGCTAAAGTATAGCATATCAAAGCAGGTTGAAAAGGAAAATACAGTAGAAAAGAGGACATTTCAAATCATAGGAGAACATTACATAGTATTCAGAAAACAAGGAACAGTAATAACAGCCAAATAACACTATAACCGAAGCATATGAAACAACAATGCAGTAGCAGAAATAAACTTCAAAATTAATGCTACTACTACTGGTATGAAAGGAGAAACGGGTAGAATGCATCAAATTTCCACCAAGCCTATCCCCTTGGAAAGTGAGACAACATCTCTCTACCTATTAACCTTCGACCCTTATCTGCAACCTTCATATCCTGTTACATGAGGCCATGTCCTTGGTAAGCAGATGCGTTGGTTTTTCCTTTTGTAGTTTATTTGGATGATGAATTGAGATGATTCCAGTTATAGTGATTGAATGAAGAGCAAAATTTTCTGGCCGCATTTTGTTAATGAGAGCAGGATTTAAGTCTGTAAACCTCACACCCACTACTTCCTTGGACTTAATAAAGGTATATATAGTTCAAGCAAAAGGCAGTGCTGTGCCTCACTAGCTGCAGAAAGAGTGGGTGCTGCAGAAGAAGTGGTTTTCTTGTGGCAGGGGCGTGTTTCAGATAATGTGGTAGTCTCCTTTCGTCCCTGGCCCCCTTCCTGTTCTCTCTGGGAACTTGTGTGAGGAAAAAGTATGACATGCTTAACCACGGAGAAGTATGGAACGGAAAATACTTGTACAGGGTAGCACCAGAAAGTGAAGTAGGTGAAGCTTATGCAATTACCTTTGACGTAGTGATCATACACGACTAGCCAATTAGTCTTTATTCTGTTTCTTCTTCATGTTAGTTGATATGGATTTTAGTAGTAGGTGGTTACTGTTGGAAAGACAATTTTGCCTATTTTCTCAGATCTGTTGTTAGTCTATCTTTAGTAATATGACCCAATGGGATGCCATACATTCAGAGAATAAAATTAAGGCAGTTACCATAAAAATGTTATTAAAAAAAGGATAATCACAAGTGGTTGGTCTGAGTTATACAAAAATGCTAATAGTAGATTTATATCTAGCTTCATCAATCTTTTAACAGAATTAAAGAATGAGTTTCCTCAGAGTTCAACTCTAGATTTCCTCAGTTCATGATTAGTTTAGTGGACAAACCATGGTTTTCTTTTTTTTTTTTTTGTAATGTATATTTTTAGCTCTTTTATGCTGGGGATCTCTTGTATAAAATAAACTCTTATCCCAATAAAATGAAGGTTTTGACTTTTGGCTGAATCATGCAATTTTCATCTCCGCCATAGTTCCTTATTTATTCATGTGAGAGAAGTTCAAAGGGAAACACTCTGTATGTTCTTCAGGGAGAAAAGTCAAAGCATCACCTTTCTTAGTTTATAAGGGAGTGAATTGTCTCTAGATGATCCAAACTGTGGGAATTTCCTGTCGAAATACAAAATATATTTTGTTAGTGTCACCATCCTAGACAGTTTGCTTGGCCACTTATGTTTAATGGTTTTACATTGGAGAGTTATATTCCTCTTGACTTTTCATGCAATTGGTGTGTCTATGATTTTATTTCCAGAAACAAGGGATTTATTGTTTTTTTTTTTTTGGTTGACGTTGTATACACTCTTCTCCCAATAGGTGCGAGCAAAACACAAGGAGGTGTGTCTTCATAAAGATAGTCCACTTGGAGAAACAATTCTAGAGTGCTACAATTGTGGATGCCGAAATGTCTTTCTTCTTGGCTTCATTTCTGCCAAGACAGAGAGTGTCGTTGTTCTTCTCTGTAGAGAACCTTGTCTAAGTGTTAATGCATTAAAGGATATGAACTGGGACCTGAGTCAGTGGTGCCCACTCATTGATGACAGGTGCTTTTTGCAGTGGCTTGTTAAGGTCCGGATTCTCTTTCTTAGTTTTCCCTTCTGTTCCTTTCGGTTTCTGTTTTTTGTCTTGTATTTGTGATGTGTAGAGTGCTGCAGGTCCCTTCCGAGCAAGAACAGTTGAGAGCGCGCCAGATCAGTGCTCAACAAATCAACAAAGTAGAAGAATTGTGGAAGACAAATCCTGATGCTACCCTGGAAGATCTTGAGAAGCCTGGTGTGGATGATGAGCCTCAGCCTGTTGCGTTGAAGTATGAAGATGCCTATCAGGTTCTTGCTGGGTGATACTATTATATTATCTCCTTAACCTTTTATTTGTATAGATGCATTGCAGGAATGACTCTGCTGTGTAGTTGTGAGTTGCCCCTGGATTGAGTATTGGCATTTTAACAATGCTTGCCTTGACTCTTTTTATGTAGTATCAAAATATATTTGCACCATTGATCAAGCTTGAAGCCGACTATGATAAGGTATGTCAGGATCTTAAGATTATTTTAGATGCTGGAGCCTGAATGCTTAATCCTATTTTATTTTGTTAGCTTTTTGTTGCATCCTGAAATATCATGTATTTTTATTTAAAGCTACCTGCGTCTTCTCACTTTTGCTTTTGGATTGTGTGGGTGTTACTTCTTAAGTTTACGTGATAGTGAGTTTTGTTCGTAGAAGTGCTGAATTTATGAGGACAATTGCATTTACACTTGATTGACTTTTTCTTCTTGGTTCTTAATCTTTGTGACAATTGAACTAAGACATGTCGAGTTACTACTCTGTATTTCTCATCAGCAAAGATGTGATACTTTTTGATTTGCTCATCTTGTTCTTTTGCCTTTAAGTAGAGTTTATACGTGTCTTGAGGGTATGCTTACAAGCTTTGGAATTTTGTTTTCTGTTTGGTAGATGATGAAAGAGTCTCAAAGTAAAGACAATCTTACTATTCGATGGGATATTGGTCTCAACAAGAAGCGCGTTGCATATTTTGTGTTCCCGAAGGTATTTCCTTGTTTTTTTTTTCTACCGTTGATTCTTCTAGATTCTTGGACTGTTATAGTGCTTATTGTTGTCATTTACTATTTCAATCATGGCTTGGAAACCTTTTATTCTCTTTATCTACCTGAACTGAAGATAGTCTGCTGCTTTTTCAGGAAGATAATGAGTTGCGTCTTGTACCTGGTGATGAGCTAAGGCTACGATATTCAGGGGATGCAGTTCATCCAGCTTGGCAATCTGTGGGGCATGTGGTATGGACCTTTTGTCTTGATATTTGAATCTTTTGAGAGGGAAAAATGAAAATATTATATGGAGTCTGGCTAACCACAAACACCTTTAACAAGTAGAGACAATTTGGTTGGAATGACAAAGGCTCCCTGCATCATGAAAAAATTAATTAGTGTGGAAATTATTCTTGAAAGAACTTCCCCCAAAGCCCCTGGCTTCCTTTTTTCTCAATTTTTTTTATGAGTTTCTTTTGCGGTTTCTACTCTTTAAGATATTGGTTGTCTATTCATTTTTCAGGTAAAATTAACTGCTCAAGAAGAGGTTGCGCTTGAACTTCGTGCCAGCCAGGTACCTTAGATTTTATATTGCTAGTCTCATTGTAATATTTTCTTCTCTTTCTTCACCATGTGTTTGTTTGTATTTTGGGTCTTTGCTGAACTATTCCCGTCTCATCAGGGGGTTCCAGTCGATGTGAACCACGGGTTTAGTGTTGACTTTGTTTGGAAAAGTACGAGCTTTGATCGGATGCAGAGTGCAATGAAAACCTTTGCAGTGGATGAGACTAGTGTCAGTGGGTGAGTGAGAATCTCTGGGTTCTACTATAGAACGATTTAAAACAATTGTGAAGATTTCATGTCCTTAATCGTATTATTTCCTTAAAATTTATAGTTCTATCTAAAATCAGATCAGCATGTGCCTTTTTTCCCCTTCATTTTATGTTTAGAGTAATGTCTGTTCTTTTTTAAGTTTTGTCACCGTTGAAGAGTTTATGGTAGTGCATCTTTGCTTTTATTTCCCATCTTAGTATCATGATTCATGAATGAACTTTGAATTAATTTATGCACTACAAGGAATGTCAGTTATTTTTGCTACTATTTTGTAACTCGTATGCATCTCCTTGATGCCAGCAATGAAAACCTTTTTAAAAAAAAGAATGTCAGATTCATAGATTTAACCACCAACTTTATCTGGGTCAACCAGTTTGTAACTTCTATGTTGGAGTATTTATTTTTTTATTCTTTTTGCCTCTTATGCAGGTATATTTACCATCATCTGTTAGGTCATGAAGTTGAGATGCAGATGGTCCGGAATACACTTCCGCGTCGTTTTGGTGCTCCTGGTCTTCCGGAGCTTAATGCATCTCAGGTTGAGTGCTCCATCTGTTAGTTCATCATAATTTTTTTATCTTTGGTATTGACCATGCTCCCAATTATTTTTAGGGATACCTTATTGAGCAGGATATTTTTTGACAGTGAGAATTGTTATACTTCTGGTTGTCTTATTTTGACGTGTTCATATTTTTAGGTTTTTGCTGTAAAAAGTGTTCTGCAAAAGCCCATCAGTTTAATTCAAGGTCCACCTGGAACTGGAAAAACTGTCACCTCTGCCGCCATTGTGTATCATATGGCGAAACAAGGCCAAGGACAGGTAACTTTGAAGTCCTTTTCCCCTATTTTTGTTCTCGATGTTAGTCGCTTGATTTACTGGCTATTTTTAGTTGTTGTTAACTATTTTTTCACCAGGTTTTAGTCTGTGCCCCCAGTAACGTGGCTGTAGACCAATTAGCTGAGAAGATAAGTGCTACCGGTCTGAAGGTGAGGCACCAGCTATTTCTTTATCTCCTTCCAATCCTCAATATGAGTGGGAAAAAGGCTCCATGAAGACATCTTGAACTGGCTAAGAAGCTCAATCACTATTTTAGTGGTCAATCCACATTTATGGAAATATCTAGTGGAAGCATCTGGCAGTGTGTCCCCTTTTATGGTGATGAGCTGAAAATCGAGCTCTTTATATCCCCAGAAGGTTGAGTATGTCAGTAAACGTAAGGTTAAAAATGAATCTCCTATATCCTTCCCAGTTGACCTTGTCCCACCCATGCACACAAACTGAAGGAGAAGGAGATAGGAGTCTAGAAGTATTGGAAATATTAGACATACAAGAAATATAATAGAAGTGAAAAAAAAATTCCATCATCATCTTTTTCTTTAATTTGTGAGATTTTAGGTCCCTCCTTATTTCATTTTCTTTTTCCCAGGTGGTCAGGCTCTGTGCCAAGTCAAGGGAAGCTGTCAGTTCTCCTGTCGAGCATTTAACCCTTCACTATCAGGTTACTTTTTATTTTTTATCCTCAAATGTTTTAATATCGTTCTCTTTTTAATGTTTATCTTTTGAACTTTTGTCTATACAGGTTCGCCATCTTGACACGTCTGAGAAGAGTGAACTTCACAAGTTACAGCAACTGAAAGATGAACAAGGTTGGTGTTCCTGTCTTTGGCCACACTTGTATAGGGATTTAGCATTTACCTGGGGATATTTTTGGAGTTTTCCTTTGTTTTTCCTTTCTATATCCTTTATTAGAGCATTCTAAATGTGTGCACATGATTCAAAGTCATTTGATGTAATGGACTTTCAGGAGAGCTCTCCAGTAGTGATGAGAAGAAATATAAAGCTCTGAAACGGGCAACAGAGAGGGAAATAGCTCAGAGTGCTGATGTCATTTGTTGCACATGCGTTGGTGCTGGAGATCCTAGATTGGCTAATTTCAGATTCCGCCAGGTTGGTTTGACTTATAACTTACTACACAAAACTAAAATTTTGTTAACTATTTTAGCTTTTGTGTTTTTTATGTTCTTATGTACTCATTCATGCTGGTTTTAACATTTCTGTTAAACCTCTTTGTAGGTGCTCATTGATGAATCCACTCAGGCTACTGAGCCTGAATGTCTCATTCCTTTGGTTCTTGGTGCAAAGCAGGTCATTATTGCAATTAATGTCTTCATCCATAAAAAAATGTCATACTGAAATGTAGTACAATGTTGGATTCTTACTCTGAGTTTTGTCCCAGGCTGTTCTTGTCGGTGATCATTGCCAGCTTGGACCTGTCATTATGTGCAAGAAAGCGGCTCGTGCTGGGCTGGCTCAATCTCTCTTTGAACGCCTTGTGTTTCTAGGCGTGAAACCAATTAGGTTACAGGTGATTATCTGAGTCTGTTGGATGTGTTAACATGTCCATCCAGGGTGTTAGGGGCTGAAGTGAAATTTTAAGATTCTCTTTTTCCAGTTATTCTCTTGTTTCTCATATAGTTGCCATATCGATTGAAGGGCTCCTTCGTCATCTATGTTGATTTGAGGAGTCTTCTTTCCCTTTTTTCTGGGTGGTGGTGGTTGGATGCTAAGTTGCTCGGACTCTTCACTTTTGGTGCCGCACCTGCGTCGACACGACATGGGTGTGGGTGTGGGATCCGTTTCCAATTTGGTCGACCAATTTTGGGTACTTCGACCAAAATCGATGGGAAAAGTCTGGACAATTTGAATGATTTCTTAAATCAATACGTAAGCTAAGGTGAAAATGAAGGAAATGGAATACGTTTTATATAAAATTTCTATGTCACTTCTTTACCTTTTATCTCCTTCCAGGATTCGTTCTCCGCATAATCTCATAATTTGTGTTTTATAACTCTATTTTAGATATTTTAATTATTTTTAGGCGAATCCCGACACCCTTATCCATAAATGTATCCATATCCCCGAATCTTTAAAAATTAGATCATGAAGGATCCGACCTTTAGATCCACACCCGTATCGGACACCCGCACAAAGCAATGATTTTTGATCCACTCCTGGTTGGCTCTTCTCTCTTTCTGTTTCCTTGAACTTTTGGAGTTGCTTGCTCACATACTCTTTGAGAGTACTGTTTACTCTTATTTTGCTATTAAATTTTGAAGTGTCAGACTTCTTATTTTTCCATTACTAATGTTGATTCTGTTGTCTATTTCTCTTGCAATTCCAGGTACAATACCGTATGCACCCTGCATTGTCTGAGTTCCCATCAAATAGCTTTTATGAAGGTACACTTCAAAATGGTGTAACCGTCAATGAAAGACTATCATCAGGAATTGATTTTCCTTGGCCTGTGCCCAACCGTCCCATGTTCTTCTATGTTCAGGTACTATCCGATTGGTTTAGCTGATTCATCTTCAGTTCTTCTTGTCCGAGTCACGGGAAATTCTGTCATTTTTTTGTCACCTGGATGTTACAGCGATGTTTATGGCAATATTATTGATTATTTCTTGGAAGATCTCTTGGTGCTTCTTTGATATTGTTTGAGGACATTTTTCCTGTTATGACTGATACATTTTAACTTGAATACTTGGTAATGTATCTGTAGATGGGACAAGAGGAGATCAGTGCTAGTGGAACTTCCTATCTGAATAGAACTGAAGCTGCAAATGTGGAGAAGATTGTGACTACATTTCTGAAGAGTGGGGTAGTCCCTAGTCAGGTACATTCCTATTTGCATCTTTAAGGTTGAACACCTTCATTTGGTGGAAAAAATGTAATTATTATATATTCACAGATTGGGGTCATAACACCATATGAGGGTCAACGTGCATATATAGTGAATTATATGGCGAGAAATGGTTCCCTAAGACAACAACTCTACAAGGAAATCGAGGTAAGCAGTTAGTACATTGACATTATAGTTTTCTTGAATCTTGGATTATTAGTACTTATTTTGAGTATTTCCTTATGTTCAGGTTGCAAGTGTAGATTCATTTCAAGGGAGGGAGAAGGATTATATTATTTTGTCGTGTGTCAGGAGTAATGAACATCAGGTTAGCTTAATCCATTGATTTTCTCTTGTTTGATGCTCAATGTTTTAAGTTTTAAATATTTAGATTTGTTTTGATCTGTTGTCAATTTTTGTATCCTCTGAACCATAAAGCTTTCCCTCTTCCCCCTCCTCTGGGGTCTTTGTTTGCAAAAGTTCCATTTCCCTTTTATCTTGGAGTTCAGGAGGTTAGGAAACATTTTGTTAGCATTGATAAAAAAAAAATTGTGAGTACTTGCTTGCCTAATATATTTAGTCAAGGTGGATCTGTGTCTCTCTTGTGCATATGCTTTTTAATCTATTCCACCATGTCCCATCTGTTCACGATTAAACCATAAGTTTTGACTTCTTTTAATTTTTCTATTCTTTTAGGGCATTGGGTTCCTTAATGATCCACGCAGGCTTAATGTTGCTCTTACCCGTGCTCGTTATGGTATTGTTATCCTGGGAAATCCTAAAGTCTTGAGCAAACAGCCTCTGTGGAATGGTTTGTTAACACACTACAAGGTAATATCTTCAAAATGTTCTCCTTTGGTCATACTACTTAAGCATTATGTCATGATTTCTCTGCTCTTTAAAGTAGTCATGACCTGGCAAGTGTGACCTAACATTAGATGGTTAGTCTTTTGGGCTAGTATATCTTGTTATTATTTGCATACTTGGGGATGTATAAAGTGTAGATGTCATTAGGTGTTTGATGCTTTTGAGATGTTCATACTTCAGTGCATTTTTCTTGCAGGAGCACGAGTGCTTGGTAGAAGGTCCTCTCAATAACTTAAAGCAGAGCATGGTTCAATTTCAGAAGCCCAAAAAGGTACTGATAGTGGTTAAATACTCCACCAAAGTTACATGTCTGCTTGTGCATGATTATGCATCAGTATTGAGGTGTGATGAGGTGTCTTTTTGTGCATGGGTTTTGCAGATCTACAATGAGCGCAGACTCTTCTTTTATGGTGGACCTGGAGTAGTTCAAGGTGACAGTTTCGGATCTGCTTCAGGCCCCAGTGCTGACAGGAGAACTAGTCGTCCTAGGGGTATGGTGAACTTGAACCTCCCCCCACTGGCTGTGAATTGTTTGTTTGAATGTTGTATGGCACTTGGGGATTCCTGCGTTGGAATATGTTTTTGTTTCATCCGATTTGTCAGGAACCCTGCTTTTGCTGTTCTTCGTATTGTAGAGTTCTTCTCAAAATGGTTTTGGAGAAACTAGGAAGAAGAATTTTTTTTATTATTAGAATCTCAAGTATATTTATGCATGTATTTGTCTGCTTTCCTAAGGATATTTTTTAAAATCTTGGTAGGTTCTTATATGGCACCCGGTGTACCCAATGGTACTCAGAAACCCGGTGTTCATCCTGCTGGTTATCCGATGCCTCGGGTTCCCTTTCCCCCTTACCATGGAGGCCCTCCACAACCATATGCAATTCCTACTCGTGGTGCTGTCCATGGACCTGTTGGAGCTGTTCCTCATGTTCCACAACCAGGTAGCCGGGGTTTTGGGGCTGGACGTGGCAACGCCAATGCCCCAATTGGTAGTCATCTCCCTCACCATCAAGGGTCCCAGCAGCCTGTCGGAAGTATTGGATCTAACTTCAACTTTCCTGCATTAGATGATCCAAACAGTCAGCCTTCCATTGGAGGACCTTTATCTCAACCTGGATATGCTTCTAATGTCAGTAAATTTTCACCTTGTTTATTTGATGAAATAGTAAGTGATTTGGTGTAAGGATTTTTTCTTTTTTGAATTATAGATGGCTATCCAGGGACCAGGCCAGTCATTCCGTGATGGACTTTCTATGGGTAGCATGTCACAGGTGATTGATTCTGGACATTGAAATTGATATGTAATTTGTTTTCTCTATCATATTTACCTTCAATTTTTTAATCAGGATTTTGTCGGAGATGATTTCAAGAGCCAGGGGTCTCATGTTCCATATAATGTTGCTGACTTCTCTACACAGGTGCCTGTCCTTTACACCTCTAGTAATTTGTTTATTGTGCCTGCCATCGCTGCCTTAATTTATGCATAATTATGTAGGATGACACTTCTTTTTTATATTAACTGGCCTTTGATGTACTGGTATTTAGGCTTCTCAAGGCGCATATGCTGTTGATTATTCAACTCAAGGAGCACAAGCTGGGTTTCCAGGGAATTTTTTAAACCAGAATTCTCAATCTGGATACTCTCGTTTTGGTTCAGGAAATGAATTCATGTCTCAGGTTAATTTAAATTTCACTTTTTTGGTCCATCTCACTCTTTTAGGCCTGGAGAATATGATTTTGAATATGAGAGTCTAGTCTCGAAGTCATGCAGTTC
This sequence comes from Solanum sitiens, assembly GCA_016801875.1. NCBI lineage: Eukaryota > Viridiplantae > Streptophyta > Magnoliopsida > Solanales > Solanaceae > Solanum > Solanum sitiens. The sequence continues at coordinate 1,068,435 of JABWTJ010000060.1, forward strand.
ATCATACATGATGGGCTGATCTGTTGACACTTCTGACTGGGTGGCTTGTTGGATGAGCTATGTGAAGTCGCCTATGATCTCTTTTCTCCTATCTTCGCTTTTGGTCCTCCGCTTATCAGACTTCTGATATCTGTGCAGGACTATATGGCTCATGGTTCGCAAGGTCTATTTACGCAAGCTGGATATAATGATCCATTACAAGATGATGGTTCACATAATCATTTTGGCATGTCCAATGTTAATTCACTTCAGTCTCAGGTTAATTTATTATTTAATTCTGCCTGAGTTTTCTAAATTCTTCAATGTGATCGGTATATGAAATAAGCATCAGGTGAAGTCCACCAGATTGAGAAGGTGGTTCTTCTCCAGGATATAGTTCGGTGGACTTCGCTTATTGCGAAATATTCTCTTCTTGCTATTTGTTCATTGTACAAGTCTCGTTGTGACTTGGATGATTCAGTTTTTCCTTGGAATGGCATTTGAATTTGTTTCCTTTCTTTCCAGAGTTTACTCAATCCAATTTACTCCCAGCCATTTGCGCACTACAATACACAACCATTGAACTTGCAAAGTTCCCAGCCTCAACAACAGCAAGGCCCACAAGGCCAGGGCTTCCAAAATCAGAAACTCCATTACAATAGTTGAAGACCACATGGCTGTTTTATGATGATTGATGGGTTATAGTTTTGCATCCAGCAATTTGGTTGTCCTGTCAACATGTGACCATCTTATCTGACCTTATGATGAGGTAAAAGAGTGTGTCAATAATTCAGGTCAGTTGGTGACATATTCCTTGCCAATAATCTTGAATGTCGAGTCAGAGGGCTGACATGGTGGAAGTCTTCTTCTCTGGTCAAGGTAACCAAGCGCAGGACATCCGGTGCTGAGAAAGAACAAATAACCCATGTTATCTTCGTGAAGTTTTACGTACTGTTTGAAAAGAAGGTATACTGTTTCTCCAAGAGAGAAAGGTTACATGGCGTGGTATTGAGCCAGAAGGGTGGGTTATATTCAGGACACGGAGTTTGTTACTTGCGAATTGTAAGGAGTACATCATTGTTTGAAGCTGCGACCATATTTTTGTACAGTGTCCAGGCAAAATCCAGCTAACCCTTTCAGCTCTTCCTGACATGTAATTATACTCTCTAGTTATTAGTATTGCAGGGATGATGATGATGATAGATGTGTTTGTTATTGCAGCACTTATAAGTTATTGGGTACATAAACATGCAGGGTTTTGGTCTTTTATTTGAATTGGGTTGCTTGTAATCCCAGTATCAGTTTTGTGGATGTCTCACGTGATGATGCATTTTGCTCGTCAACGATGGAAGAATCTAAGAGTACATAAGCACTGCATGTGTTCTTTCTGCTTATGTCCCTTATATTTCTAACTTTGAATAACATGTGGATTGTCTGGTTAATCGATTGCTTTTCGAGTTGTTAGAAAAGCAGTTGTGGAAGTGAAAAGAAGTGTCTTTTTCGGTGCATCTGGTTTCTAAGCTGCGTTAGCGCTGTGTTTTCCCATTGCATAGTGTACTTGTCAAAGCTATACAGGGTAGTATATTTTTGTTTACAATGCCAGTGCCACATTCTTTGTTCCGAGGGTTTGTCGAAAACAACATTGCTATTTTATAAAGTAGGAGTAAAGTCTCGTACATTTATCTTTTTTGGATCTCATTTGTCGTATGACGATCACATTTGGCATGTTGGTTGAGTCTTTTATAATAAGGCATAATAGATAGACAAACACTAAATTTTCCCCTTGGTTGGTAAATGAACACTTCAATTTTGAGAATACACATTTAGACGATTCAAAATAATTTTTTTTCATAGTATGCAGATTATTTTTTAAAATATTCTAAAGATTTTATGTATGAATGCAAAGTTAAAATAAAGAAGTCCTGAAATTCAAATTATGCTATATAAATTGAGACACAAAGAGTAGCACTTAATGTGTATATATATCAACATTGATTTATACGTTGACATTTACAAACCATTATGGTTACGCTACGAAGTTGTTTGGTAGCTGATCTGAAAGTGAGTTATGCCATGTATTAAATCCATCATAAGTATCATTTTTTGATAACTAGTTAGGGGGTAAACTATTTGTGTATAATTAATATATGAATAACTAATAGTCGTATGAAATAATACATATATTTTTTAGTACTATTTACTGGATCTTTAAGTAGGAAAAAGACAATTTATATTAAACTGAGTGGTACAATAACAACAAATCAGAGTGGCGCAGCGGAAGCGTGGTGGGCCCATAACCCACAGGTCCCAGGATCGAAACCTGGCTCTGATATGATAATTTTAGAGTCAAAGACTCCTATCCGCTCTATTTTTTTTTATTTTTTTAAAAATATTTATTAAATTCCCAAAAAGTTAAAATCCTAAATTTGTCTATTCTTTAACAAGGCAGCAATCTTTTCCGTCAAAAATGTATTTTCGTCTTGTGTTGCTGTATCTTGATGTCCTAATTTGCATGTGTTACGCCAATTTGAAAGTGCAACAGTTACACGTGTTCATGTCACATTATTTAAACTCATCTTAGTCTAATATGACGTGAGAATATATATAACAACTTATACACAACGTAGGTGGTACAAAATTCAGATAAAAAAAAGAATATGCTTTTAGCATTATTAAGAGTAAAGAACAAATACTATTACTGTGGCACAAACTATTTACACTATTAAACCGACTTTATCATATTAACATTAAAGTAATGAGTGATTTAATGAATAAATGTTATGTATTCTATTACATATACTTCTACTATTTAATTATTATTAATGAATATTTTGTTACCATAATATATCAATTAATTGTGATTAACTCAAGTTTTACTGATTTGACAATTTAAACATCTGATTGATCAACACATCTTTTTGATAGGTTTGTAAAAGTATGTCAACGGAAGTAAGACTTACCAAAAAAATAAATTAGGCCTTGAGGAAATTTCGATACACGAGTTATGAGTGTGTGATCATTTCAACTAAAAACTTAAAAATTGAGTTAGTTAAATTATGAGCCGTTTTTTAGTCCAAGTAACTGTTGATTTAACCAAATTTCAATTCAACTCGTATATTTGACACTCTCCAAATTTTTAGGGTTGATGTGTGGGGACAAAGGTTGTGGGTAGATCATGAAATTGACTAGCTCATTTATTAATTATATGTTGGTTGAGGTGGGAGAGGGATTTGTTTGTTTGTTTGAATTTTTGAAGATGGATTTTGAATTGAGACCCCTACCATTTCATACCTATCTTATTTCAACTTTAAATTTATTGTTTTTAACCTTAATGAAAAGTTTTTATATTATATATAAATTACATGACTAAATGTTACTATGATCTAAGGCTATGGTGTAGTGGTTTTGAAGTGGATAGAGAATTATTAAGTTTTGTGTTCAATCTTAAATTCTAATATAGAAAAAAAGAAATGTTATGCGATCTCTTCATATTTATCCAAGCCTTTATAAGTAGAGTTATTCGATATCTATGTTAATTAGAAATTAACAAAGTTGATGAACTTAGTCGAGATGAACTCAAACTGGTCCTAACCCACCATCACTAAAATATAAATATATGTTGGTTGAGATGGTAGAGGAAATATATGTTGGTTGAGATGGTAGAGGAATTTTCTTTTTTAGTTTGTTTGAATTTTTAAAGATGGATTTTGAATTGAGACCCCTACCATTCCATACCTATCTCATTTCATCTTCAAAATTTATTGTTTTAACCTTTTGAAAAGTTCTTATATCATATACAAATTATATGATTAAATGTTATGATCCAAGGGTATGGTGTAGTGGTCAATATAGTGGATGGATAATTATTAGGTTGTGTGTTTTAATCAAAATTCTAACATAGTAAACAATGCTAGGTAATTTTTTTAGATCTGTTTATGCCTTGATGAGCAGAGTTGTCCAATACCTATATTGGTTGGATATAACAAGCTCAATGAACTTGGTCGAGGATTACTAAAATATAAACATATGTTACTAGTGGGATGAGACGGATAATTCATAGGCCTTGAGTTTAAATTACCTGTATAAAAAAAATGAGAGTTTTCCTCATTTTAAGAGTCGTATGCAACATGGATACAAATTAGTCAGAGTCTCAATACAAAAAATAGAATATCGCATGAAAAAGAAAAAATAAATTGAAATTATTTTTTGTTTTGGACCATTAAAAAAGTTTGTGGATCTTACTAGTAGATTTATTTGCTAGGTCATTTATATATAGTGCCAATACACACTCTTTAATTCCATGAAAATGGACAGCCAATTTTTTGCTTGATTAATTCTCCCCACTTCTATTATAGCTTTAATCAATCAACTTTTGTCATTCTTAATGGTCCCTATGATGACCAAGAAAATTAAATATATTCACTTTATTATGAGTACATTTTGATATTTTACTAAAAATATTTAATTTTAAATTAATTTAAGATATGTTACTCTTTTTATAGCCATAAAATCATTTTTGTTGATTTGATGAACTTTTTTGGCATTTAATTCCTAAAACGAAATTTCTATATACATCTATAGGGAAAGTGACTTTAGGGTGATTCGAGTTAGCCATTATTTTCGAGTTTAAGTCTTGTTCAATCAGCTTCATGACTTTATTTAGCTTTTAACGGTGTAACGATATTATATTTCACTATCTCGTCTTCGCTCATGAGCTGATCACTTAAATTACATTCTATCAATAAATACTCTAGACGTAAAATATACGTATATTTGATCCTACCTTTATAAGATAAACAAAATTATTGTTTTAGTAGATCCTCAAATAGCAATACGTGTTAATTACGTGTTTCCAGTGGAAATAGCAAATGATAATTTTTCTAATAATAGATAATATTTCTAATAATGTCAACTTGTTTTTTTTTTAAATTATAAATAAACTAGTAATTATTCCTTTGTTATTTATTGAAGTTCACAACATAATTAGTCTCTTGCTGGCCTAAAAAATGATGTGAAAATAGACAATACATAAAACTGGACCAGCAATTAAAGCCTGGATTTGTGGGGAGTTCTTCTGACTTATTTTTTCTCTCTTTGGGGGAGGGTGAGGGGTGTGGGGACTTCGCGTCCAACTATTTGTATATTGATCGAAAAGAAATGTAGTTATAAATTCTATGAGTGGTTTTTTTTTTTATATTTCATCTATCTAAAAATGACTTGATTCGCTCGTAAGACTAAACTGAGTTCGAGCAGATCTTCGTCTCATCTCATGGATACATTATATTGAGAATTGACTCGTCAAATTAATCACTTAAGCAAAAAAATTTCGTATTCTATTTCATTGACAACTAAAATATCACAAAATTTGATATTTGGGATAAAACATATTGTAAAGATAGTTTTATATTTCGTCCTCGTATTCAAGATTTCTGATTAAAAATAAATAAAGACTTATTAATTCATGCAAATTCGGATTTATGGCACTAAATATATACATATTTGAAATCACATTTTAGATATGGTAGATGCATATTTTTCTTTTTTTGACACACTATGAACATTTATTTTGAAGACAATATTATGAAGCAGAAAAGCAAACCTCGAGTAGGATCATCAGTGATGGAATCATACTTTATATATATATATATATATATATATATATATATATATATATAGAAAGTATTTTCCCTAATTAAGAGTATATAATTTTCTAACGAAAAACTATAGATCGACTCCCTTTGACTTTGTCATTATTGACCACAATGAATAATATGTTACTTTTACGGGGTGATAATTATATCACAATGAATATAATTGCCTCTATTACGTTCAGTGACGAATTACAAAGTTTAATCAATAACATTTAAAAGTTAATATATATTACAAAAGTAACTTTCAAACTTATATATATCACATTATTATTCTTATATACATAACATAATTTTTTAATATATCTACACTAATTGAGAAGATTTTTTTTTAAAAGATTTAATTATTTTTCCTTGTGGGGACTGCTGAGGTTCTTGATTTGCAGCAGGAAATCTCTGATTTTGTGCAGCATAATACAAAGAAGACCCACCCACCCCCACTCCATATGCAACAATACTCTGAATTCAGAATTTAAACGTGATACGTTTTTAATTTAATTATTTAAAAAAATAAGATATGAAATTAATTATTTACTTTTATTTCGTTTGAAAAATATAAATCTACATGACATACACAAGAATAAAATTGTTTTATATATATAGTGGCGGACCTAGGATTTTCGTTCAGGAGGTTCGAAAAATGAAAATGTTGTTGATGAGATTCGAACCTAGGGCATGTAGCTTAATATTCAGGAATCTTACCATTAAGCCATCTATTTTTAATTGTTATTGAGGGGGTTCAAAATATATACATCTACAAAAATACATAAAATTTACCTTATATATATATCGTGTATTTTTTTGCCGAGGATATTCGGGTGAACACCCTGGACCCAATGTGGGTTCGCATATATATATATATTATATATAACAAATTATCAGAGCAAATCATATATTCTTGAATTTATCTCTATGTATTTAAGCTTTTACTTTTTTAATGTTTTTACTTCTGTTCAAAAAGAATTGCCGGTCGTTTTAAATTTTAGAATCGAGTTCAATATAATTATATACTAGTATCTAATTTGATGTACGTTTTTAAAATTAATTTAGGTGTCATTGTAACGTGATAACTTTTCAAATACATATAATGGCGCTTGACCGTACCATCCTGCCATAGTCACGAGTCTGTTTATAGTCGCGACTGTTGTCATAATCAACAAGGTTGAAACTTCCACTCTTCAAAGAGGACACTGACTTTCTATCTTTGAAGGGTTTACCCACAGACTAGAGGGTAAGGGCTCTCACCTTCTTTTCAAATCAAAGAAAGAAGTTCGATTCGACTGATTTTGCTACTTTCTTATTTCACACGTCTTTTATAATCTAGAAATGCATCATATCATATTATAATATTATATTATATTGAATCGAAATCACATTTGTTTCTTCCACCTAACCTTGTTTTGAAAAAATATAGTTGTCTTATTTAAGCTTTGGTAGCTCCTTCTCGTGACTGCCATAAAATTTATTAATTAATTTTTATTCTTCAATTATCACTAGAGAAAATATGACAAAGTAAATATAGTAGCATTAATTTGATTCATTAATTATTTAACTCCCCCATCTTTTTTTCCCTAACATTTATTATATTATTTCTATTAGTACCTCTATTTCATGAGTTCATTTGTAAATCAAATTAATGTTATGTATATATATACTTAATGATTCGGTTTATCATTGTAAAATTTTCATTCAAGATTATTATAGTTTCTTTTTGAATCATGATAGAACGATCTTTTATACATGGTAGGGTAGATTGATTGATATTGTTCAGTGTTCGATTATCTTAATCATGAGCAGATTAAATTAAAATGCGTAAAACTTATTACTATCTCATATATGCGTTGAGATTGTAACATGATTTAATCATAATCATTTTGTTAGCTTTTAGGCCATAGGGGCTCATCACTCAATTAATCCGATTTATATTGTAAAATCTCACTTTAAAATAAAATGTCCTTTCTCTAAAATGACTCTAATTGTTGAATTCGAACTCTAACACCTCCTATCAAAGATAAAAATTAAAAGTAATAATTTTTTGTGTGATCATCCATCCACCTCCACAATACATATAGCACACCTAGAAAACAATTGCAAAGTCATTCTAGGTGTTGTTTGATTAGGTATAATTCATTTGAAATATTGATTGATTAATAAGTGGAGCTTATCAATAACAATAAATATTCCACTATCTAACTTGTCAAACACCTCACATAAATCCATGAAACTTTTAATTAGCTTAATTAAAACATAAACTTCTTTCTATTGCTTTTAACAACAACATACATAATAACAACAATGTACGTAAGTGTAATTTCACAAATGAAATCTGAAAAAGATGGTGCGTACGTAACTTTTATCTCTATCTTATGATGATGATATATGGAGTAGTGAAGAAAAACATTAAAAATCATGTATGAAAAATAAATACAATAATAAAGAAACAAATATTAAAATTAATAAGAAACACGATAGCCATAACAAATAATATGATAATCAAGCTGACAAAAGACAATAATATAGTCACAACAAATAATACGATAACCGATAAAAACACAAACATGTTTCTTCTACTTTCATCATTATAATTGATTAAGATAAAAAAAATGGTTGTTGCACCATTTCCATCTATACTTTTGATTTTTCAATCAAAAGATAGCCATATTTTTCTTTGCTTGCTTTCTCCTTAATTTGATGAATCTTGTACCTAAAATTTGTTTAATTAATAGGCCTACTTTCTATTCCCACTAAAAATCTTTAAGCACAATTACCTAAATCTTATCGTATTACGTTAATCTATTTTAATTTATGTGAACTTATTAGAATAAATATAAAATTAAAAGAAAATAAGAATTTTAAAACATATGATCTTAAACTCTTAATTAAAGATGTTATAATATTTACGTGATTATAAAACTTTTATAACTCATTATGATCTTGAGTCGTTATATTTTTCTCGATGTAAAAACTTCTCATTTAGAGTAAAAATTAATAAGTTTTAAGTTAATACTTTCAAATTTTAGAAATGAGTCATCTTTTGTTGAAATCAATTGAAAAGAAATAATAGAATCACATGTAACAATTAACATGAAAATAGATTTTTCTTGTCATAAATATTATCGCTCATAACTAAAGACTTTTTAAAAAATCTATCACGAATTCATCACTAAATAAAATTAACGATCATTTTTTTAAATTGTATATTATAAAATTTATCTGTCGTTAATTTTTTTCCTCGAGATTGAGATGTGCTTTTGGTACAAAGAAAGGCCTAGGTAGTGGGTAGATTGTTGGGGGGAGATGGTGAGGTTAGGAATGAGGAAGGTGCTATACGTCAAGAAACTAATTAAACCATATAATACAAAGTCCAAAAGTGATAATTAGTTGTTGGAAGACTAGTTAGGGTTGCGATCGGATAGATAGTATTTTTCTATTTTTAATCAGAGGTATCAATTTGGACATTAGAAATACAAAACATCTTAGTAAGACGTTAAGGCTACATTTGATACCAGATCGATGATTTGTACAACGTGCCCCAAGTTTCTTTATTCATGTATAGAAACCGCAAAAATAAAAATAGTAGGATTGATTTTCATAATAATAAATAATAAAGAGATAATGCACAAGTATCCCCTCAACCTATGCTCAAAATCTTTGGGTCACACTTATACTATACTAAGGTCCTATTACCCCCCTGAACTTATTTTATTAATAGTTTTCTACCCCTTTTCGGCCTACGTGGCACTATCTTGTGGGCCCAACGCTGATTGACTTTTTTTTTCAAGTTAGTGCCACGTAGGCCGAAAAGGAATAGAAAATTACTTATAAAATAAGTTGAGGGGGTTAATAGGACCTTAGTATAGTATAAATGTGTCTCTGGAATTTCGGGCATAGGTTGAGGGGATACTTGTGCATTTTCCCAATAATAAAAAAACAACTGCATAAACATATTGAATTCAGTATAAATGTATGTTAAATTCGATCAATTAATTCAATAAAATGGGAATTAGCTAACACACAATTTCATTGGCAACACTTCTTCCTTTAATAAGACTTATGTAGTGCGAATTTAATAAATTGTCAGGATCATAAAACGAATATCAATATTATGTGAAATTATTTTTTTTTGAAAAATCATATAATGAAGGACCACATATTTATTATTTTTTTTAGAGTGCTACATTAGTATGACAACCAACATGTTTTGAACTAATTGATTTTGCAATGATATAAATGACAAATGAAATATAAATAGGTCCTACTTGCTTTTAAATGGATGGAAATTTTTGACGTGCATGCAATTGACGTTTGAAAATTAGACAAAATTTAAAGGTAATGTTTATAAATATTATCAAGAAAGATTGATTTGGTCACCTCAAATTATCTAAAGTGTGAACACTTGTTTAAGTTAATTATGTAATTAATTGTCTAAATTGTCAATTTGTTTGGCCTGGTTGAGAATCTTCAAAAATCTAGAAACATCATTTTCATCCTAATATATAATATACTTCTATTTTTCTTAGAACATAGAGGAAAACTCGTCATCTATTAGTGGCCGACTTTAAATCAATCATATGAGTATGCTATCTCATCATCCGTCAATCTGAATTCTCGAAAGCGATTGAACCAGCCATCCAGATGAGACTCCCGCTGAAAAATATTCTGTTTCCAATAAAAGCTGCCAGTCTGCCACCAAGCTTCGTTATTCTGTAAATGTGCATCAAGTAAATTCGTTTTTGTATAGTAACTCACAAGTTACATAGAAAGTGTAATTTGTACTAAACAAATTTGATGTGAGAAACTCGATTTAAAAAATTCTGACAATTACTATTCTTCAGATGTGTATTTGATAAATTCGTTTTCATGTAATAACTCACAGATTACATAAAAAATGTAAATTATACTAAACAAATCTTATGAGAGGAACTCAATTAAAAAGAATATGCAATTGTTATTCTTTAGATGTGCATAAGATACATTCATTTTTATGTAGTAACTCACAAATTACATAGAAAATGTAAATTATACTAAACAAATCTGATATGAGAAACTCGATTAAAAAGAATCCACAACCACTATTCTTTAGATGTGCATGATATAAATTTATTTTTATGTAGTTACTCACAAATTATATAGAAAATAATGTAAATTATATTAAATAAATCTGATATGAAAAACTCAATTTAAAAAATAATTGAAATCACTATTCTTTAAATATGCATAAGATAAATTTATTTTCATATAATAACTCATAAATTATATAGAAAATATTAATTATAATAAACAAATCTAATATGAGAAACTCGATTAAAGGTACGCTCCCTATTTAGGTACATAGAAAATGTAAATTACACTCATAAAGTTAATAAAAAGTTTGATATGTCATATACACTCCCAATTCAGGTACTATTATTCACAAATCACAATAAGTAAAAAATATTTTATTTTTATTGATTTATTCAGTATTTAGTGTATAATTAATATATAAATATTATATACTCCATAAGCATACTGATTTATCTACATTTGTTATAGGTTAAGTATACGTCAATAAGGACTATAAATTATTCCCTCTGTTCCTATTTAGTTGTCTACTTTAGAAGTGACACACATATTAAGGCACCAATGATTATCATAGGTTACTTACAATTTTATCCTTAACTTAAAAGATTATGTAACTCCCAAGTATAATAAATGTATTTTTTGATTCCAAAAAACATGCATTACAAGTTTACAACTTAGTAGCGCTAGAAATTTTCTAAAATTAAATAAGGGCATATTAGGAAAAAAAATTATTGTCCTTTCTTGATTTTGTTAAAATGGACAAGTAAATAGGGATAGATATAAAAGAAAATATGGACAAATAAATAAGAACAGAGGGAGTAAGATGAAACTTTTTTAAATCGACTAACTATAAATATGAAAAGCTCTTTAATTTAAGGCTATAAAATTTAAATGTTACTTTTAAATTTTTAAACTTTATATCGAATCACATATTTAAGTTAAAACTCTTATTCCTATCCTATACTTAAATATATATATTATGTGCCCTTATTGCTCTTTTTTGTTGTTCCTATTAATGGATGTAATAAAGAAATTGCAGCAACACATGTGGGAGATGATTATTGGGACTGAGGAGTGTCTTGCAGATCACTTTGCCACATGACTTAATTTTTTATTTTTTTTTGGTATTTGTATTGAATTTAGTTTAGATTCGTATAAAGCATGATTATTTTTGAGGAGCGACGCATCCACACATAATTTTTTTTTATTTATAGAAACTCAAACTCAAGACTTTCTGATTAAGAATGATGGAATTTCGAACCATTCCATCATGACTCATATTATTGATAACATAATTGGTTAAGCCAATAATATGACTTGCAAGTTAAAAAAAAAACAATATCAAGATAGGGATGACAAAGAGCCGGCGCGGATGCGGAGCGGCGTGCGTTTAAGGCTATGCGGGGTGGAGTGGGTTTAAGGTTATGAGGGCGGGACGGGCGGGGCGGTTTGAAGTGAATTTTTAAAATTAATGTGGGGTGGGGTGGGTTGCGGGTATATGTGTTTTTATAAGGGTTTAAACTTAATTTCAACTTTTTACATGTTATATAAGTGATAGAGCATTACATTACCATTTTCAAAAAAAAAAAGCATTATTTATTAAGATAATTTCATTAAAGCTACTAAAATATTCAAGATAATAAACGTAAATGGTTCAATAAAAAATAATACAATTTCTTGCATGTTTCGCAATTGACTTCTACAAAAATAAAATTTTAAGTCACTATCCTATTAAATTAATACAACTTAATAAAAAAATGAATTTATTTTATGAAATTTATTTTTAAGTATCAAACATAACTAGAAAAAGATACATTAAAAAAATTATACAGGACAGGGTGGCACTGGTTGAAAATAAAAAGTATTACTATGCAAGGCATTGTGGGGCGGACTAAAAATTTTGCGGATTAAATTCAACCCGCACCACCTCCATTCTACACCGCCCCATTGCCATCCCTATATCAAAGATAATATTCTATGGTGAATTTTTTATTTTTTTATTTTTTTAAAAAAGGTTCAAAATGTAATTCATCAGATCCACTTGACCCTTCATCATCATCCATAAACTAGTGTGGGGATGTGGTGAGATTTGACCAAGAGTATATTTTCGTTATTAAAGGATTGGTTTCTAATTACTATTTTTAGAATAGTGAAAAGATTTAACCCTCAATTGGTAAAACAGAAACAAACAATTTAAGTTCTTATCATATATCACTAAACATATTTAATTTCAAATTTAAAATTATTTACGCATATTAAGAGAAGTTTAAAACATATACATGATCAAAGGTCAAAATTATTAAATTTTGCCCTCTTTAGCAGAATTGTAGCTATGTTCATGTAAAAGACAGATTCTAATAACAACAAACTTAAGAAAATTTAAATTCAAATTCTGAATCTGACTTAACGAACCAAAGAACAAAAGAATCAAAATATGGGGCTACCCCTCTCTTTCTCTCTTTGGACTGATTCCCTTAAATCATATATCTCTCTCCCTTTGATTATTTTTTTTTTAGAAAAAAGGTGTTATAAAGTAATATTCATTTTTTTCCCATTTAAGCTCTATTTCTCCCTATCAAAAATCAAAATTTTCTTACTTCTCATCCATTTTTGTATCTAAATCTTTCATACATACTCTTTTTTTTAAAAATAATCGAGAAATTTCTAAGGATCAGTAATACACGATTCGAAATTATTTAAGGGTCATTGAAGAATTCACAAATGGTTTTTTATAGCATCTTCTTCTCTTTCATGTTGTTTATGTGTTAGCCTTTATTGTCAACCTTTTCTCCTTTCTCTTTCTATCCTCATTTCCTCCACCAATCATACTTCTATATTGAAATTCTTATAAACTTTTTAAATTCGAACGGATACATGTGAGTCATTTTACAATAAAAAATATATAACTTTAAATTATAAAGTTTGCGAGGTTGAATAATATATTTGACTCACCAATCACACTTCTCTATTGCAATTCTTATAAGCTTTGCGACTTTGAGAGGTATATATGAACTATTTATGTAACGAGTGATATATTATTTCAAAATCTCAAAGTCGAGTGGTATATTAGATCGTTTTCTCTTAGTTTATTCATTCAAGAAGAAAAAGAAAAGATGGCAGTTCAAGCTCAATACCCATCAAATGTTCTATTTCTAAATAGAAGTGTACAAGAAGGAAAGAGACAAATTGGTAACAATTATTCATCATTAGTACAATTACAAACTCAACAACAACAACAACAAAGTGGAGTTTTTGGTGAAGAATCATTTCTCAATCCTACTCAAATGCTATTCAATCCAAGAGGTATTACTCTGTTTTTTCGCGCATTTCAACTGATCTAACTAATCCGAACTTTCCTTAATCACTTTTCACTAGACTTGAGACTAGTTGATTGATGGATAGATTGATTCAATCTTGTGTTTTCTTTTATGTTTGTTGCAATGGCAGTTGAGGCGAATTCGCGAAAAAGAGGAAGAGAACATACCTTAGCTACTACAACAACAACAGAGACGATGAGGAATCCATTAATGTCGATCCAATCTCAACATCAATTTATCAATCTTACTCAATTTCACAATAACAATTCATCGCAGATTGTATCTACTGGGCTTCAATTAGCTTTCGGAGATCAATTGCATCATCAACAACAACAACATTCTGTTTCTCATCTATCTCTGCATCATCAATCATCAGACGATTTTCTGGCCTCTCATATTAAACAACAACAACATGAAATTGATCAGTTCCTCCAACTCCAGGTAATAATTTGAATTTTTTTAGATCGATTTTTCAATTTTACTGTTGCATTGAGATCGATTTTTCAATTTTACTGTTGCATTGAGGCTCCCGGAAGCATCCGATTAGTAAATAAATGAAAATGTATGTAAATTATGGCAATAGGGAGAACAATTGAGGCGTACGTTAGAGGAGAAAAGGAAGCGTCACTATCATGCGCTGATCGGAGCAATGGAGGAATCAACGGCGAGGAGGCTGAAAGAGAAGGAGACGGAGGTGGAGAAAGCAGGGAGGCGGAATACGGAACTGGAGGCGCGTGCATCGCAGCTGATCGCGGAGGCGCGTGCGTGGCAAGTAAAGGCTTGTGAACAGGAAGTGACGGCGGCGACGCTGCAAGCTCAGCTACAGCAGGCGATGGTGAACGGCGGTGGAATGAGTACGGCGGAGGGAGACGACGGCGGCGGCGGAGAGGCGGAGGATGCTGAGTCGGGTTATGTTGATCCGGACCGGGTTGCAGAGTCGACCGGCCGGCCGAGTTGCAAGGGATGTAGAAAACGGTTCGCTTCAGTTGTGCTTTTGCCTTGTAGGCATTTGTGTCTTTGTATAGAATGTGATATTGTGGCCCAATCTTGCCCATTGTGTAGATCCATTAGAACCTCAAGTGTTGAGGTTTTTCTTTGTTAGCGGCCCAAATGAAAAGCCCAATTTTAGGCCCAACTCCTCATCTCGACTCATGGCGTCTTCATCACTGAGTAAAATCCTCTTCATTATCATCCGTAAGATGAAAGAGCCTCAATCATGTTGAATTGTCAAACTTTATCATGTAAAATAGATATTTGATTCGTGAATCATAACTTATCTCCATAATAAGTTTCTCAAGTTGATCAGACCTGACATGTTTTAGACATTGCAAAGGAGATTGTTGAGACCCAACGAAGATAACTCATTAGCCACTTCTTAATCATGTCTTTGCGAAATAGTTATTGTCATAGAGTTTTAACTTGTGAATTTTAAACCATTTAAGGACAATGATTATTCTTTTAACCACGAAAGTTTGAAATGGTTATTTGAGAAATTTCTCTCTTTTACCTCATGATAGTGGATAAAAGAACTTTTTCTAAAGCTTCACTTGTGAATTTTGAAACTATATGATAGTAAAAGTGACTATTTGTGAATTTTTTCCTTTTATCTCATGATCGTGGAGTAAAAAAAATAAAATGTGTTCGTATTTCTTTCTTTGAAATCTTTTACTCTTTCTTAATTAGGTTTTTCTTTTTGAAACCAAAATGAGGACTCAAAATCATGTTTGATCTTTAAATTATATTGGATAAGAATAGCATTTATTGATCATTTTCAGTCATGTTTTTTGAAAAATAGTTATTATTTTGAAATTATAGATTTTCCAAATACATAAGGACTATTTTCATAGTTATAAGGTTAAAAGTGATTTTTGATTTTTTTTTTCTCCATTTATTTCGTGATGATGAATAAAAGAAAAAATGTCATTAACTTGTTTACTTAATTACTCAATTTGTTTTGACATACTTGTTAAATAACTTCATTTCATTTCAATCTGTTCAAATTTAAACCATAAGTCGTTTATTTTAAATTTAAATTTCGAATAGTTGATTTTAAAGTGTACAAAGCTCAACACAATTCAAGGAGCAATGATTCACAACCACTAAAACATTTTGAAAAGGATGTTGATGATTCCACTTGATATATTTAACATCATCCTAAATGGATTTTTCTTGTCACTTCTTTTGATGAAAGAAAAAAACATAAAATACAAAAAAATCTGACTGTATTTTGTTTTCTTAATTGATGACATTTGGGGTCCCTTGGCTTTTGATATATATGCATTATCCAAATCTCAAATTAAATATATTATTCTCCTAATTAATGCATGAAATATTTTGATTATAATCAAATGATATATCATATATGTCCCTTCATAGATATTTCTTATGTTTCATAATACCAAGAGTTAGGATTAGGAAAAAATTAAGAAAATAAAACCAATAGATTTTTAGAATTTTCAGAAAATAAGAATACGATGAATTAAATATTAAAGTCGAATAAGGAAAAAACTTGAAATTCTTATTATTTTATATTCATCAAACAATTAAACTTTTAAAGAAGAGGACTGTAATCGCAATTGAAACCTTCTTTTCCCAATTATATAAAGCCCCTTGATCTTATTTTGATCCTTTCATCCACGATCCATTCATAACTATCGAAAAATTATTAAATATTCTATCATATAATTGCTCGTTATTATGTAAGCTTACACAGTTACTTCGGTAATATAATTTTAAAAATTGTTTAAACATAATATCTTTTCTACCAAAAGAATAAAATCATATTTTTTAACTAACTCAATGTGAAATGTGTTAAAAGCCATTTATTATAAGGACCAAAATTAAGATTTAACATTAATGGAAGAACAAAAAAAAAATGACTATCTCTTATTTTATACTTCACCTTGATTATATTTTTCTTATTGTTAAATACAACAATCAAAAGATTACTTATATCTCAATAAAACAAGCTAAAATCTAATCTTGGTGAAAGCCTTTTTTCAACACCCATACAAATGTATATTTATACATATTTTTTTTAAGCTCTCGTAAATTCGTGATTACGATTTTCACTGCGTTATTGAATATATAAATTTACTCACCTGCAATAGATTACAAATGACATTAGAAATATAAATCGCACTAGTTAAGTTTGATGCTATGAATTCAAGCACTTAACTAAGAAAAATGTTGGTAAAAGGAATCAATCTTTGACTTCTCTGATGAAATATCGCATATTGTATCAACTCGGTCATTTTTATAACATTCTTAACGCAATGAACAGACAAAATATGAAGCACTACATAATTGAGGATTATAAATCTTAGGCATTATAAACTTTGCATTATAATCTCAACAAATATGAAAATAAAATGTCATATAATTTTTGTCAACCTCAAGAAATTTGTGTAGCTAATGATTTTGAATTTGAGACATGTAATAGGTTATAAGTCGGGAAGGTCTATTAAAAGAGACAAACTAGTTATTCAATTAAATAAGAGTCCTTCAAGTTTTTTCAAAATCAGGTAGAAGTGACAAATAGTATAAATTAGGTTAAAAAAATATTTTTCTCAATAGTCCCAACCGTTTAACTTTTACACGTTAGTCTAACAACTGTCGTAGTTGTCCGACAACTTCAGTAGTTATCCAAACAACTTTAGTAGTTGTACAGACAATTTCAATAGTTGTCCAGACAACTCGAAAGATGTTAGTTTACTCCTTCATTCTATTAATATTAAGAATAAAAAAAAATAAAGGAGGCTCTTTTATTCTATTTTCTTAATTAAAAACATGTAAGACATTTTTAACTCATTTTTCTTTATAAGTCCTTGTGCATGACAAGTCGAACTAACACTGCTAACACAAAATCTTGCATATGCATTATGTCGTTCATATAAGGTTTACTTCTAAATTATGATTAAGCGATAAGTATTCTTGCTTTAATTTAAGTGATATGTCTGATTACATTGTTATCACATAAACATGAAAAAAATTAACAAAAGTTGATGCTTAAATGGGAGGTGAGCTAAGTATTTTCAATTCTTAATCTCGAGTTAGATATTTAATTATTAATTTCAGCACTTCACTTTAAACACATTTTTCATCACTTATTATTTATCATCTATTTTTAATCAGCTAATTCAAATGAATGATACATTTTGTTATTACTTGCAAAGCACTTGCTTGACTAGAACACATACAACAAATGTGTAAAGTTAGAACACATACAACAAATGTGACTTATAATGATTTCTTGAGGAAAAAGTGTTATTGAAGAAAAGTAAAGCAAAGACTTTTGATTATACCCACAAACTCTAACTTTTTTTTAGAACCCTTCATATTTCATACTTATCTTTAAAAATTATGAATTATACAAATTTGGAAATTCAAGATTTATTTTCATCCACAAATGTAAATGAAGAGCTACACTTTATTTCAAGTACATGACAAGAAGAATGTGCTAATTTCTTGTGGGGTTTGATCAATTGTGGCAATAGCAAGCCACTCATTGGTTATCACACAAATATGGCTAGAAAATTATAGTTGAAAATAATAAAAAAATCACTTATTCCCCTTTTTTTCTATCCAATTAAGAATATTCTGTAAAAATATCCATAAAAATAATATTTTAAATACTGTTGCATAATATCATTTCTTAAACTCGAAAAATTAGTTAATGAGATAAGATCGAAAATACGAGCAAATAAAACTATTCACTTATATTTAGCCAAAAGAGACATGAAAATAGATTTTAATGTTACACAATATAAACTAATTGCAAGTTTAGTAGAATTTGTGCAAATAGGCCTACTACAGGTAAAATACTTAAACTTAGCCTTTAATTAAAAATGAATAAATCTCACTATATCTATCAGCGATATAACCTCCAAAATCGAAGGAATTCAAATATTAATTGACAATCTTTCCTCACAACATATTTTGTATTTCTTGACTTGGTTAAAAAAAACATAACTAAAGTTTAAAATATAAATATGTTTTATATGTGTCATTTTATCAAGTTGAGGACGGGAGTCGAGACGTACCTGGAATAGGTATATATGCTGACGTGTCTTGAACTTTTACACTTTTCTCCCTTTTAATTTCTTGAAAATAAATTTTTTAAAACTTTCCTCATCCATACATCATATATTTGATCCCCCTTTATAAATATACATCCAAAAGCTTCATTAATCCCTACCTCTTCTATTTTTCCAACTTCAATTTACAACAAAAACAAACACAAAAAAATGGCTTTAACACCTTGTTCTTCAACTTCTTTTATCAATAAAAAAGAAAGAAAAAATTATAGTACACATGATGATATCTCAAGTATGATTTGCTTTGCTAAAATCAATCCATCATCATACAATCTCAAAGCAAAAAGTTCCAATCAAGAAGTTCAATTCTTGAATCCCAATATGGAAGAAAAAGAGAAATTCCATATGCTTACAAGTGGTACTCATAGCAACAATAGTAGTACAAAAGTGCCTGTTTTTGTGATGTTACCACTTGACACTATATCAATTGTTGGCAATATGAACAAGCCAAGAGCTATGAATGCTAGTTTGATGGCATTAAAAGGTGCTGGAGTTGAAGGGGTAATGGTTGATTGTTGGTGGGGTTTGGTTGAAAAAGATGGACCTTTGAAGTATAATTGGGAAGGATATGATGAACTTGTGAAGATGGTTCAAGCAAATGGATTGAAGCTTCAAGTTGTCATGTCTTTTCATCAGTGTGGTGGTAACGTCGGAGATTCCTGCAGGTATTTAAAAACACTTTTATCATTTTTATCTATCGTTTAATATTCTGATACATCCGTTAAGAAAACAATTTGATAGCATCAATTAATCATAAGAGGTACTATTTGACTATATTACCCCTTTATCTATTAGTTGAGTGAGTCATTAATGACCATATACCTTCTTGAATAGTAATAGTGGAATTGAAATAAAAAAAAACTAATGATTCTTGATTTTCTAGAGTTCAAATACTTAGTAATTTTTTGTTTATATTTTCTTGAAACTAATATATTCTATATATATATCATTATTTCTCAAATTCTCTTTTACCAACATCTATTGTTTTTTGTTCTATTTTCAATATGTAACAATTAATTTTCTTTTAGAGATTGTTGATTTATACCTATGGCTATCCTACTATTGCAAACATCCTACCAAATCTCAAAATGTATCATTTTCATATAATCTACAATAGTTTTTCAAAGTTTTTTTTTATGATCAAGTGTAGTATTAAAGTCAGAAATTTCGTTAAGATGCTCGAGATTTAACATATATATATATAAAAAAGTAAGATCAATATACACTATACTTTTCTATATATGTAAAAAGTAAGGCCAATATACACAGTTTACTTTTCTATATATTACTTTTCTATAAATGTAAAAAGTAAGAGCAGTATACACAATACACTTTTCTGTATACAAGCAAATTTTTCAAGCAAAGAATATTCAACTGACCTTCATTTGTAACAAGTAAATACATTATATACTTTTCTATATACTAGTAAGAAAAATCGACAAAGAGTGTTTAACTAACCACCCTTCGAACTGTGTTGCTCCGCCACTAATTAATCTTAAAATTGTGAATTGATTTTTGCAGCATCCCTCTACCACCATGGGTACTTGAAGAAATTAGCAAAAATCCAGATCTTGTGTATACAGATAGATCAGGCAGGAGAAATCCTGAGTACATTTCTTTAGGTTGTGATCAATTACCAGTACTTAGAGGAAGAACACCAATTCAAGTCTACACTGATTACATGAGAAGTTTTAGAGAAAAATTCAAGAATTACTTAGGTGATGTTATAGTGGTAAGTCTTTTAATTCTTCTATACAAAATTTAAGTCCTATACACTGACGATATGAAAAATATTTACACGATCATATCACTTAAAACGGTAATTAATGTGTCTCAGGTCAGAGTTTCGAGTCTTGTATCAAGTGAACTAACCCTAATAACCTATTATAACATGTTAAATTATGCCAATGATACAAATATTATTTATATTATCAAATCTATATGACTTAAATATGGAGAACACTTGGAAGAGGAAAACATGTTATCCCAAATTGGTAAAGAAAACAAGTGAAAGATCAATCTCAAGTGATGTCTACTAGACTTGTTTGGTTAACCAAATACAAAATAATGGACCACTAAATTTTTTTTAAAGAGGACCAGAATTTTTCTAGCTAAAATAAAAGAGAGAAAAATTGAAATTGAATTTTATTTATTTTTCTTTTTCCACAGGAAATACAAGTGGGAATGGGTCCTTGTGGTGAACTAAGATATCCATCTTATCCAGAAAGCAATGGTACTTGGAGATTTCCTGGTATTGGTGAATTCCAATGCTATGACAAGGTAAAACCTTAACTTTTTTTCCCTTCTACATTTTGAGATTAGCGGTGGAGGCAGGAATTCTAACAAGAAGAATCTAAAAAATGCATACATAAGTAAAACCTATGTTGTCCCGACACTTTAAAAATATCAATAGGCATATGTCTGGTTCTCCAAAAGTTATGCATGCTTGGAAGATCTGACATAGGCACTACAGGAAAACTGTGAATTACATGGGGATTTATTTGGGAATTAGTATGAAAATTTGCAGGAAACTTTTATACTAATCCCCAGGAAAATCCCCATGTAATTCACAGTGTTTTTGTAATGAGGCGCGACAACAAATTTTTGGAGAGTCTGAGCAACATCGCCTAAATAGTGTCGAAGCCACTTTTTGTCACTACACTAAAATCTTCTCTTATGTCAAGGCGATCGTTATACCTATATATATGTATACGCACATAAAAAAGCTATTTTTACTCTATTTTTATCGTATATACAATTTCAAATGAAGGTATTTCAGTTGAACCCTAGCAAAGAGACTTCCACGAAATGAAACATGAAAAACATTAACATTTTCCTTTTGTTGATATTATAAACAGTACATGAAAGCTTCACTAGCAGCATCAGCACATGTAATGGGAAACGAATCGTGGGGTCGAGGTGGGCCCCACGATTCTGGTCAGTACAACCAGTTTCCTCTGGAAACTGGTTTTTTCAAAAAGGATGGTACATGGAATAGTGAATACGGACAATTTTTCCTAGAATGGTATTCAAGAAAGTTATTAGAACATGCTGACAATATCCTAGCATCAGCAGAAGGCATATTCAAAGGAACAGGTTGTAAATTATCAGGCAAAGTAGCTGGAATTCATTGGCATTATAACACAAGATCACATGCAGCAGAGTTAACAGCAGGGTACTATAACACAAGGAACAAAGATGGTTATTTACCAATAGCACGTATGTTCGCGAAACGTGGGGTTGTTTTTAACTTTACATGTATGGAAATGAGGGATGGGGAGCAGCCACATAGCGCGAATTGTTCACCAGAAGGTTTGGTTAGACAAGTGAAAAACGCGACTAGAGATGTTGGAGTAGAACTAGCTGGAGAAAACGCGTTAGAGAGGTATGATGGAGGAGGATATGCACAAGTTTTAAGTACAAGCAGAGCAGACTCTGGAAATGGATTGAGTGCATTTACATACTTGAGATTGAACAAAAGGTTGTTCGAGCCCGAGAATTGGAGAAATCTCGTTGAGTTTGTGAAGAACATGTCGGAAGGAGGTAACACGAGGCTTCCAGAATGCGATTCGAGTAGAACAGACTTGTATGTTAGATTTGTCAAACAGAGTCATGCTAAGAAAACTACAGAGGTTGCAGTTGTGTAGAGAGGTTTATTTGGCCTCGAGGATTTGGTTCAGTGGTAAAAGTGCAACATATGTCACGAGTTTAAACTGTCTGCCAACTCACCTTCAGAGATTTCTTGCTTATAAAATGTAACATGTAAAATATATAGTCACTCCTATAGAGTATAGCATATATAGATGAGAATAAAAGCTAAAAACTATATTATAGTTTGAAAACTAGTTATTATTTCTGCAACTATAGGACTCAAATGAGTATATTCTTTTCTTTGTACAAAATAATAATAAATTTTGCCTTTCCACATTTTAATATTGTAGAAAAAAAAGCTCCTACTATTGAGTATTATGTACATATATACTTTTTTTTAATCATATTTCTTCTTACTTCTATTGTGATATTAAAATAAACTATATGAGTCTCTTTAATGTAGTCTATAATATGCAATTTTGTCCTCCATTTTTGTTAGAGTCGTGGAGACAACTCTAGCAGAAATACAAAATAAGACAACGTATAATACATAAGTTCAATTCTTTTTCAAATTTTACGCATAATAGAAGCTTTAATATACTTGACTCGATATATACACCCGAGGACCATTGGTTGATTAATTTTAGTGCTTTTCCACATGTTGCAAACCTAACAATTTCAATATGCATAACTTAATTTGCTCTCTCAAGTTACTATTTATCAATTAGAATTTCAATCATAGTCAATTAAGTTAATGTTGGACTACTTCGCCACTATTGGTCTAGGCCCATTTCTATCGTACCGCAGAACATAACTTTTGACCCAATATCGTTCAACAATATTCCCTTCTTTGTAAAAGAACCTTCTCTTCGAGGAAGTCAAGAATAGAGTTAACAAATAATGGTATGAGTGAGTCTTTCTCAAACGAAAATAACATAGGTGAGCCAAATTATTAACCGATGACGGAAATGATTATTATCTGAAAGTTCAATGACATGTACCTATAGACTCACCATGATCTACAAAATTTTTAGACATTTAGAGCCATATAACTAGGAGATTTCAATTTTTCGTGTGTTAGCCAACCCATTAACATTTTGTTGATACAACTTCTGGTCGATTTATTTGAAAAAAAATAATTACGAAACCCTCTATAATGGGTTGAGAGATCAGTACGTACATCCTCACCATATTTCACGACATTTTTAGATCAGTTTTTCATATTCGTTAGCCCATGAATATTTTGGTGAAATGACTTTCAATCGATTTATTTTAAATTTTCTTTACAGGTTTCTCCATAATAAGTTGGGGAAGTCGTACATATAGTCTCACCATGATCCACAACTTTTTTTCTTAGACGTTTAGGATCCATTCTACAAAAAACAGACGTTTCTCAGTGTTTTTCATATGTGTTGGCCCATAAATATTTTGAAGAAAAAAGGTCAGGCCTGATGTTAATTTGGGTCAGCCTGAATACATTCAACTGGGCCGCACCCTAACTCAACCCGATCCAAATTTGTATAAATAAGTTGAACGAAGGTATCTAGGGTTTCCTCTGCTAACTAACGCCCTTCCTTCATCGAGAACAGATTCAGCAAAAATGGTAACTTCTCAATTTTCATAAAGATATCAGCTCAATGTTCTTGTTTTTTCTTCATATTTTGTGTTTTCGGTGATTGGTTTTTGGTTATTTTGTGAGAAAATGGTTCTGTTTTCGTCAAGTTTGATATTGATTAATTGTTATTGTTAAGTGTCAAAAGGATCTATCATACTGTTCCCTTAGAATTGGAGCTGTTTTTTGGTCTCAGATGTAGCTATGAAAAGATATGCAGAGGTGGATTAGGTTTTTGAGCTAGCGAGTTATGGAGTTTTGACAGTTGATTTGGTCTATTTCCAGCTTTATTTGCTTCTATCCCATACTTCTGGGTGCAATATATTGGTCTTCTCGTCGGACAATTTTTTTTTAAAAAGGTGTCTAAAATGTTAATTTGTGCATTAGATTGTGTTCTCTAGCTATCTTGTCGCTGTTTCTGTTTGTTTGTTGTGGCTGCCTTTTTTAAATGTTCTTTGAGCTGAATGTGAGCCGAGTGTCTAGCGAAAACAGCCTCTCTACCCTCAAGGTAGGGAGTTTTGTGTACACTCTACCTCTAGACCCTACAGATGGGATTACATTGGGTTTGTTGTTGTTGGTTTAGATTGTGTTCTTTAGGCTCATTTAGTTGTAATGTTTTCATGACTAAGAAAGGTAGTGCTTTTTATGGATTTGGATTGAGAGAATGCGCAATGTATTTGTTAAGCTTAGCAGGATTGAAGTTATGACAGCTGATATTTCATGCTTTATTGATCAATATATCGCACCCTTTAGTGCAACACATTGCTCTGTTCCTGAACAGTTTGAAAAAGTGTCTTTAGAAAACTAAAAATGTTAATTTGTTTGTGGGTTCATCTGGTTGATGACTGGTTGTAATACTTTTAGGATGAGGAAAGGTAGTGACCTTAATGAATTTTGGATTGAAAGATTTAGTGATCCATTAAGGTTTTCAAGCTTTAGCTGGATTGGTGTTGTGATAGCTGATATCCATGCTTCATTGATCACTATGTCACTCTTTAGTGTAACATTGCTTTGTTCATGAACAATTTGAATGAAAGCGTGTTTAGAAAACTAAAATGTTAATTTGTTCAGCTCATCTGGTTGTAATATTTTCATTACGAGGAAAGGTAGTGGGGCTTTGATGGATTTGGATTAAGATGTTGAATGTTCCTAGATGAGGAATTATGTTATGAGTTTTGATCAATTAAGATATTGACAACAGTTTTGTTGTAGAGGTGTGCTTGTTTATTCCACCACTGCGGTGGACCTATATCGTAGATGACTTTGGATGATGAAGATGCATCTTTTTTTCAGATGAGTCATTAAAAAAACATACTATTTTTTCCTGCAGACTAAGAGGACCAAGAAGGCTGGAATAGTTGGGAAATATGGTATGTAATGGTTTCTTATTTTTTTTATGTTCCCCTTTGCATTGTCCACGCGGTATATTTTTATACACAAGTACACAGATAGAGCTGTGTTTTATATGCATGAATATGGTTGATTAACTTGCTTCTATATGTATTCTTGATTATATTAGAACTAGAACATGTTACTTACAATTTTGTATTACTTTAGTTTATTCAATCTACAAATACTTGCTGAAAAATTTAATGAGATAATTTTTTGACGATTTTTCGAGCAAATAGAAAGAGCTTGACTAGGAAATTGCAGAACTGTTCTGGTTTATTAAGAATATCAAATGATTGCATCCATCTAATTATCCCCATTGTGTTCGGTTATTTGATTAGAACTCCTACGTATATACTTTTCATTTTACACTTGATTATTTGTATGTAGATTGCCTTTTCCTCTTTCTGCAGTTGCATAGAATGTTTTGTGTTTTTTTTATCCAGCAAAGCTATGTTACTAATTATCTCATATTTGTTTAGGTACCCGTTATGGTGCCAGTCTGCGGAAGCAGATTAAGAAAATGGAGGTTAGCCAGCATAGCAAGTACTTCTGCGAGTTTTGTGGAAAGGTATGTTTTCTTTTTTTGGTCTTTTGGTTAAATTAACAGCTATATGCAATTGTATTTAACCATCTGTGGGATGTCTTTCCGTGTACTAGTTGGTTTGCCTTTTATACTTGTGATCTGAAGATATACTTGTCATTATGAGCAGTACGCAGTGAAGAGGAAAGCCGTGGGTATTTGGGGCTGTAAAGATTGCGGCAAAGTCAAAGCAGGCGGTGCTTATACATTGAAGTAATAATTTATTCCCTCATCTATATTTGTCTTCAATTTTTCCTTCTTTTTTTTCCGTGCAAGTAACTTATTCATCTTTTTCTTCAATAGCACTGCAAGTGCTGTGACAGTTAGGAGCACAATCCGAAGACTGAGGGAGCAAACTGAGAGTTAGAGCAAACATCAATCAGCCTTTTTGTTTATCTGCTTATGACAAGTCTATGGAATTTTGAGATCAGATATGTTTTTCAATTATAAGACCATTTTTTATGTTTGTGAATGCACTCGATTTTGTCATTTACATACTGTTGGGGAAATTGATCTTTTCTGAGAAAGTTAATCATTTCCATCTCGTCTTGCAATGATTTTTTGAGTTCGCAGAATATTTCTTGCTACGAAGAGGAAAGCTACTTTCAATGCCATTTTTCCCCCCTCCCAACTCATTTGTTTTGGACATTATGTTGCATTATATGTTCTCTATAGTAGCTTCTTGCTCTAGTAGTTAAATAAATTAAAATAAGGTCCTTATAAAGAGATTTAGGTGAACATGTACCTCAGCTTGTTTCCATTGTATTTTGTGGGCATTTGATGCTGATGTGACACAAATGTTGGAGGTGTTTTGGCGTAAGTTGGTTTGTTCAACTGACAATTGATTCCCATTGTATTTTATGGGCATTTGATGCTGATGTGACACATAGATGTTGGAGGTGTTTTGGCGTAGGTTGGATTGTTTTGGCGTAGGTTGGATTGTACAACTGACACAATTGAGACGAGTTGTTGGTTTTAAGCTATAGTTCTTTGAATAGTGAATTGTTGGGATAACATGAGTTTTGTTTGAATAGAACATCACATTTGAACAACATGACTTTAATTATTGAACATATGTGATGGTATTACAGCCTAGGACAATATGATGGAACAAAATTTCAAACTAACAAAAATAATTTGATCAAATAATCACAAATTACTAATAAAATTCTTGTCCAATATTATCATTCATCATCATATTATATAAACATAAAATTCTATAGATCATCATCATGATGGAGAGACTTCTTGGATCATTCAAAAATCCAAAAAAAAATCCCATAAAATATAAATAAAAATTTATGTCAAATTCTTTCAAATGTGATTAATAGAATCACATCTCTTCCTCACCTCCCCTTGTTGACCACTCTTAACTTGATATACACTTACTTTCTCCATTGCTTGAGCAAAATCATTAGCAAATGCAATAGCATTATTTGCATATAGTTCAACAAATGGCTTTGTCCTAGGGTTACTATATAATAATTGATCTGAACCTAGTACCCCAATGCCCTTCATCAAATTCTTGAACAACACATTGTCAAAATTACCAGGACTTATAACATCTAAGAAGGCTGACATGTCATTGTTATTTGTATAATTTGCACACATTTTGCTCAATCTTTCAACTAATATTGGGTTCATTGTAGGGTCAGGAGTTGGGAATATCCTATGAGCAAACTCCTTACAATGAACAAATCCAATTGTATGTCCACCACCTATCAACACAACCATGTCCTTGACATCAAACCCCATGGATTGGAATTTATTTATCATTAGGTCAACAGTCGCGTTCTCGCGTGTCAGGTGTGCTTCCACGTTTGATGCGTTGGAAACTAGACTGTCCTTCCGGCCCAACGGGACTTTGTAGTGGGGCCCGCCGGTTATGACTACGAGGTTTCGGGTGGCGGTCGCTAAGATGTCCGCGCACGACACGACTCCCGGGCAAGCGAGCTCGACCGCGGTCTTGATGCGGGTGATTAGGTCAAACGCGTCACCGGCGAGGGAATGGTTGATGTCGTAGTCGAGCTCGGATTTGTTGAATGCGGTTGGTTTTATAAGGATGGAGGCATCACAACCATCGACAGCACAATCGTGGAAAAATACGCGGAGGGTCGCGGCCGCCGTGGCGGGGAACTCCGTTTGTTTTTGTTGAGAGATGTCCCTTACAATGGAATCAAATTGTGGACATGTTTTAGCATAGTAGTCTAATGTAAGTTGTGCATGAGAATAAGCAAAAGATGAAAACAAGAGAAAAAGCAATGGCCAAGTCATTGTTTTTTTAAAAAAAAAAGAGAAGAAAACAGATCAATTTGATCTGTTTCTTCTCACAAAAAAAATATTATTGTGGAGTCAAATTAACAAAGCTAAACACATTTGATAATGAAAGAAGAAAACAAATGTAGAGAAAGAAGAATTGGATGATAATTAATTTTTATTGGTTAAGAGATGTTTTAGGCAAAACAATGGTTATATTTTTATTTAATTTATTTATGTAAAAAAATTTTATGTGATTGAAGAATTTCAATTAACCATGACATGCGGTTGATCAACCATTTAAATATATATATTTCATTTGTAACAAAGTAATTATGATAAGTATTAATTGTTAATCAGGTGACCCCAAGAAAATTTCTATGATAAGTATTAATTGATAAGTTGATAAGTAGAGGGGGGAGAACTAATATATATTTTTAATTAAACTCTTGATTTGATAACAAGTTCACAATTCATAAATATCAAATTCTGACTATGTCGCTTCACTTTATAGCTAAATCATGTATATGATAAAACGATCGAGCTTTCTATGGACCATGATACTCATATCATCAAGAATAGTACTGTAAACATGAGAGCTTTTGATAATATTGGTGAACCTGATGACTGGAATAGTAGAGTATAACACTGAGATCTTGTAATATATTCTATAGAATTACGGAGTTAGTCTTGTGGTTTGAAGCTAACATAACTTATAGGTATAGTAATGGAGAACCTAACAAAGAAAAAAGTCGAGTGTGGACAATTATTTTTCTCTTGTAGTACCAATTATAATCGTAATAACTTTATCTGAAAAGCTAGTAAAGAGAATTTTCGCCTTACATAATTAACTAGAAGAGTATGAACCACCAAAACTTGTATGGTAAGTTTACCTACACTTTTATTTAAAAGTTTCAAGTTTAATTTTGAATATAGAATGAATCGTCTTTAGTTAAACGCATTTTATTCTACATTAATGAAAGTTGTATTAATGAACCTCATCCTGAACCAACGTCTTGACCCTCAAGTTCCAGTAGATCTATATTTGAAGCAAGACTGTTCAAACAAATTCAAATTAGTCAAACTTCATAACGTATTCACACACCAATCAAAAAAGGAGGCTATAAAACTCCGAGTACAACGCGTATACCAAGAAGTAGAAAACCTGTTATGAAAAACATAAATTCTCTACAAAGGCTAAAATTAACTTTTTATAAAGAACAATAAAACAGTAAACCAAGTGAATCTAAGAAAATATATATTAATTGACCAATTTACAAAAAGGGAGGGCTAAACAAAACCTCCTCACCCAATTTTAGATATATATATATTTATATATATATTGTTTGCATTTTTCCCCAATAAAATATAAAATTAGATACATTTAAAATATATTTGGGAAAATAAACAAATGAAATATATGGAGGAGAAGAACTAATTAAAATCTGAACTACACCCTTCTTTTCCCCTACTCCTCAAGTAGCTCCTTCATCAACTTCTGAGTGAAATACAAAACTTGGAAAAGTAGTTGTAACATCCCTGCAAATTTTAAACGTAAATCTCGTTAGTCGATATACTCCTCGTATTATCTTTTAACGAGTACAACTCGTATACACTGACCGTAAAGAAACTTTCACACTATCAGGTCACCTAAAAGATACTACAACCTATGTTTGCTCGAACTTTCCAAAAATGGTTTGGCATTTGTGGCAAATCCTCAAAAAATGCATTACTTCTGGAGGATCTGACACATACTCGCGACATTTTTGAAGAATCCAAGTAACATAAGCTACAACAGATGAATGTGACCTGATTGACTCGTCGTTTAAATGAGTATCGCTGATCAAATGGTATGTATTGTTACCTTAGATATGGAAGTGTCATAATCTTTAGTAATGAAGGATTTCGATCCACAAAGCTTCGCCATTCCGATTTGTCAATCTTTCCGTCCTGATTCGAGTCCGCCTCTGAAAACGTCTACATATAGAAATAGAATCACTAATTATTCGAAGTTCGTCGAGACTATAGTTAGGACAGGAAATGACCAGCAAGTAAAAAGGTTGTGTTAACGCAAAGTTGTCAATAACTTAAAAGACTGATGATGCAATTTCTCAGTTATATATTGAAAATAAACTCAATATGAATCAGTTTCCAACGGTAAATACGTACCAACACCCGATGTTCACATCAAACCAGACAATTTAATCCTAGCGGTTAAAGTGATAACACGTATCACTTAATCAAATGTGTGTATGAAAGACATATTTCTTGCATTTATTAGTGTAAACACCGGGTGCGGGTGAGTTATTATTATAGTCTTTCAATAATCTTGAGCCTCTTGTCAAAAAGAAATAACTAATACAATATTGTCGGACCTTGAAAAATTGGATGTGGTAAGATTACCTTATCAAGTATTATCTCAATGGTTTCGTCAGCCAACTTCATCTGAGACTCGCGTAAAAGTGCAATCAACATTTGTTTAACCTGCCAAAACCACAAATAATTAAAGCCTCTGTAAATGTCTCGAATGACTCGCTAATATCTCGTAAATTAAGATAATGTAAGCAAACTCCGAATGGACAAACATAACGAGAGTCAAAACTGAATGGTTGTAAGTGTCTGGAAAGAATTCAAAACCAAGTTTCCGCTGATCAAGTGATCACAAGAACAATAACACAAGCAGGAGAAGTACAAAGGAAGCACACAAGATGCCAGTTACATGAAAACAAACATAACAAGAAACACATAACATGAAAAAGAAACAAAATATACATAAACATAACGCACCTCTTGTCGTTCAATATACCCCGAGCCATCCAGATCATACAGCTTAAATGAAACTGCAATAGCACAAAATGGAGTTTCATGCGACTGTCTGCATGCAATGCATTTAACTAAGGAAATTACAAAATACCGAGATATATATCTTATTCTTTTACTTACAAGTGAGCTTATCTTCCTGGGAGGCATTTGGGTGGAAAACATTCATTGCCAAAACGAAATCCTCAAAATCGACGACTCCTCTTTGCTTCAGATCAAAGAGATCAAAAATCTGCAAGTAAAAATTTCCTAGGGGAAATCAATATCCCACACGCATCAAGGCAATAAAACTTAGTAGTTTTTCACCTAAAGAGATAAATTAGCATACTTGCCAACTCAGTGAACTTCATAAGTTAAATATCCACATTTTGACGAACTACTAATAGGTGTTCTTTAAGACTTCAACAAACTATTACATAAGAACCTCTACGATATGCTTACTCGAGAAATACTTATTAAGCATCCTTTCTAAGCAAAGTATTCTATCAAAATATCGAACTAATATCAATGAAATACCATACCCGATTTGCAAGAAGGTCTTCTTTCTTTCTATTCTCGAATAAAGCCAACTGAAACTCTTCCTGTACATCAATAAAGCATTTGTTCATATATCAGCAAAAAGAGGCATATTATCGGCTGTAATGCGGTTTAATCAAATATGTTGACACTAAAAAAGAACATAAGGTGCGCTCTGTGACAAATAAACTCTACTAAATATCTCACAGGAACAACTTTTCCATCTCATATTAGAGAAACAATCAGAAATAGATATTCAACGCTGTTTTGGATGTTTCAAAGCCCCTTCATGACAAATTCCACTACAACAACATATCCAATGTAATCCTACAAAATGAGGTTTGGGGAGGGTAGAGTGTACGCAACCTTACCCCTACCTTGGATGATTAATTAGGAAGATCTCCGTTTCCACCAATCAAAAAAAAAAGTAGGAACATTATAATAAATTCATTATCCATGATTAATTAGGAAGATTCACTTTTCCACCGATCAAGAGAAAAAAAGAGAAGAAGATTTCCTTTTCCACCGATCAAAAAAAACAAAGAGAAGATTTCCTTTTCCACCGATCAACAAAAAAAGAGAGGATAGTTTCCTTTTCCACCGATCAAAAGAAAAAAGAAAGGAAGATTTTCTTTTCCACCGATTCGGAAAAAAGGGAGAAGAAGATTTCCTTTTTGACCGATCAAAAAATAGAGAGACAGAGGAAGATTTCTTTTTTCGACAGGAAAAGAGGAAAACGTTATTATTGACCGGCTGATGGTAAGAGATTGAGAAAACATAGTCTACTTTGAACCATTCATCTGACATCATGCAATAGGAAATCATAAGCTTCATTGAAACAAATTTCACTAGTTAAATAGAAACTACCTTGCTTATCAGCCCATCATCAATCACTGTACTGCTAATAGTCTTGAACATCTCAAATAAGGCCTGAACTTCACTTACAGTAACTACATAAAAGAAGGCAAACAAATAAGACTAGAGGAGGAAGGTTCTCTACTACATAAAAATATCAATTGGGAGGTTCGGGGGGATAAGTGAAGAGTAAAATTGTTAAGTAAGAACATATATCATGACCAAATTAGGCACACAAAAGCAGCAATAGAAGAACAGACATATTGTAAGAGTAAACTGAAAGATAATTAACAAGACTTGAACTCTGTAAATGGATTTAGCAACTTAAAAGATAGCAAGGAAGTTCAACTTCCCTCAAAGTTACTTAATTTCTTTCATCTCAAAACATCCAAATTCACACGGCAAGTTCAACTTGACTAAATCAACGTGTACACATTAAAAGACCTCAACCGACCAAGATCAGTTACCAGTAACTCACATGCTGTTTTGGATGCCAGGAATATAGGATCTTCATAACCAGGAAATTGATGTCCTCTTGCCACCTTAGAGCTAAAACAGCCCATCTTCTTAAGAACGGCGACCGAGGAGGAAGCACACAACTAGAATGGTGTCTAGCAACCAGCTTCTCTACAATATATCATCAAAACCATTTTAACTTGCAATACAAAATCAAAATTCACATATACATAACAATATACAGTAAAGGACAAATCATAAAACCACTATGGATTACTCATTTCCCCATAACGAAAAATAGGTAATATGAACATACATCCTCCATGTAAGTTTTTTGCTAAATTGCAGTAACTTTAATGATATTATAGGAACTCATTCGTCAGGCTTTCACCAAACTACATTTCCAACCACAAAACAGTAAAGGATTCATACTATAGGGGGGAAAAAAAGATGAA
The DNA here is from genome assembly GCA_016801875.1 of Solanum sitiens. NCBI lineage: Eukaryota > Viridiplantae > Streptophyta > Magnoliopsida > Solanales > Solanaceae > Solanum > Solanum sitiens. Next base: position 1,102,069 of record JABWTJ010000060.1, read on the forward strand.
GGAAGCTTAACAAGTTACTTCTTTGATCAAAATGACAGTATTCACGCAAAGGATTTGGGATTTAAAAGTCAAAAGACCAGACAATACTCCTAGAACTTTTTTTTTCATTTTCTTAATTGTTTGCTAGCCTAAACTTCCTTTCTGTAAGCTTCTCAAAACCTGCCTTGATCAAAAGCCGGATAAACAATAAGGATCAGTGTAGATTAACAATCATTAAGAAGTATTTAATCTCTACACCATGAGAATCAAATGAGTATAAACTATATAAAACATCAACAACAACATATTGAGAGTAATCCTACAAGCATCCTAGCCCCTACCTTGTGAATGTAGAGAGGATGTTTCCGATAGACGCTCAGCTCAAGCACATAAAGGAAATACAGTAGTAAAGAACATATATAATTATTCAAAGAGCTGACTTCAACTAATTCAAATAGAGGCACAGTACATTATTGATTCTTGAATTGTCCACTAGCCTAACCCCCCACCTTCTAACCCCTCCATGGTGGCTAACAAAAAAAAAACAAATCTTTTTGCAGAAAAATCATTACTTCATTCTCAAAGAACAACAAAAAGAAAAAAAAGATCAAAACTTTAACATGAAAAACTACAAAATTCATTTCAAATTCAAAATATATGAAACACCATCATCTAAAAACATCATAAATTTCTACACCCTCTATCCTTTCTTTCTCAAAAACACCAAATAAGCATATCCCAAAACACAAAAACAGAAAACACCCACAAATCTTAAAACATCATAAAAGCATTAAACCCCATAAAAACGAAATGGGTATTTCGAAAACATACAGATTAAAGATGTCCAAGATGAAATTGCTCGTCCTTTAAACAGAAAACCAGAAAAAAAAAAAACAGAGACAACTTTTCTGAAGAGAAATATGTAGTGTTTTCAAGAATTGGTGATATATATATATATATATACAAATACACATATAAAATTTGTGTATATATATAGGAGAGAGCAGAAAGAAGAGAAAAGACAGAGACAAAAACAGTGGGAGAAGCCAAATTTGGTGACCCCAAGAAGAAGAATAAACAAACAAGAAGGAAATTTATAAATTATGAATGCGCGTGAAATACAGGCGTGACAAAAGAGCGTGGTCCAATAGGGAAGTTACATCATGAGGTATTACCGCGGTTTAACCACGGTAAAATATTTTGAGTAATTAGTAGTTGAGTAAAAGGTTAAAAATACACATCATGCTATTTTTACATTAAAATTTGATTGATATTCCTTCGTTAGAAAATTATACTGTATATTTAGTTGTTTTTTTTTTTATGATTTTATATTACATATGACTTCTTCATTGAATTTACTTCGTTATATTATAACGTTTATGATTTCCTCATTTTAAAAATAGTATAAATATTTATAAAAATAAAAAAAACATTTTAATTAATTAAATATTAAATGTGATTCGTCATATATCATAACTCAACAACGGACATGGGGAGAGACCAACACTACTATAATAGCTTTTATTTAATTTTCTTTTTATGAAAGAAGTAAGTTAGACCACCAAAGATGTGGTGCAGTAGATAGAGTTGTTTCTTTCTTAACTAGAGCTTTCAAGTTCGAGCCTTGATTATATAAAAATCATTGGTAGAGGTGCCCCCAATGAATAGTGCCCAATATCATTGAAATCTAAATTAATCAGATTATAATATGAAAGTTGAATAAAAGATGAAAAACTGAAAAAAGAAAAAAGTATAAATTAGGAAATCTAGTCAATTAGATCACTATAAGGAATTATTTATTTTTTCTACTAACGATTAAATATATTCATACGTTTTAAAAAATAAAATCAACAAGTTTGATGTTTATTTTCCTTTTATAAAAATAATTACTTAAAATTAGGAAAACTTTATATGATATATAAGTATTTACTATCTATCAAGTAAGTATAAAATCAACATGTTTAATGTATAAGATTGTAAAATTGAATGTCCAAGTTGATTATATAAGTTTAAAAAAGAAAATAAATTATGGACCCTATCTTCAATAATAACATTCCTAAAATATGTATCACAACATGTCCTTGTCTATCTAGAATCCATTTAAAACTTTTTTTGCAAAAGTACTTTAGTATATATGCATATATATATTTAAAAAATGCAAAAGTAATTTTAAACTATAAAGTATCCACCACTAATTTTTCTACTCCAAAAATAGGAAAAGATAATTATATATTACAATTTAAGAAATGTAGGATTATGCAACAATGTTAATATGCTTATAAGTTTTTTTTAGTATGTATATTTATGATTTTTTGAAAATTAATAAAGAACAAGTTCAATACTATGTAGAATATTTGAGAAAAAAACTAAAATAGTATCTTATGCCCTTATCTCACCCGGAGTACAGGGGAGGACCAAAAGTGTACTAATATTTTAAACATGAGGGACTATTATTGCTCTAACTGAGAATTCAAGGATGATTTTGAATTAGCCAAAAGTTTATATTTTATAACAAAAAAAATATACATCATTTTGAATTTTACGAAAAAATCAGGTTCAACGTGAAGAAACTATCTTATGATGCAAAATGGTTATAGAGTATTAAAGAATAATCCGTTACTATATATTATTGTTGATTAATAGATCTTATGTAATATTATGTATATTTCAAAGTTTGCAATCGCAAAAAATTATTTATAAAAGGAAATACGTATGTGTGATTTATAATTAGTGTAACTTATAAATTATGGTTTGTCATTTGATTAGATTATATAGAATTAGAGAAATTTTGATAGTTTTCACAATTTATGAGATTTTTATGTCTATGAAAAAAGAATACAAACTTAAAAATTCAAATTATATGTCTAAATTGAATTTCAACTTCAAATCATAATACAATAGCGCATATATAAGCAAACCCTAATTAAGTATTTGGATCTTAACTACATTTATTTATGGCCTTTTATTATCACTTGCAATATGCTCTCTAGGGAGGTCAATTAGATTCACTTAATTTTCACTTAATTCTATGGTCTTCTTAATTAATTAAATATTAAGAAAACATGTTTCAAATGATTTTTGTATATCTAAAGAATACAAGTAAAGGAACAATATTAATATCCTGAAGCATATGCCCCTAGGGAGGTGAATTACCTTGAATTAATCTACACTTTATTTGATAATTTTCTTGATTAAATATTAAGTGACCAAGGTATTATTAATTAAATATGATTTTCACTATTGTAGATTAATAATGCTACCAATTAGTCCAACAAGTCACATGTTTTGTTTGATCGAGTACGTAATGGAACAACCTAGTGGACGTTAATTGACAAATAAGAAATTTTATAACGTAATTTTATAAGTGAAATCTAAGAAATTAAGATATACGTTAATTTTAGGATTTTTATATGATAGAGAGATTATTTTCGATAAATTTTGACTCAAAAAAAATATTTTCAAAGGCAAGAAAAAATGATGATAAATAGCAAGAAACTAAACAAATAAGTAAAAACGAATAAATGGTAATACATACAAGACTACATCAGTTATCTGACTATTAATAATACAGAGAAGCGGAAAGGAGTAAACAAGTCCCTCTACCTCTCTTTATAATAAAGTTCGACAGTACTCAATTATCTACTAAAATTTTTATTATTCCATTCTAATCATCGACAACAATATTTTTCTTTTGAAATTAGTTTTAATTAGAGATTATATATTTATTTATATTCTCTTTAAATGTATGCCACAAGTCAAAGAATTAAGAAATTAGACATACATAGGCCCCTTGTTTAATCTTCTTACACTTGTGCATTATCTATCCATGATGCCTTTGTTCTTTTCTTTAAAAAAAATTAAAAATTCAAGTTTGTAATTATTAAAATAGGAGAATAAAATTAAGGATTTAGAATAATAATAATAATAACATTAATAATGATAGATACAAAAAAATATACTACTAATTTTGTTTGGATCATGATTAGTTTTGTATTATACCATAATTAAAAGATATATATAATGATACCAATTAATTTAATTAGTTATGACAAAAAATAAAATACTAATTTTGTTTGGATAGTGATTAGTTCTTTGACATATCATAAATGATAACAAATAATTTAATTAGTTATGACGAAAAATAAAATACTAGTTTTCTTTGGATCGTGATTAGTTCTTTGTATCATACCATGATTAAATTATATAATACTATCAATTAATTTAATTAGTGTCTCTAATTTGAACCACTAGACTCTTATATTAGATTATATATTAAAATACCTTCAAAACTTCATGTTATGAAAGATATATATAATTGTTATAAAAGAACTTACTAAAATTCTTGTTATAAAAGAACTTACTAAAATTCTAAAAGAAAGAAAATTTTTAGAAGATATATTCTTTCAAAGTGTGTTTATATGTTTCATATAGTGGCTATTTATAGCCATACATTAATGCATACATGGTCATTAGTGATGTCATATTCCACATCACTAATGCATACATGGTCATTAGTGATGTCATATTCCACATGACACTCCAGTTATTTTACAACACTCCCCCTTGGATATCTATGTAAAAGAAAGTACATAGATATACATAATACGCATTATTTGCTGCCTCATTAAAAACCTTTCTAGGAAAACCCAGTGGGATAAAACCTAGACTAAGGAAAAAAGAGTACAGTGCGTATTTTACTCCCCCTGATAAAAACCACGATTCAGATGGTTAAGTTTTCGCATTCCAATTTTGTGAACCATCTTCTCAAGAGTTGAGGCTGGTAAAGATTTGGTAAATAGATCTGTTGGATTATCACTTGAAAGAATTTGTCGCACATCAATATCACCATTCTTCTGGAGATCATGTGTGAAGAACAATTTTGGTGAAATGTGTTTCGTTCTATCTCCTTTTATAAAGCCTCCTCTTAATTGAGCTATGCATGGCATTGTCTTCAAAGAGTATTGTGGGTATCTTGACGTCACACTTCAAACCACATCTTTCTTTGATAAAATGTATTACTGATCTTAACCATACACATTCTCTACTTGCTTCATGAATGGCTATTATCTCAGCATGATTTGAAGAAGTAGCGACAATAGACTGCTTCGTAGATCGCCATGATATAGCAGTACCTACGTATGTGAACAGATAGCCTGTTTGTGATCGAGCTTTATGTGGGTCAGATAAATAATCTGCATCTGCATGACCAACAAGATCTGCACTATCTTTGTTAGAATAAAACAGACCCATATCACTAGTTCCCCTTAGATATCGCAATATATGTTTAACTCCATTCCAATGTCTTCGTGTAGGGGAAGAACTATATCTTGCTAATAAATTAACAGAAAATGCTATGTCGGGTCTCGTAGCATTAGCAAGATACATAAGTGCCCCAATTGCACTGAGATAAGGTACTTCTGGACCAAGAGATTCCTCATTTTCTTCTTGAGGTCGGAATGGATCCTTACTCACTTCAAGTGATCGGACAACCATTGGAGTACTTAATGGATGTGCTTTGTCCATGTAAAATCGTTTCAAGATTTTCTCAGTATAGGCAGATTGATGGATGAAGACCCCGTCTACTAAATATTCTATTTGTAGTCCAAGACAAATTTTTGTCTTTCCAAGGTCTTTCATCTCAAATTCTTTCTTTAGATATTCAATTGCCTTTTGAACCTCTTCTGGAGTTCCAATGAGATTAATGTCATCAACATAAACAGCAAGAATAACAAAACCCAATGTTGTTTTCTTAATAAATATACGAGGACAAATGGCATCGTTTATATAACCTTGTTTTATCAAGTACTCACTAAGGCGATTATACCACATGCGCCCTGATTGTTTTAAGCCATATAATGACTTTTGTAATCTGATTGAATACATTTCCCGAGATTTATATGCTTCAGGCATTTTAAGTCCTTCCGGAACTTTCATATAAATTTTATTATCTAGTGAACCGTAAAGGTAAGCTGTAACCACATCCATTTGATGAATTTCAAGATTTTCATGTACAGCTAAGCCGATGAGATATCGAAAAGTTATTGCATCCATAACAGGTGAATATGCTTCTTCATAGTCGACACCAGGTCGTTGAGAGAATCCTTGTGCCACAAGGCGTGCCTTGTATCTTACAATCTCATTTCTCTCATTTCTTTTTCGTACAAAGACCCATTTATAGCCAATTGATTTAACATCACTAGGCGTTTGGACTACTGGTCCAAAAACCTCACGCTTAGCAAGTGAATTTAATTCTGATTGAATTGCTTCTTGCCATTTTGGCCAATCACATCTTTGTCGACATTCTTCGACAGATAGAGGTTCAAGATCCTCATTTCCTTTCATAATGTTAAGTGCAACATTATATGCGAAAACATTATCCACTATGATTTTTGATCGATCTAAACTTATCTCATCAGCTGTAGAACTTATTGAGAGTTCTTCATTTACTTGAGTCTCGGGTTCACTGATCTCTTCAGGAATATCAGGATCAATCAGATTTTGAATTTCTTCGTGAAATTCTTTTGTAGTGTCATTTTTTGTACTTCTTTTTCTAGGATTCTTATCTTTTGAACCCAATGGTCTACCACGCTTCAGGCGTATTTGTGATTCAGAAGCTATGACACTTGTAGATGGTCCTTTTGGGACGTCGATTCGGATAGGCACATTTACTGCAGGAATATGTGATTTTGTTATCCTTTTTGAATCAGTAAATGCGTCTGGCATTTGATTTGCTATGTTTTGCAAATGGATGATCTTCTGGACCTCTTGTTCACACACAGGGGAGCGTGGATCAAAATGAGATAATGATGAAACTTTCCATGCAATTTCACTTTTAAGTTTCTTTTTCTCTCCCCCTAATTGCGGAAAATTTGTTTCATCAAATCGACAATCTGCAAATCTTGCAGTAAATAAATCTCCCGTCAATGGCTCAAGGTAGCGAATTATTGAGGGTGAATCAAACCCAACATATATGCCTAACCTTCTTTGAGGGCCCATCTTGGTGCGCTGAGGTGGTGCTACAGGCACATATACAGCACATCCAAAAATTCGAAGATGAGCAATATTTGGTTCATGGCCAAACACTAATTGTGATGGGGAGTATTTATTATAATGAGTCGGTCTGAGACGAACAAGTGATGCTGCATGTAAGATAGCATGACCCCAAACAGTAGTAGGAAACTCACTTTTCATAAGTAGAGGTCTTGCTATCAATTGTAAACGCTTAATAAATGACTCAGCAAGGCCATTTTGAGTATGAACATGTGCTACAGGATGTTCAACTTTTATCCCTACTGATACGCAATAAGCATCAAAAGCTTGGGATGTGAATTCGCCAGCATTATCGAGGCGAATTGTCTTAATGGGATAATCTGGAAATTGCGCTCTTAATCGTATTATTTGTGCCAATAATTTTGCAAACGCCAGGTTGCGAGATGATAAGAGGCACACATGAGACCATCTTGAAGATGCGTCTATTAGGACCATAAAATATCTAAACGACCCACTAGATGGGTGAATAGGTCCACAAATATCCCCATGTATTCGTTCTAAAAATTGAGGGGATTCAATGTTAACCTTCATTGGTGATGGCCTAATAATCAATTTGCCTTGGCAACAAGCAGCACATGAAAACTCATCATTTGTAAGAATCTTCAGGTTCTTTAATGGATGTCCATTTGAGTTTTCAATGATTCGTCTCATCATTATTGATCCAGGATGACCTATTCGGTCATGCCAAAGCACAAAAGTCTTTAAGTCAGTAAACTTCTGGTTTACGATAGAGTGTGCTTCAATCGTACTTATTTTTGCATAATATAGGCCAGAAGATAAAGTTGATAATTTCTCCAACATATATTTCTGGTCTGAGACAATCTTGGTAATACCAAGGTATTCAACATTCATTTCATTTATTGTCTCAACATGATATCCATTTCGGCGAATATCTTTAAAACTTAACAGGTTTCTTGGGGATTTAGAAGAGAACAAAGCATCTTCTATGACGAGTTTTGTCCCCTTAGGCAGAAATATAGTAGCTCTTCCGGAGCCTTCTATTAAGTTTGAACTACCAGAAATTGTAGTAACATTTGCTTTTCTTCTAAGCAAGTAGGAGAAGTATTTCTCATCTTTGAATATGGCGTGCGTTGTTCCACTATCAATTACACAAATATCTTCATGATTGATCATTGAGGTATCCATATATTCTTCAAGATAAAAGATATAAACGAAATAAACATTATATTATTATTACTAAACAAAAACATTACATAACCTTTTAGTTATTTTACAAGTCTAGGAAAACACATTCATACTAGTTCATACAAACGACGAAAATGAAACATATTTACATTATCATAGATCCATCACCTATCAGGTGATCTATCTTTCCTTCGGGATTCTCAAAGAAATCCGCTACATCTAGATGCATGGGTTCAACAGTATCTTCCGAGATAAAGTTGGCTTCAGCGTTATTTTTCACCTCCTTCAGGGAAGCTTGATATAGCACAACCAGGTGCCTTGGCGTACGACAGGTACGTGACCAATGTCCTTTTCCTCCACATCGATAACATTTGTTGTCTGAATTTTTCTTCTGCACTACATCATGTTTTTCATTCTTCTTTTTACACTGCTGGTGTTGAAGGTTATTATTTAGTGCAAGACGATAACCATGATTGAAATTTCTTCCTCGACCACGACCACGGCCACGACTGGGGCCACGACCTTTTTCACGCCTAGATTGGTGAAAATTTACCGTATTTACTTCAGGAAATGGCATAGAGCCAGTAGGTCGACTTTCATGGTTTTTCATCAGTAAGTCATTATGTTGTTCAGCAACAAGGAGATGTGAAATTAATTCGGAATATTTTTTAAATCCCATTTCTCGGTATTGCTGCTGCAGAAGCATACTTGAGGCAGGAAAAGTGGAAAATGTTTTCTCCAACATATCATGGTCAGTGATATTTTCTCCACATAATTTTAATTGTGAGATAATTTTAAACATGGAAGAATTATACTCACTGATAGATTTAAAATCTTGAAGTCTCAAGTGGATCCAGTCATAACGTGCCTGTGGAAGGACGACCAACTTCAGGTGGTCATATCTATCTTTTAAATTGTTCCACAATACCAGAGGATCCTTAACAGTGAGATATTCCATTTTCAAACCTTCATCAAGGTGATGACGGAGAAATATCATCGCCTTGGCACGGTTTTGATTCGATTCTTGATTATTTTCTTGGATGGTGTCTGCTAGATCCATCGCATTAAGATGAATTTCCGCATCGAGTACCCATGATAGATAGCTTTTTCCCGATATGTCTAGAGCAAGAAATTCAAGTTTAGAGAGATTAGACATTATTAAGAAAAGGAAATTTATACCTCCGAGGCTTTAAAAATCTTTACTTGAACTGGCAGAGACTCGTGCTGATAACGTGTTATAAAAGAACTTACTAAAATTCTTGTTATAAAAGAACTTACTAAAATTCTAAAAGAAAGAAAATTTTTAGAAGATATATTCTTTCAAAGTGTGTTTATATGTTTCATATAGTGGCTATTTATAGCCATACATTAATGCATACATGGTCATTAGTGATGTCATATTCCACATCACTAATGCATACATGGTCATTAGTGATGTCATATTCCACATGACACTCCAATTATTTTACAACAATAATTGATTTGTTTGAAACATAGCATTGTTAAAAGTGTCTATTAATAAGGTATTTTATTATCTCTAATTAATTAAGAAAGGATTAGCATATTATTAAACATAGTTTTGTCTTAATGCATGGTTACGTGGAGAAATACTAAGTGGTTTACCCAAGTTGGATATTTTTTTTAAAAAAATAAAAATTCTTGACTAAATCAAATTTTATTCAAAACAGATGAATTCTATCCACTACGCAAAAAATTATTTACACGATCATATCATTTAATTACTGAACTTTATAAATATACTTCTCCTGTTTATTTTTATTTATCATATTGTATTTTTCGTGTTGAAGAAGAAGAAAGTTGACGATTGAAACATGTCAAAGGAACAGGTCCAACACAACTGACTGGCGTGTTTGCAGCAAGTGTTTGATGAAGCAAGGAAGCTGACAATTGGAATATGTCAAAGGAACAGGTACAGGGAAGCTGACTGACGAATTTACAACACTGATACAGACACGTCAGTCAGTTGCGTTGGACATGTTCCAATCGTCAACTTCCTTCTTCTTTAACATTTCGAAAGCCAATTTGACTAATTTTCGAAATTAAATTAGATTACATTAGTTAGATATTTAAACAACAAATTTGAAGATCCAAACTTATACGAAAAATACTATAACTTACAAGTTTTTGCATATCAATTTGATGAAAAAATATTGCGTCAAATATTAATCAAAATTTTTATTGTTTGACTCTAAAATAAGAAAATTAGCATACTATCCCTATACATTAATGTTTGGTATTGGTTTTGAAAAGCTTTGGAGAAAAAATATTTAACACTAAGGATAGACATGAAAATAATTATTTTCTCTTGATATTCAAAAATAACAAGTAAAAAATAAATATTTTAAAAATAAGCAACAAATAAAAGTTAACAGAGTATTAAATAAGTATATATGATACTCAGTATAAAAATCTATACATTATCCAAATAAATAACTTAATTTAATTTGAAAATTATAAGCACGTAGGCTTCTTATTAAATCCATTTTGAAAATTATAAGTACATAATATACTCCACGATTATTAATTTATAATTGGCTTTTCAATAAGATGAAAAGTCGATAACTCTTTTTTTTTTTCTAAATTAAATTAAATTAACTAATTTTAAATATTTAATGATCGTGTGTTGAGGGAGACAAATACAACTTATCTGATATGGGTAATTAGGTATTTTAAAATGAAAAAATATTTTTTTTTTCATTTGACTTTTTCTTATATAACTGGCAACTATTTTTCTAAAAACAATTCAAAAAAATCAGTAAATAACATTATCTCAATTAAGTTCGTGGATGTGTTAATAACTATATAAAATTAAGTTTTCATTAATTACATGAAAAAATTCTACAGAGTGACTAGTGGTACCCTATACTAGAAGCATATAATTTTGACTTCATATTTTAGTTTATGTGAAAGTCAAATCTAATTTTTGGTTGAAAAATACATAATACTTAATAGACATCGATAAAAATTATTATTGGATAATTCAAACTTTTTTTCATTAAAAAAACTCGTTAAGTTTGAAATCTTGAGAATTAAAAAAAATTATTAAAAATTCTGTCTTCAAAAATGAACTCTGCAATGAATGAATATGTATATAATCGCGTCCTGATCAAACACACAGTAAGGAAAATCTAAGTCAATAGACAAAGAAATATTTTTAATAAATAAATCTATTATTTTCATTTGGTCCATTTTTTAAAAATTATATAAGTCAACTTGAATGGATAATAATTCATAATAATAATGTCCAATAATGTGTCGGCAGTTGGAAAAAAAGGACATAAAGGCATAAAATTCAACGTCCAAATTCAAAAAAATGCATGTGGTGATTTTATAAATTATGATTTAATTTATATACATCATAAAAATAATTTGCTAAAAATTTAATTTAATCGATTATAATAAGTTATGATCCTATTCATATCAGACTTAATATAAAAAATTAAGTCTATTACTATAAGTTAAATTTACGTGATAAAATAATACGTATTTATTTATCAGTGCATAAAACATAAATTCATTAAGAATTACTATATTATAAATTATAATTTTAGTTGTTAATTAGTCAACTAAGTATAGTGATCATCTTTCTAGTTTCTTCTAATTAGTTCTTCTTTAAACTTTTTTAATACTTGTGTTAGAAGGCTTTGGAAAAAACTAATAAGTTCTAAGCACTTTTATTAGTTTAATTAATTTGGATTTGGAATATAATTTTTTTTATTGATTACTTTTAGAACAAAATGCCTTTGTCGGTTTGAGATTACGGCGTAATCTAGATATATTAGCGATTATACCAATAATGTATCTTGTGATGTGAGGAACAATAATTTTTTATTTTATTTCTAATGTTAGAGAATTTTGTTATTTTTTATAATACGAAAATTTTAAACGAAGCGACTTAAGTAATCGCGTTTAATTATACGATGAATCCCACCTCTTCTTTTAAGACTTCAACCATAATGAAATACTAAGAAAGATAGGATCATGAATGAAGTTATCTGGGATAAGGGGAAAGAGGTCTCCAACGAACAAGATAGTCTCAAGGAAGGTAATATTTGAGACGATAATTCAAACATGTGAAAAGAATATACATATATATTTCAATAAGGAGATATGAGATAACGACTATAGTGGATATTAAAAGACAGATAAAGTTAAGGCGAAGAAGTCTTGGGAGGGGTAATTAATAGACATGACATGCACAACTATATCTTACTAAGAACGTGATCCTAGCAATAATATATGAAGATCAGCGATTTTGGATTGAACGTTAAATTAGAAGGTAGTCGAACATTGTCTAGTTTCATTTTCAATCTATGGGTATCATTATTAATTTATTATTACTTTTTTACTATCGTATTCTTTTATTTTAGTATATTACCCGTTGTTTCACTATATTTTTTTATAGTTATCATATTTTTGTTATTGCTAGCCACTGTTCTCTTCTTCATTGTCTTCAACATATCTCTTTTGCTGCTATATATTTATTTCACATTTTTTATATTTTTACTTGAGTTGTCGAAGGTCTATTATAAACAACATTTCTAAGTTCTCAAGGTATATGATAATTGTTACACACCACCTTCCCTAATCCCTCCGGTGAAAGTAGACTAGACATATATTATTATTATATTGTGATCATATATACCATCAATGCATAAAACTTAAAATTTATAAATAACATAACGATAAATTTAATAATACGCGTAGAAGTGAAAAATAGACATGGTCAATACTGGTTGATCGTTATTACAAGTAGTTTGACAAATCATGCATTACCTTTAAGAGACAAGAGAGGATACTGGGAAATTCCTAGCAACTAGCTATAGATATTTTGAATATTTTTCTTCTTAATATATGAAATTGATGTTTAGACATGAATTGATTATGATTTGAGGTTTTAGACAATTGTTAGATATTTTGAATGATTTACTTCTTAATATTTGAAATTGATGTTTAGACATGATTTGATTTTGGTTGACGTTTAGAAAATTATTAGATATTAAAATATATGTGAGATTAGGATTGTACACTATTCGGATTAAATCGAATAACTAAATTAAATTAAATCAAATTTTTATTTGGATTGATTTTTTGGTTTTCCGAATTAATTTTCGATTGATAAATTACTTTGTTTGGTATTTTAGTTTGGTTTAATTTAATAAAATAAAAACGGAATTACGTTGGAGTTAATCACTTTTTTTTCCTTTTTGGTTATTTCATTTCACGATGATTACGTTTATATTTTATGCTTGAACATCTATAACAGGTCTACTTATAAGTACTGTGTTTAAGTTTTTCTTATAATTTATATTAAAAAAATATATTTAAGCGATTCAATATTATTACTTTGGTTATATTATTAATTATTGACGAATAACCAAACCGAAAAAATCCAAACTGAATAGAAAAAAACAAACCAAATTTATTTGAATTAGATTGGATTACACATTTACAAAAATCAAAACCGAACAATGCAATTATTCAAAATATCGTGTTGAAGTCTTATAGTATATTTTAGGCACTTATTGCAAACTTCATAGTCATTCACCATTTTTATTGGAGTAAATCAAATTAATTAATTGATAGGTATTTTTAAACAATTTTTTACTTTCACGAGGTAAGAATAAGGTGTTAGTATAATATTATACTCTTTTCAAAGTTTGTATATGATATTATATTGAATATATTATTATTGTTGATGTTTAATGATTAGACATAATGAAGTAGGTTTTCTGATTAGCATAACCATCTTAGGCGGAGAATTAATAGTTCGATGCATATCTTTTGTTGAAAAATTATTTTATATAGATATATCGATTAAATGTTAATACTTGTAAATATGTGTTTAATTTTTACATAATTTAATACGAAAAAAATTTATGTATATTTTTTTGATAAATTCCTAACTCCATCACTGTACGAGTAGATTTGTAAAACCTTTTGACTATAAATTCAATATGATTATAGCAGTTTTGCATGTCTGCTGGTGTGCTTGATTTTTATTAGTCATGTCCGAATTCAACGGGAGAAGTATGCTCTCTTTTTATTATTTATTAAAAAAAGTATATAAAATATATTGACTCAATTAATTTTGATTTATAGAATAATAAGACTAATGCACATTGACAATATTTTGGTCTTGTATTTGAAAAATAAACAATATTATGAAATTTCAAATAAGGATAACTATCGAGATAATTTTAATTAAATTTAAAAATTTTAATCAGATCGTGAAATTCAAAAAGTTACGCTTCAAATTCAATTTACAAATTTAATTTTAATTTCGCTCAAACTATATAACCATATTCCTATTTCAAATTTTTCTAGCTGGTAAAACTTGATGACATTTGCTTCTAGAATTTTACGTTTGAAATTTAATTTTAAAGTAATTAATAGTTAATCAACTATATCATTGCATGTGATAGAAATTAAATATATGCACTTTACTTTCTTTAGGATTTTTCTTTTTTTTTTAATGATTACTTTTAAAATAAAATGCCTTTGTCGGTTTGAGATTACGGCGTAATTTCGAATTTACATAACAAATTTTATCAAATTTAAATTCGTCTCCTCTTGACACGTGGAATATTTGATGTTTAGCCCATATATAGTTAGGATTAAAATTATATATATAATTGCTATCTAACCATTGTTATATATATATATATATATATATATATATATATTCATTTTTTTTAATTTTATTTTTGGTTTCTCATCCGGTGTCCGAAGCCCACATTAGAGCCCAATTAAACTCGAATTGCGCATTGCAGGGCTCATACGGGGGAGACGCTTCCAACAAAAAATTTTCCATATCCAGGGCTTAAATTTGAGATCCCACCAGTGCACCACAACTCATGTCGATATATATATCCAATTGCTAGAAGAGTCATGATGAGGACGATCAAGGGCAATTTTATAATTTTAAACATTATTATGGGCAAAGTTCTAAATTTATAATTGTATAATTAATTGTCAAAATAGTTTTCTAGAATAATCCATTTTTCCTTTTCAAGAGTCACAAAAAGTTTTGTTTTGTGTGGTCCACAAACTCATTTTATTTTATCTTTAAAAATCAATTTGTATTTGTTTGATTATAATAATAGTGTGAAAAATATTTTTACTTTTATACTCTTGACAATTCAAATCGTTCATCTATGTTTATTACTACTACAACATATTTAGTATAATCCTACAATCTTCCATGTATGTAATTTCCTTTTTAGTTATATATAATGCTTTTTAAACATAAGTATTCATATAGTTTTATTTAACTTATTTTATCTCCAAAATAATATTTATTTTGTCTTTAAAAATTGTGACTTAAATAAGAAAACAAAAATAGCACAATTCTAAAGAGATAAAAAAAAAAAAAAAGGAACATAGCTAATTATATTATATCCCCACTCTTTTTTAAATTAAAAAAATTCATAGATTCATCAGCAGAAATGTGAAAACATCGATCGTGATACTATTAAAAAAACTTACAGACACATATCTCGCGGATGAATACGAGAGGAGAAGTGCATTCGAGAGGGAATATAGGTGTATCGAAAAGGAGAAAGATGTATCTAAGAGAGGATAGAGATGTATTCAAGAGGGGATAAAGATGTATTCGAGAGAGGATAGAGATGTATCCGAGAGGAGATAGTGATGTATACAGAGGATAGGAATGTAGCTGAGAGGGAATTTTTGTAATTTTTTTTTAAAAAAGGAAATTTTAGAAACTATAATAAAATAAGATGTGATTTTAGATAAAAAATTTAAATTAAAATTGAAAAGATAATTGATTATATTGGGCCCGTGAACGGGCATATATATATATCTAAAGAGAAGAAAGGTATACACGCAAACTTTTTATTACATATTATTTATTTTACAAATATACTATATGTACTTATACTTAACTTAAACATTAAGAAAAATTACTTAGTACCTATAGGGAATCAATAAAAAGCTTGAATATCTCATGTTAAAATCTGCTATTAGCATATCATGCTATTTGCATAATACATGCATATCTTCGCATAAAAAATGAAATGTATACAAAAATCATTGCATAGCATAAGAAAAAGAGCTTGGAAGCATAAAAGGGCTTTATTTCATATGGATAAAGCAATTTTCGAAATGGAACAAGTATATAGGCATACTGATCATCAATATGATACATTAATAATGCCTATACATGAAATGAATATATATATATATATATATATATATATATATATAGTTTGAATTAGTTTAAGTTACATATGTTACCGAACTTAACATGATTTTTAGATGAACTAAATTGAACATATTAATATAAAGTGAATATATGATAGGATGAGGTATGGAAAAAAATAAACTACACATAAAAGTTTAAGCATTTATATTTAAAAATATTATTTTCGGTTTATTCTGAGATGATCACATATCCTTTTCAATTGTTGTTGAAATAAAGTAACTACTAGATTATTTTGTGTTCACATGTTAATATGCATTTGTAAAACTTGCATTTTGACTCTTTCATAATAACTCCAAATATTGACCGTGACCATATATTCATTTCCATGCAATTTCTGTGACTATGTATATTTAGCATGTCTATTTTTTATATGAGTTTAATTTTTATATATCGATGGTATAAAATAAAATTTAAGTTACTTAGATTACAAAAATGAAATTAGGGTATGAAATTAAGAATGATAATGGTTATAATATATATATATATATATAACATGATTAAATAACATATAGTAATTTTTTATTAATAAAATATATGGAGACACTACTAATTAGGTATATATAATGCATTTTATCCAATGTCGATCTATAGTCGTTAAAGTTTTTTGTCAATAATATTTCTATGTGCTTTGTCACCTCTAACGTAGAAAATATTGCTTGTGATATATCCTTAATTATGAAAGATAAATATGAAGGTCTTTTTCTTCTAATAGGCAGTTATATACTCATTTTAATTTGTTTGACTAATTTTTCTTTTTAATTTGTTCTTTAAAAATGTTTTTTTTTATTTTTTTGAAATTATATTTTAATTTCAACTTTTTACCTGACATATTTAAAATTATAAAATTTAAAAATATTTTAACACTTTTAAAAATTATATTTTTCTTAAATGTCAGATTAAAATAAATTAAACAAATTGAAATAGAACGACATAATGATAAAAATCACGTGTCTTTTCCATTACTAAAGAAATTGGAGAAAAGTCATTAGTAGGTAGTTAAAGTAGGTTTTATATATAGTGGTCACTTACGGTTAAAATTAAATTTGACTGAATTAAAATTAGATTAATAAATGAATGTTTGTATAAAAATTATTTGAGTTAAAACGAGTTCAACTTATTCAAATTCATATAAAAAATCACACTATAATTCTCAACAAAGACGATTCAATTGTTAAAATTCAAACCAAAAGACTTTCTAATCAAGAATAATATTTTTTGTATTATACTTTGCCACCTACAAATTTGATAATTTATCTTTGAGAAAAAGATTATTTTATTGAGTCTCATTAATTCTATTTTAGGCATTTGAAAATTCATAGAAGAACAATCACATGTTCTTTACCATTCTGTTTTGAGTAAAATTAGGTTTTTATCTTCACATGTATTGCATTTGTATAACTTTTTGACTCGATTGCATGAATATTTTAGGCTCTATATTTTAGCTTTGTAAGGTCGTGTAGGATCGTATTGGATATGAGCAGATCGAAAATAAATTAATAAAAAAAAAATTAATTTTATTTATATTTTATACGGAATAAAAAAGAGAGTTAATCAACAGATAATATCAATATACACAGTTTTAAAATAGTTAAGTGAGACATGTATGGGCTAAAACCAAAAATAAGTTTAAACATCTAAAATTAAAAATTCGTGAAAAAAAGTAGACATATATATATATTGATAATAAAATTAATATCTAAAAACATATCCAATCATATTTCGTGATATCCATATGTAGAACAGTTTATTATTCTCTTTATTTATCTAAAGTGCATTTCATGAGTTTTATATCGATTATTATTAGTCCATTTATATTATAATACACCTCGATAATAAGTTAGACAATACGTGTATATATGTTCTCAACCGGAAACATTATTTTAATACAATTCAATATTGAGATATGTTTTAATACAAAAAAAGGGACAAGTTAAGTAAGTAAAGAAAATAATTGAAAGTTAAAATATAAAATTCCCAAAAAATGTTACTTTAAATATGTTTTACTATTAATTAACTCTTGATAATATGAATATCTATATTACCCATCTGGATATCTATTTTAGTGGATAATATCCGTATTAATTTGATGTATTTTTAAATTAACAGTTATTCATCTCATTTTAATGAGTCGAGTTAGATATTTTTCATCTTTTGTTTATTTCGCTAGCCTCAATATCCATGAACAAGCTAAGTTGATAAATATAAGAAAGTCATAAAATGCATACGTTTTCTTTTATAGATAGGAGCGACTTTTTTGAAAATCTATTTTTGGATAATATTAATATTAATTGAATTGGTTATATTCTTAAAAAATAACTTAAATAAAGTTTAGGTAAACAAATGTTATAAGAAACATCCACGAATACACTTTTGTGAGTTGTGAGTCTTGTGACATTAGTCTTATTTATTTCGATTAAATTAATTAAAGGCAAGATTAAAATAGTTGTATACTTTTTCTTTTTCATCAACGTGGCAATTTATTATTGATGAAGTGGAGATGACACGTATTTGCAAAGGCGAATCTAGAAATTCGATAATAATACGTAAATTTAATAACTTTTATTTAATCAGATTATACTTACCAATATTAATGAGGAATTGATACTTAGACTCTATTTGTAGACCTAAATTAAATGTATCGCATTTAGAGTGAAAAGTAAAAAAATTGTACTTCTAAATATTTTGATGTTTTGAGTTTCAGGTCTATTAGCAGTGAATTTTCTAACTGAATTATCATTAAATATTTATTAAATAATATCTGAACTGTTAGTCAACTTTCTTACATGAAATATCATCATTATTTCGATAGGATAAGTAAATAGCTAATAGTTTAAATGTGCTTTGATAAGCATTTTGTGATAGTTCAAGTTAATAATGCACACATGTGACAATTTAAATATGAAATCAGTAAACAGTATAATTAATATATTTATTTTTTGAGTTTTTACCCTTAACTTATGTGTTTTATAGATATTTGAGTCTAAATACAATTAATTTGAGATCGTTATATCTATACATAAATTTTAAGTTTTAAACCGATCTTTAATTATTTATCTTTATTTTTGCTCCTAAATTGAAATAAACACTAATATCTATACAACCAAAGATTTTTATTCCTTTTGACTTGCAAATTTACAAAAAAAAAAAAAAAATAATAATATAAAAAGACACGTATTCTAACAGCCACCCAACGACCTTGAGTTTGGTCAAAACAAACGGTTAATTAAAGTCTAAAGTTAGTCTTTTTTTTATATATATATATATATATTTATATATTTATATAAAGATGGGGATATTTTTATTCTTCTAATGAAGTCAAAAGTTTATGGTCAACAAAAAGAACATGTTTAAATAAAATGAGTAAATGAACGACTTAAGATATCTCAAACAAAAAAGTTATTTCTACGCAAATTCAAATATAATCAGATTTCAAATAAATATAAAGTATTTACTTAATATACATATGTATGGATAATAAGAATGAGTAATTTTTTTTATTCTCATTTTCTCTTTATTTTCATTTTTTCCTGATACTTAATAAGCAAGCAAAAATATATTATCGATTTAATAAATATTTTATATTGAATTTTACGAGAATGAAATATGAAGGGCGAGAGGGTAGGTGAGTTGTTGGAGGGCCGGGAGACAACATCATGAAATATTACTAATTAGACTTGTTTCTTACTTTGAGAAAAGTATTTTGTAAAATATCATGTAGGCTAATATTTTGACTAATATAATATGAAAAATATTTTTATTTTATTTTCTTACGTACCAAACACAACCTCACATTCTAGAAATTTTTAACAAAAATTAAAAGGGAAAGGCGGTAAGCTAAAAATTGTTCTCGGTTATCTCAATTTATGCGATATATTATTGGGATAATTGTATATAATAGCAAATTAATAACTTAAAATAAATAGAGTAGTTATGGTTTAATTTAATTGTGCTCCATAGCAAACGTTTGTCAAAGTTTGCCAGTCGCCTCTCTCCCAAAAATCTCGCTCGCCACTCTCCCATTCTCGCTCGCCACTCTCCCTCTGCTCGCCTCTCTCGCTTTATACACAGAAGTGTATAAATTGTGTTTCTGTTTTATATAAAGCGAGAGAAAATTGTATATACACATGCAAAAACATATATCTTCGTGCTATACACTTAATTATACAATTTACAAACATTTTACTTCGATTCAATTGTAGACAAATTTAAATTTTATACAAATATTGCAGCGAAAAAGGCCAACGAATTATATAATTGCGAATTATACAATTACAGTGAAATACAATTTTCTCTCGCTTTATACAACAGAAGTGTATAAATTATGTTTTTGTTTTTGTATAAAGCGAGAGAAAAACATATATCTTCTTCATATACACTTATAATTATACAATATACAAATATTTTACTTCGATTCAAAGCAAATTTTATACAGATATTGCAGCGAATTATACAATTGCGCATTATACAATTGCAGTGAAATAGGCCAGCGAATTATACAATTGCAGCGAAATAGGCCAGCGAATTATACAATTTAGGCCAGCGAATGGCCAGCGAATTATACAATTGTATATGTATAGCGAATTATACAGTTATATGTTTGCTATGGAGCACAATTATACAAACTTTAGCATACAAATATTAATTTTTTATTTGCTATATGTGAAAGTTGCCCTACATTATTCACTCGTGGTTCAATGGGCTTGGGCCATAAGTTAATGCTTGGGCCTTTTTCATTTTGGCCCAGTCATCAATCATTTATCACCCCCTATCACATGCATCAATTAGAATATGAAAAAGTTATGTATAATAATTTCTATAAATCTCATAGTACTAAGAATTTATTACATTTTTTTTTCATTTTTTTAATATTAAAAACCCTTTAAAATTTATGGATTTTCATTTCGAATACATTACTAGACTTCTAAATACATAAACAGACATCCGGATATATAGTGGAGGGATGTATCAAAGAAATGATAGGACGTTCGAATACATAGGGAACTAGGGGAGGGACGTATCCGAGAGGAGGATAAAGATGTATCAATGAGAGGAGAGTCATGTATTCGAAAGGGGGATATTTAAAACTTTAAAAATGACAGGAAATTTTAAAGATTATGACAAAATAAGATGTATATTTAGCTAATTTTTCCAAAATATACATTTTCCATCTATTATTTTTTTAGGACACCCTCAAAAGGTAATTATCCATTAATGTTTTATAGGCCAATTAATCTTAAGTCAAAGAATATGCAAAATTAAAATAAGAAATCAGATTAAGATCTGGGCTTCAACAAGTAACAGCCCAATTACTCCAAAACAAAGGCCCATGATCGACCAAGAAATAATCCATGTGATAAGTATTGCTTTGATTTATTTTCTTTTAATTGAATTTTGTGAAATTTTGGTTCGAAAATCATTGTTAAAAAATAATAGAATTTAGCGGTTGGAACAAATTTCGTTAATCTTACTTAGCGATGAATTTTTTAACTAAGTAAATTAATGATGAAATGCTTAGCTAATTTATTTCTACCAAATATTAAAAAAAAATAAAAATAGAAACACGCTCTTGTTTAACATCATTGTACGAAATGTCATAACAAGAGTTTTTTAGGGTCTATTCTACCAATCCATTCATGTTACTAGGCATTTCTGCATTGTTTGAGTGTCTGGTACGCCAATTGCTTTTTACCCATATGCACTTGTTTTTCTATCCTTAAAACTCGATAACTCATAAATCTTTCGTATTTAAAGATATGTGATTAAAAGGGGGTGGGGTAGGGGGTTGTTTCATTAGTTAGCTAAGAAGTCCATTGATTGGCTTGGAAAGAAAAGAAAATCCAGGATTAAAAACAAAAGGGATAGGAATATATAAATTGGATAAATTAAAAGAAGAATATATAAGTTTGTAGAATTAGAAAGTATGTGTTTTAGAAAATGTCTAGATATGCATATTCAAAATTAAAATACATTAAATATCTAAAAATCTTATTAATTTTCTTAATTTTGGGAAAAGGCTCAAATATGCCATCAAACTTTTAGAAAAGACTCATTTATGCCATCAGTTAAAAGTTTGGCTCATTTATGCCATTACCGTTAAAGAAAGGCTCATTCATGCCATTATTTTTTGGTTTTGCAAAACTATTATTGACACGTGGCCATAATTTGGCCACGTCATCATTTTTTAAAATAAAAAAATAAAAAAAATAATTCAATTTCAATTCAGAATTCTGATTTTTTTTATTTAAAAAATTGATGACTTAGCCAATTATAATTCGGCCACGTCATTAATTTATTTAATAAAAAAAATCAATTTTTTTCTTCAAAATTATGATTTTTTTTAGTAAAAAAATTGATGATGTGGCCAAATTATAATTAGCCACGTGTCAAAAATGGTTTTGCAAAACCACCGTTAAAAAATAATGGCATAAATGAGCCTATTCTTTAACAGAAATGACATAAATGAGCCAAACTTTTAACTGATGATATAAATGAGTATTTTTTAAAAGTTCAATAATATATTTGAGCCTTTTCCAATTTTAAAATTTTACGTTAGAATTGAAATCAAACAAAATAAATCAAAACAAAAGTAACACATGTTATGTCCTACAAAATGTTTGGTACGCCGCTCATAGTGTTGGCCCACCATCTTTGAAAGGACAAGTTTATTCAAAATATTAATCACTTCGTTTTACAATTAGTTGGTTCATAATATTTATCATCCATAAATTATAATATTCTTTTTATTTTATTATGATGAATTATTAAGCTTGAAAATATATATTTGATCAATATAGAAAAAATTAAATAAAAAAAATTATATTTATTGGTCAAATTAATTAATCAAATAAATTTTCAGATTCATTGATTAAAAAGTTGACTTTAATTTTTTTTTTAAAATAAGGATAGAATAATAAAGTTGCTTAGTTTCTTAATACACATGAAATAAAAAACATTTGACATATTTACATAAAAATAAATTTAATCTATCTAATATAATTTTTTAACAAAGAATATTCTGATTCCCTACCTTTACCACTAAGTTCCACATATTTTTTTTTTTTACCAATTACATGATTTGATTATATAAATATTCTTTTACATGATCAACTTATAAGATTGAATCCAACAATAAAAAAAAAAGAAAAGGAATAGATTGTGGAAAGTGCAAAATGGGAAAAGTCATGAGCTTTGTTAATGGCTATGCTTGTGGCTTTAACTTAAATTTTGATAGATTTTAATTTTCCAAGAAAACAATTTTTATAGTAAATGAATGTGTTGTGTGTTTAAGATGAAAAAATAATTCTATCACTCATGATAATTATAATAATGTGCTGTTAACAAATGAAAATATCACAATTGACAAAAGTTATTGATTTTACATTTTACTTTGGAAGTCAATATTGAAACTCAAATAATTGGAATATCATATGACAAGCCTTTGGATCACATCATGTGAAACTAGGACAAAGTTTTAAGGGCCTAGTTGAGATTTCCATTTTAAACTTTAATAGGTATTTTTGAGAAAATTATGATTGAGTGATCCATGACAATACATGCACCAATATGTGATGGATATATATATCAAATGATAATAATAGAAGGAATGTACACAGATTTTATCCTAATATTTATGGGATGGAGGATTGTTTCAAATAGATTTTCGATTCATAATAAAGAAGTGTAATTAAAATAACATTGAAAAAAAAAATAATGACAATAAGAAAATAAAGAAAATGAAGCAAAAGGTAATAATAAAAATTAGAGTAAGATACTCATGAATACTAAATAAGGAGAGGATCCTAGACCCTAGCCCCGTCTCTTCCAAATAAAAGTACAACAACACTCAATTTGTACCGTTCTATTCTAATTTTTGACCTCTAAATCTTTTTATTTAGAGTCATGCCCTCGATAAGTTGAAAATATGTCATGTCCTATAATCGATCACCTACTCGTAGTTCTTTTTTGGTCTACCTTACCTCTCTTAGAATCTGTAATAGGCTTATAGTCAACCTCTTACATCTCTTTATCGATGGATCATCATCCTTTTGTCACACGCCTGAACCATTTGAATCTCACTTTTATCATCTTCTTTGTCACATAGGCCACTTCCACTGTGTCATGTATAACTTTGTTCGTAATCCTATGATCTTTCCTAATGCCTCACACACCCATCTGAACATTCTCATTTCTGCTACCCTCTTTATCTTCTAAATGTGCATGTGTTCTTAACTAGAAACACACTATTTATACATCAAAGTAGATCTAACCATCACTATATAAAACTTATCTTTAAACCTTGGTGACTCATTCTTATCACAGTATCCCGACGCAAACCTCCAATGATTCATCCAACCCCCTCCAATATGATATGCGACATTAACATGTTATAAGATTTTATATACTCACCATACTTCAACTTTCTCTCATAAATATAACTTGCGTATTAATCTCACTTTCACTTATATGATAGTCGATTTCAAAATTTAAAAAAATAAAATAAAAAAGGAGGATCCACTAGACCGGGGGATTGAACCCGACGTGAATCGAACACGCAACCTTCTGATCTGGAGTCAGACGCGCTACCATTGCGCCACGGATCCGTTGGTGACACTCAATTCACTAATTTGATTATTTACAAATTCTACAAAATCATTTGATGTGTTTTTATTTAATGTCAAATATAAATAAACTAGCAAACCAATGTTAGAAAATTAGAGGAATCTCATAATTTCAAATAAAAGTAATCTCTTTTAATCTAAACATATTTGATAGCATACAAAAATGAATATTTTGATAGTAAAAGTTGATAAACTCAAAAATATATTTAATAGCAATTTTGTGACTGAAATTAAATATTGATAGAAAGTATTTTTATCTGATAACAATATGAATTTAAATTAACCAGATTATAAATCTTTTATATCAGATTATTTTTTTTTAAAGTCTATGAATTAGGTGTGGTGGTTCATCCATGAAATATTGTATAAACACTTGGTGCGAGTATATTTTTTCCGAACATTATTCATTCTTTTTAACTTATTTGTTAATAAAATCAATGTTACACTATTCCTACACCACTATTTTGATTATTATTTTTTTCCATTTAATTCACATAGTCATACTGATTCTGATTAACTCAAGAGTCATTTAAGGAGAAAACACTTTTTAATAAATAAATTATTTACTCACAAAATTCAAATTTAAAAATTTCTTATTAAATATTTCCTATAATTGTTTTTTTTAGAAAAATAGTATTCATTTCGCTTTTCATGGAATTGCAAGTAAGGTCCATATGGACATTAATTTGTTTTCTTCTTTTTCTAAAAAAATTTCATTTTAAAAATAATACTTTAGTTATAGAATTTCGAATTCTTTTAACAACATACTTAATGTAATTCCATTAGTGAGGTCCAAGGAGGACACAATATATACAAATCTTATTTCTATCTCGTAGAAATAAAAAAATATTTTGATAGACCCTCAACTTAAATTAAGTCTGTCAAACAGTTTGGAAATCGAGAGGCATATATCAAACAATAACAATAAGATAATGTGAAATGAAGATTCGTACATAACAAATAGGAAAAAAGAACAATAACGATAACAAAATAATGCAATAATCGAAGAACCAAAAACACCAATGATAGCCAAAATGCAAAATCAGAAACTTCAAGAATAATGTTAATATTACTTATATAAAGGAAATTCCAAATATAACCACCACCAAGCGTATTTCGCGGGGGAGAGAGAATGCTCAGCTACTTATCAACCTTCTATTTTAATTCAAAATCTTTGAACCCTCTTATCTAAAGTCATATTTTTAATAAAATCAAATATATTATATCTTGTCCAATCACTTTCACCCAATATTTCTTCGATCATCCTTAGTTCAACTTCTATTATAATTCTTGTCATTTTCAAAAATCAAACTCGAAATATCTAAATGAGTATATTTTTTCTTATTTCACACTTAAATTTAGCATATGATGTGGTGAAGTGTAATGGTGGTGAAGTGGTAGAGTATGTGTGGACACAATGAATAATGAGATGTGGGCAATTTTGGTCAATGAAGCCACCCATCTTATTGGTTTGTACCTTCATTTGCCCA
Organism: Solanum sitiens; assembly: GCA_016801875.1. Taxonomy (NCBI): domain Eukaryota; kingdom Viridiplantae; phylum Streptophyta; class Magnoliopsida; order Solanales; family Solanaceae; genus Solanum; species Solanum sitiens. The sequence goes on from JABWTJ010000060.1 coordinate 1,128,600, forward strand.
CCATATACTATATCATATACTAGAGTGATATTGGACATTTCACTAAGCTATGTGTCATGGCCTCATGGGCTTGTTTTTAATGACACACCACAATTGCTAGACGCCCCCTATCCCCCTCAAACCACTAGGGGTAGGGGCAAGGTGGGGGATGGGTCACTAAAATATCTAGAAAAGTTAAGTAGAGGTGGTGGTGGTGGATTAGTGGAGTAGGTGTAGGATGTGCATGTTAGCATTATGAAAGACTCTTATCTCTCTCTCTCTCCCCCTTATCCTTTTGTGTGTCATCATTCATCATAATCCCCATTCCCCACCCACTATTAAGCAAACAACTTGCTCAAAATTCAATGTCCACCCCACCCCCTACCTCTCAACATCATCATTCAACTACCTCAACCTTCACCACTACCACCTCATCACATTTGCTATCTTGCGCCTCTACCCCCCTCCCCACACCCCCTACCATGTCTCAACATCATCATATAAAAGTACAAGTACAACCACCTCAACCACCCCTTAACTTTTGCTATCTTGCGCCTCTCTAGCACTACCCATCTCCCCACCTTATTTTCCTACTCATTCAACATCATCATACAATAACATCTACCACCCCATCTTTATTCATTAGTCGATGGATAACATGTGAATATTTCTATATACTATTCCTTATTAATTTTGTTCGCCAAAGGACGTAAGGTGTGTCGAAAGATTATTTACTATTATTTACACCATTTATTGTGTCTCGAAATCAACCACCCTACCACCTTTGCTATCTTGAGCCTCTCTAACACTACCTATTATTACCCACCTTATTTTCCTACTCATTTTATATCTCACTCAACATCATCAACCTCCACCACCTCATCACTTTTGCTAACTTGCGCCACTAACCTATCCCCCAACCCCTACCATTCACACCACCCTTTATGTCTCAACATCAATCATACAACAACCTCAACCAACCCCACCACCTATGCTATCTTGCACCTATCTAGCACTACCCACCCATTCCCTACCCACCATCACCACTCACCACCCTATTTTCCTCTACTTTTATATTTCACTCAAACATCATCAATCTCCACCACCTTTGCTATCTTGCACCACTCTAGTACTACCCATTCCTCCACCCTTATTTTTTTTATTTAAAAGCCACTCAATTTGCTATAAACAAAACCACTCACACACCATTAAACGATGTCGTCCAACGTTGATTCTACCGTCGTAGTAGCAGAAGATGCCGTCCCGGAGGAGAAGCCACCGCCGCCGGTGAGGAGATTTCCACCGCCGTGTTGGACCCAAGAAGAGACTTTAGCTCTTATTGAAGCCTACCGTGAACGATGGTACGCGCTCCGCCGTGGGTACCTACGGACGGCGGATTGGGATGCGGTGGCAGCTACCGTGACCAACCGCTGCCCAGATGCTTCTCCGGCGAAAACATCAGCTCAGTGCCGACACAAAATGGAAAAACTCCGGCAACGCTACCGTGCTGAGAAACAGAGATCCCTTTCCTGCCCTACCGGTAGGTTTTTCTCATCTTGGTTCTTCTTTGATAACATGGACGCCATGGAAAATGGTACTACTGTTGCAGCAATCAGATCTAATAATCAACAAATCGCCGAGAAACAACAAGCGGTTACTGCTGTTTCTGGTGATGGGTATGCTTTAAAAACAATGATGGATCAGAATTATTTGAAATTGAAAATCAATCAAAAGAATGGTATAGATTCACCCCCAAATTTCATGTTTAATCATGCTTTAGCTGCTACAAAAACCGAAAAGATAAACTTTGCTACTAGGATTCCAAATGGGTATTGTTCATACATGGATATGGGATCTAACAAACAAGAACATCCACATGATCTTGAGTTTTCAAGTGGGTATAGGATGAAAAATGGAGTTTCAATGAAAGCGAAGCGAACAGGGAGGATTATTGGAGATGTAAATGGATTTGAACAAGGAGGAATTAGAGGTGGGGGGACTTTTGTAATGAATCCTAATTTTGATTGTGATGAAGGAAGTGAATATAATGGAAGTAATGCTAGTGATGGTTTCCATATTAGGAATATGGGTGTTTCCAGCTCAAGAAGAAGTTATAATAGTGGGAATGTTGAACAACAACCCAATCTTGATTCTAGGTTCAGTCCTGGTTTGTCGAAATTCGGGAAGAAGGGAGGTGGTGGTAGTGGTGGTGTAGGGATGAAGAGGGGGAGAGATCCGGTGGAAGAGATGGTTTTATCGATTAAGTTATTAGGCGAAGGGTTCATGAAAATGGAGAAAATGAAGATGGAAATGGCAAAGGAAGTAGAGCAAATGAGAATGGAAATGGAGATGAAACGTAACGAGATGATACTCGAATCACAGAAGCAGATTGTGGAAGCATTCGTGAAGGTCTTAGGTGAGGTTCACAAGAACAAGAATGCAAAGACTGTTTCGCCTGAATCATAGCTCTCTCTAAGGCCTTATGTTGACAACAACGACGACAACTCAATCCCAAACAAGTTGGAGTACGCTCGTTTTTTATGATTCTTGATTTGTATGCTCTGTGCTTTACATTTGCTGTCTATTTCTGACTTGTGTGATCATCATAGTTGATCAAAGTTTTAGTCTTTTAGATCTGTTTGCATTTTCCAGGCAATCTGTAGCATATAGTAATGTGTACAGCTACTAGTTTTAGTAGTAGTAGTTGTTATTAATATAGTATTGTGTTGTAGTAGGATTATGAGAAGTGATGAGGGATTTATCTTGATCTGATTCTTAAAGAAATGTTACAACTCTTTTGCCTTTATGATTGTTTTACTTTTGTTGGTATTTGCTTTGAATATACATATGCGGCCCCTTAAACTTGCTCGGATATTTTATTTAGTCGTCTGAAACTAAGGCTTTGTGGAACCTGATGTGAGTTTATGTTGATTTCCATTGCTTCTGGAGGGCATTTGAACAAATACGAAAACGCCTCAATCCCAAACAAGTCGGATTATGTTGGTTTTGAAGGTTCTTGATTCCTATTTGTCTGTGTTTTACATTGGTTGCCTATTTCTGACTTTGTGTGATTATCATAATTGATCAAAGTTTTAGCCTTTTAGGTATGTTGGCATTTTCCAGGCAATCTATAACATGTAGTATTGTGTACAGCAACTAGTTTTATTTCTCTCTTCGTTCTAAAGTAAGTGTCGTTTTAGTTTATTCCATGCATATTAAGAAAAATAATAAATACAAGGTATGGTTTACGAAGTTGCAACTTCTTTGCCTTCATCAATTGGTGGTTAACTGTTTTGCTTCTGATGAAATTATTATTTGGAAAAAAAACTTTCACAAGGAAAAATTATCATTTGCTTCAAATAAGGAAAAACAAGTGCATTAACTAAACTAATTTCAATATTTTATCAATTAAAGCTCTCACTTCATTAATTTGAGCAAAGCTTTGGCAAAAAAGTAATGAAATCTTTCTATTCTTACAAATGTTGACTTTTAAACTCTCATGTTAATGTGAGAGATTATGAATATGTATCACTTATTTTAGATATAATAAGTCTCAAATAATGTTAATGTGATAAATTTATACCTAGACACCACTGTTGACAGACTAGCAATCAGTCTCTTAGACCACCAATAATCTTATAGTAACCCATAATCATAGGAATTAAACAACTACAATTGAGCTCTATGTTGCTCCGACTTTTCAATAATATTGTTGTACTATGTGTCTAATCCTTCAAAAATGCATAGCTTTTAAAAAATTTGACACATATCTTGACAATATTGGAGTCTGAACAACCTGTAGTAAATTTGGCCATTTTTCGCCCTTCAATCCTGGAAAATCAAAGCATCACTAGCAAGTAAAGTTGTGAAGTTATTTTTGCACTAAAAGGATTAGAAAAACACATACTCATGATCAGCAAAAAGACTTTACAACAATGGCAAAAGAACTAAATATAAAATCATTGCCCAGAAACAGAAAAAGGCCAAAAAAAAATAAAAAAATTACATGGCAAACCAAGCATTACAACAAAATGGAGAATACGATACACATATTCTCCTTCGACTAGCATAGAAGAACTACCTGGATTACATTCTCCTGTAAATATGAAAAACTAATGTTATACGAGGAACAATCTCAAGAATCCTTCGAACTGCTTGAGCTCTCATCTTTCCAAGATGCTTGCCATTGCTTGTCATAGAAAGTAGTCTCTTCCAACAACTTTTTGATAGTTTCTAAATCCTCATTCTTGCGGATTAGGAGGACACCCGCCACAGCTACAAACAATAGTGTTTTGCAAAAGAAATTCCCCATTTGGTCGACGAGGCCTACACCAGTCAAGCTATCCACAAAGTAGGCCATAAAGAAACCAATCATTGCAGCACGACCTGTACAAGATTCACATCACCCCTTGGTTGATCAGCTTAATCCTAATATACGTACTGCTTTGTGTGTGAGAACAGGATACAGTAGCGAGCAAAAAGGATATGAACCTCCTTAAACTCTACAAGAGACGGTTCAAAGCTGGAACCCATCAGAAAACAAAGTAACAGTTGTAATACTACTAAAATAGTGTCCATTAATGTTATTTTTGTTACTACTGTCCTGTTACTATCTGCTATTTTCTTGTACTTCTATTACTTCTTTCTTTGGACTGCTTAAGACTATTTTTCCCGTGAGCCGAAGGTCTATCAGAAACAGTCTATCTACCCCTGAGGTAGGGCTAAAGTTTGTGTACACTCTACCCTTCCTAGACCCCAGTTTGTGGGATTATATCGGGTATGTTGTTCTTATGAATATTTTGGTCCTTGTGTCATGAAGGAAATAGAAGTCGTCAGTGGTGTGTGTTTTAAAAAGTAGGATCTTGAAACTGTTATATTCTAATGTTGGTGTAACATGCAGTTCCTTTTGGATGTAAAATCATAAACTTTTTGGATTACCTGCATATGTGAGGGGACAAAATTCTTTTTGGTGTACATATTTGGAACCAGCTCGGTGCAATTAGTGAAACTTCAACTACTTATCAAGAGAAGGAAAAGGGATATGAAGCAAACCGTTGAGACGTTCTGCTTCAGGAAGATGGAACCTCTTCATCCATGCCCACCAAGGAATAATTGAGGTGTCGAAAAGCACAGGATCTTCATTACTTGATGACTCGGGGTTATCTTCTAACCATTTCCTTCTCCTAACCTCTGCAAATGAATAGCCATCAATTGTTATATTGCGATTATTTCCAAAAAAGGAGACTGTTGATAATGTCTAATACCACTAGGCACACAAATGAGTCTAGCGGAGGAAAGGGATCAACAAAAAGTAGTTAAAAACTAACAACTGCATATAAGCTAACATAATCCATTAATTCAAGAAAGTCATCATTTCATGTGAGAAATATTTTGGATTGAGAGGCATCTTAGATGAACATCTTCTCGTACTGTCTGAAATTGCATCAAACTTACAGATAACTTAATTTCAGAGTTTGATCCAGCCAAAGTGCAAGAAAGCACATCTATGAATACCTTCTTGTCCATGGCTCCCCCATGTTGTGTGCTGCAAATCCTTCACAAGCAAACTTCATAAACAATTCTGCTCCACAATTTCTTAGTTGCTTTATTTCATGCTCATTTCAATCTTTTAAAGTTCATCTCTAACCCTGCTTAAGGTTCAAAAGCATTTAAGCGACACTTCTCTTACAAAATACTACTCCCTTCGTTCAATTTTTGTCTCTTACTTCCCTTAGTTTTTTTTAAAATGACTGCCTCTTTCTCTATCTAGTAACTCTTACGTTTCCATATCTGACATGACATGTTTAAGGCTATAAGATCCAAAAGATAAATTAGTATATTAGACAAGTCTTTGGTAAGACCACAAGATCCAAAAATACCCCTCATTTTCTTAAACTTTGCTTAGTCAAAGGAAGACACCTAAAATGAAACGGAGGGACTAATGCCTTTTGACTTCTTCATTTAGAGACCAAAACTCAGCATTACACCATCTCCAGAAACACTGGATGACATCAAATTGAAAATGATCAAGTCATACACACTGGATGGCACGCACAGCCACTTTCAAAAAGTCCAACTATAGTACTTACATATATTTCTTTGTTTCATTTTAAATGACACTCTTTCTTTTTAAGCTAATCCCACAATAAGTGACCCCTCTATATATAGGTACTCGGCAAAATAGTTGAGGTGATTGCAAGCTAAATCAATCCCATGTAATAGAAAATGATCTTCCAATTTTACTCTTAATGAAATGCTCTTATAGGCGATAGAAACGACATGGCATGTGCAAGACAACAAGCTTTCTAATGCTACTTATGATGTCCCTACTAGTTCTTTTTATGCTCAGGTCCATAGTCCATACGTTGTCACAAATTACAACGTGAGCCCATGGTACATATTGTCTCCTTTGGTCCGATAGACCTTATGAACTTTTGACCCTTGGGCAACGCCATCATCGAGCCTAAAAGCATGCACATGTGAACTTGTGTGTGCCTTATAAACCTCCTCACTTTCCTCTCTCATTTCAAAGTGGGATTCACTTAAAGTATCATATGCACCATGCACCACTTCTTCAGATGTTTGCTAGTCTAGAAGCCTATTAGTCCTTTGAGACTTTAAAAAACTACACATGGAACTCGAATTGGAGATGAAACAAGACTCAATCTAACACTTGATAGTACAGGTACAAAACTCGAATAATCGAATACTTGACCCTTAGCTCCTCTTTTAAAGAACATTAGCACTTCTAGCTAGCTTCCTAGAGCTTGGCCTAACAGGATATAAGTCTAGCAAGATGAGTTAATTAGTACCAACAACCAAGAACATAGCTTGAAATTGGCCAAAAATGAAGTTACTTCTACTTAGTCATAAAAATGAATCAAATTGGAGATGTACAAAACTCTTATCTCACCTGCATCAATTACAGAATCCCAATGAACCTTCCCATCTTTCTCAAATTTCTTCAAATCCCAAGTTCCTCCAACCCACCTAGCATCCTGAAACTTCCTCACCTCCTCCGTCTCCGTCACTGGAGCTCCGGCGACCACCACTGGCGACGACCCATTTGAGTTTAACAGCACCCCATTAGACCCCTCATCCTTTTCTTGCTCTATAGTGACAGCAGAAGAAGAAGCATCATCATCAATGGATTTAGGGGAAATCAAAAAGGGTTTTTTGATAGGTAAAGGGAGAAATGGTTTGTGGGTTAAATGGGGTTTTGGAGGAGAGAGAGATGGGAAATAGAGTGGAGGAGATGAGAATAAGGCCATAGACATTGTTGTTGGAGCTGTGAATTTGATAGAGAAGAAGAAGAAGAAGAAGAGCTCAACTCTCAGCCGCAAAAATGGGAACTTTGTATAAACAATTTTTTTTCAATTTAATGGTCTTAAATTAAAATATTCCTCTGATTTATTTTTGTTTGTTATATTTTGACTTATAATACTAACAAAATGATGATCGATATAATTATTTTATGGGAAACTTTCATATATAACCACTTAAAAATAATTAATTACTCTCTATAGCTATAGTTTGATAATTACAATTTGTAGCTACATGTTATATGGAGGAGAGAGGCGAGCGAGACTGGGAGAGAGAGGAGAGAGGAGAGAGGAGAGAGAGAGAGGGGAAAAGAGTGGAAGAAAGGTGAATTGTATATGTATATTGGTTAGATAATTATATATTATACATATATAATTGATATATGGCAAGAGAGCCTGGGAGAGGGAGGAGAGAGGCGAGCGAGACTGGGAGAGAGAGGAGAGCGAGATTGAGAGAGGGAGGAGAGAGGCGATCGAGAGAGGGCAGAGAGTGGGAGAGGTGAATTGTATATGTATATATTGTATATAATTGTATATTATACATATACATTTGTATAAATGGCAAGCGAGATTGGGAGAGGGAGGAGAGAGGCGAGCGAGATTGAGAGAGGGAGGAGAGAGGCGAGCGAGATTGAGAGAGGGAGGAGAGAGGCGAGCGAGATTGAGAGAGGGAGGAGAGAGGCGAGCGAGAGAGGGCAGAGAGTAGGAGAGAGGGAATTGTATATGTATATAGGCTAAAAAAATGTATATTATACATATTTATTTGTATATCCAGGCGAATTATACATATACAAATATGACTAATTATATAAACTCGAAGTCAGCCCACTTAATTAATGTATAATCTTAGTCGCGAGTGGTAATTATAGCAAACTAATGATATAAGTTTGCTTATCCGCGTAATTTTTCCCTTATTTTATTATACTACTTTTAATAATTGCTCCATATGACTCATGTTAGATGAACACTTTCTATTTTACAGACGATTAAGAAATCATTAGTAGATGGATTAACTATAGTACTCCGTTTATTCATTTTTACTTGTCAGTTATTTTTAAAATAAATTTTTATTTTTATTTGTCACTTTTGATATATCAAGAAAAAATAATTATTTTTTTCAATGCTTTTTACTCTTAAAATACGTACTATTTTTCATAGTAACATTTTTCAAGACTCAATACTTAGCACTCCACCACATCTCTAGTAGAGCCGGTATGATGTTATGCAGGATGAGATTGGGTCTGATCAGAGCCGGTATGACCTTATGTAGGATGAGATTGGGTCTAATTAGTTGCCACACAAGGATCGAGTATGATATATCAACTGTCTACTTAATATCCTTACACTATTTCTTCGGTAATCCCCTTCTTCTTTACGGTCTCCTTTGCTCAAGCCAATTTGTCCTTGTTCTAGTTGTTCCGAAGGTAAGGATATCAACATGAACAAGGCAAGGTTAGGTTTGCTCTAACCTTACTAGGGCGAGTGCAAGACGAGTTGAAACAATTTTTTACGAGTTCAAACTTAACCCACCCCGCCCCATTGCCATCCCTAAAATTAGCAAGGAACTCCCATCCTTCCATTTGGAGAGTTGAAGTCTTTAGGAGGATAGAATTCACCACCAATAGAACTAACACACTATAATTAAGCCATAAATTTCACTACATACAATATTTCTAGACCACTCATTATCACCTCTTCATTTCAACTTATATTATACAGTGTTCATCAAGGGGGGAAAAAACCATATCCATATGGTAATTTAAAAAAATCTGGTTTCAATATAGGTCAACCGCGAAAAGGTAATAAGTAACCATCCGAACCCCTTTGACAAATTCCAATATAAAGTTTGCATGGGATATGCAACACTACCATGTTGTTTTGACTTTTAACTAGCTTGTTGATATCCTAAGGAAAACAAGCAAAGTAATGATGGTATTGTTAGGGACGGACGAAATGTGGAGGGTACATTGAGCTACTACTGGTACTTGCTCGAGTAGTAAAACTTGATGTAGGTAAGAGTAGTTCCGCCTGAGGGCAGTAGCTATTGGATGGCACGTCCAGCAGCAAGTCCTGATGGGAGTTTTCATTTGCAGAACGGAGAGAATCCAGAACGAGGGAACTGTTCTCAGAAGGCAAGGCAAACGAGCTTCTTGGACTGAAGCAAGAGCCATCGTTGTCTACTAGTTCCTTCTGCTCATAGATGCTTTTCATCACAACCCTTTTGGGGCTCTTCATTGTCGTCTTTGCACCTGAAGCAAAATAGCTCGTAAATCTTAATTTGTCGGAATTAGATATAATCAAAGAACACATTGCACATGGAAAGGGAGTAAAAGCTTTTTTTTTTCCCTTCTTTTTCATTCTTTCTAGGTGGGGGAAGCAGGGGCAAAGCTAGAGTTCAAGGTACGGGTGCAGTCAAACCTAGTAACTTTGATCCAAACAGTGCTCGTCTTAGGAAACCATTTAATATGTACAGATTATTAATTTAGAACCGGATAACTAAAAAGGGCTAGAATCCGGGACCATATACTTCAAATCTTGGTTCCGCCTCTATGGGAGGAGATTCTTGTATATTCGCCCATAATTTGAACAATGGTTTAATTTGAGAAAAGTCTATCGAGAATATATCAGATAGACAGAATTGATGTACTACAAGAAACTACAATGTCCTATCCTTCATCATATTTAAGAATTTTTCCTTTTGTGGTGGTGGGAGGAGGGGTGGGATTTAATGTTAGTCGAAAGCCAAAGGTTATCGATCTACCTACCAAACAAGTTGTGATGCTTACACTTACAGCTTGCCTATTCAAACAGCCATGATTCTCGTGAATACTGGCCTGTCCGCTAGTAGGGAGGGGAATTGTACGAAGAAATAATAAAAGGACAGATATATAAAGGTAGATCTTTATCATACGAATCCCTTGCTTCTAACATCTCTCATTTTAAGCCAATTTACGCTAACACATCATTATGAAAGTCATAAGTCACGCTACGTGGTTGCTCATTTGTGAAGAAATAAGCAATTGCATCGTAAGGAACATTTTGTAATTCTTACGAGTTATATGACACAACAAATAACAAGTTAAAAAATTTAGTTGTGAATGCTCAAAACTAATGCAAAGTTTAGTTGTCTACAACAGAAACAAGTGAACGGCAGAATAATTGTCAAATGTCATAACGGAAAAAATAAAAGAGGAACACAACTGACCTGAACACTTCGGATATTGCCCCTCCCGTGGTTTCTTCACATTAGCTGAATGACATGTGCCAACAGCATTTGGCTCTCCGGCAACTTCAGAACCGCTGCTACTATTCTTACATTTTGTGTCCTACCAAAGAACAAAATTAGCTTCAATAAAGTTGCACTTTACATTTAGCAGATGTCACATAAAAGATGGTGTGTCACATGTTCAATATCTATGCAGCCAATCGTTAGTAACCAAACCTTGAGTAAATTATATTGTTGCACCCACTTTGACTTTGTTAAATAGCATAGTATAAATCTCTTCAAGTTTCTACAATCTTCTAATGTCACTCCTGGAAATGAGTTATCAAAAACACCTTCTGCAAGAAGTTTCTGGAAGGAACAGAGGTTCTCCTCGAATTGAGAGCTCTCGAACACGCTTCTAAGACTAAAGAGAGAGAAAAGAACACAAAAACAATCAGCTGGTTGAGCTACCTAGATCGAATTTTCTTTCTTGTTCGAGTTCAATATAAAGTCAAAACATGACCTAGAAAGTGAACAACAGAGAAGACAGACAAACCTATCTGGAGGCGCAAAAGAATCAACAGGTGGTAAGTACTTCAGTAGTTGCTGCTGTTCATCACTTGACAGATGACTCGTGAATCCTTCATAATTAAGTACATCCTGTACCCAAGTATTCACATAATCTTTCAACTTTTGATTAATACGAGTAACATCTAAAACTGAATCAATTTTGGAAATGGCCAAGACATGTATTTTTGAAGAGGAAGCAAATCCACACAGGTCAAAAGTTGTTCATAAAAGATAAAGTTCAGTTTAAGTCTACAAGAACACTCAACTAAAAGGCCTGGAACATAGAGAAATATTGTGGATACGGAGTCGTGCAGCACGGACAAGTTGGCATTGTCGGGACATGCTTTGGTTGTATTAATAGAAAGCAAATTTCTTCATAGAAATACAAGAGAGAATAAAATACCTTCAGGTCTAAATAGCAAAGGGGTGAATTATGATGTCCAAGAATTTGTAGTTTTTCAAGGTGATCCTTGTTTCTGCAAAAAAGAATTATAAAATAAACAATCAGAAAGATAATTTAGCAGATATGATGCATTTAACACCTCATATTCTGTCTGAACACGAGCAGCACAAATTTTCCGTTCTCAAAGGAACTTTATATGCTATCAAGACTAATAGAGAAAGCACCTTTTAATCTGGTCTTGTTCTATAGCCGGACCAGTAGGTTTCTTGATTCTCTCGGTACCCATATTTGGTAAATTGACACCCTTACTAATATTTACAGGAGGGTTAGTCAATCGTGAATAAGCATCACTGACAGAACGGTGCTTGTTGTCAACGGAAAGAGAGCTGGCTTCCGATTCTTCTTCTCTACCTATTGTACTAGGATGTCGCATTAGAACACTTCCATGTCCTATCTCAACAGAAACCATAGGCTTGTCACTCTCAAAAAGCAACTCCTCCTCAGAGGATGCAGACAAGTATGAACTTTGTTGTTCATGTAAGATGGTATATAGGTCTTTAGTGAGCTTTTCTACTGAAGATGGCTTTGGACGATTGAAACAGGTTCTCTTCCTTGAAGGCACCGTTGAATCCCATATATTGGATTGCGGTGGACCTGAAAACAAAATTAACGTGTAAATATTTCATGCAGCTATTGAGATCAAAAGGGGTGGAGAGCAAGAAAACTCCATAACAGTAACTTAAAACACAAGAAAATGCTAAGAACAAAATTACTATACCAAGCTCAAGATTTGGCACCAAAATTTTCAGTTTTAGAAGAAAATGCAGCCGTAATACTAGAGAAGGGGCAGTAATTATCCAAAAATATCTATACTGGAGATTGGTGAATGTGAAATATTTCTGAGAACCACAACAACATACTTAATAAAATCTCACAAAGTGGGTTCTACATGTGGAGGGTAGTACACAGACCTTACCCCTACCTCGTGGAGGTAGAGAGGCTCTTTTCGAAAGAACCTCAGCTCAAGTGTATCAAATCAAAGTAGTAATGAAAAGGGAAAATGACAGTGAAGAAAACATGACAACTAATAGAAAAGTAGTGCACGGCATACAAGCAAGGAACAGTAACATCAGCAAAATAGAGTGATCACTTAAGCATAATAAATAACAGATAACAAAACCGAGAAAACTACTACTATGACAGACACGGGTTCTAGACTATCACCAATCCTAATCCCGTTGAGAAGCAAGACAACACTTAACTATCTACCCTAATCCGCGACCTCCATACCAAATAATAGACGTCGAACAGAAACAGTAGGCATCAACAAATATGAGTCCCTGTACAATTTATCAAGTAGCTATTAGAATATCTACTCATGTAATATCTGTATCTCCGATAAACAATTAACTCAGTTTCCATATCAAAGAGAATGACCTCAACTGTAACACAACAATCCCGCCCCTTCTGGTGAAGGGAAAAGTAGTTCAGAGTTGAATGTTTGCAGTTCTTGACTTTTGTTTACCTGTCAAATCACTAGCTTCAGCACTACCAAACTGTGCACAGCTCTCAGAGTTTGAGATAGCAGAGCCAGAACTTGACCTATTGCTAGTATCTTCATCTAAGACCTTACGGAAACCTAGATTATAATCAGGAGGAGTTCCAACTTCAGCATCATCATGACTTTGCTTTCGTTTCAAAATCTTTGCCTCTTTGTTCTTCATCGAAATGTTTTTGAACCGTGAAACTCTGTGTTCCTCAAAGTCACAAGGTTCTGCTCTTGCATGCAGAGGAGTATAGTTCGCCAAAGTCCCTTTTGTTCTCCACCGAGATCCACATGCGTTGCACAGTATTGGCTTTTCGGGAGGTCCATTACGCCAAAGTGGAGTACCTGCAGCACAATTTTGATGGTTAAGAATGTACTCAAAGTAAATGATCTCGGGAAGAATGAATGGTATCTAAAATCCTGAAAATTTGGAAACAATGGAAGCATTGAAGAAACAGAAAAGAAGAACTAACTAGCAGGCTGACATTTCATGTGCAAGGAGAACCGAAAGATAGAATACATCTTTCCGGAAACATAGAAAGGAGTAAGATTGGCATATGATGGTCACTTCTTATGCAAATTAACGAAATGATACACCAGCTTTCTTTCTCATGTTTTAAGTCGCAGAAGGTAAAAGAATACTGGCAGCTAAAGTAGACGAAAGATCTACAAATGATTCTTCCATAGAAGTGTAACAAATTAAGTAGACAGACAAAGAAAGTAACTCATTAATCATTGTCAAAAGAAAGCTGAGGAAGTTATTATCCAGTGGAGCAATCAGACAAGCAAAAGAAAGCCATCCACTCAACAACTAAGCTAAGAGTAGGGTAAAATAAAGGAGCAACGAACTCCATAGAATTTTCCATCACAAGTCGTGCATTAAATGACTTAAAAAGCCAAGCTTAAAGAGTTACACTCCTAAGAACAATAAAAGGGCCATCTGGCGCACGAAGCATCACACATTCACGTAAGATACGAGGCAGAGCCGCAACCCAAGGGGCAATATGACATTAACAAACTCCTGTAAACCTACTTGAACTCGAACCATTTTACAGCCCAAACCAGTTTATCACTGTGGATGAACAATTTGCCACGCAAGTCAACATCAAGCAAACAACCATTTCCAATATCCAAGATGACTTTAAGTAATAACATGTTGGAGAGAGTATCCAATTCAAAGGCAACCTAAAAATTTGTCACAATGGGCCAACTATCACAGAGTCGAAACCAGCTCAAGCAGGAGCTGGAAACAAGCAACATGATCACATGATTCAAAAAATATAAGATAAAACTTCAGGTTTTGCTTAGTGAGACACTGACAACGGAAGTGCATCATACAACTTATTTGGTTCCATAACTGTAACGGAAGCATGAATTAGTAATCAAGCACTTTAGTTCCAGGAAGGAACTTTACATATTAGAAAGTTCAGGGAACATGAATATAGATGAGTCTTCTCATCTTTGTGCGGTATTTGCTCCCTAAAGGACCATATCAATGCCACATTGAGCAAGAATTCAGCTTGCACCAATAACAACTTAAAATACAAGCACCTAACGAAGTACATTTCAACTTTAGGAAGCTATCTTACATGGACTACTTATAGGAATCCCATATGTATGTGTGTAAGCATATGGTATTGGTATGCGCAACGTTGCTAATTTTAAGTATATTTGGAAGGGCTTGCGCGAAGTATCCTATATCCATGTTCTAACGCATTCGAGGAAATCCGTTTGTTATCAAGGCAAATGAAGGATCAATAACACACAGTTTAGAAGGGAAATCAAGAATTTAACACAATCAAAATATCCCCAATTCTGTTGGAAACAATAAGGGAATAACTTGAACTCCTAGATGTTTTAGCAAGATTTCTACACACAAATAAACTATAAGAGAGTCAATAGTTGAAATAAATCAAAAAGTAAACTATTTTCAGAAATGAATTCTAACTCAAAACCCCAGTATTGAAATTCAGAGATTTCACTAACAGTACAAACAAAACAAAACAAAATACAAAACTAATGCACTGGATGCATAATAGTACACATCAATCTTTATTTGTTCAATGTGTTAGTATTTGTTCATTTTTGAAGCACAACCATATGAATATCCAGTTTCATTGTTAAACAACTCATCTTAGAATTTTAAAAAAAATAAATAAAACAACAAGAATTCTACAGGGACACAAAAAAAAAAGACTCCACCTTTCTTTAAAATTCACAAAAAAAATACATTGAAGAACAAAGAACTCACTTGTAACACCACAGTGATAGCAAGGTCCTTCCTTTCCCATCTTCCCAATCTTTTTTTATCTTAAAATTTCACAAAAACAATTAAATTGAAAAGGGAAGAAGAAAAAAACCAGTCTTGTGAAGAAAAAGCTTTTTTTTTTCCTTCCTTTAAAAAAAAAATTTTTAAAAAGTATAAAAATACAATCTTTACAAGTTTTTGATATTCTCTTCACCCTTTTAATAGCAAAATTTATATACTTTTGCAACACACCCAAAATAAACTTCTGCAGAAAACACACAAAAACTCAAAAAAAACACAGAGGAGTCTGTATCTTAAAGTCCCAGAAAACCCCCCACTGAAAAACAGCAAAAATATATGAACAAATTTATCAAGAAACTGAGATGGGGTTTCTTTTTTCTACTTTTTTTTTTTTGTGTGAAGAAATCAGCTGAAAATTTTGTACAATTTTTTTTTTTAATAGGCAAATGAAAGACCCATTGAAGGAATCTAATAAATGGTTGAAAAATAAAAGGAAAGGATGGAGTTGTTTCTGTATGACCTTCTTTGTTCTATTGTAAAATTTGTTTACTAATGCTTTTCAAAAAAATTTAAAAAAGAAAGTTTTTTTTTTTAAATATGTAATTCAATAGGAAAATATATAATATATAATAATCACTTTATTGCATCACGGTTCATAATTTGATATTTTATTATCTTATTAGTCTGAATTTGTATCATATTAGGATTTATTAACGAGTTCGCATTGACGCGTCATAGGAACCATATACTAATTCGGATTCATACTCATTAAGGGAGATAATGCTCTATTTGATTTGTCTATTTATAATAAATATAAAAAAGTTTTTTTTTTAAAATATGTAATTCAATAGGAAAATATATAATATATAATAATCACTTTATTGCATCACGATTCGTAATTTGATATTTTATTACCTTATTAGTCTGAATTCGTATCATATTAGGGTTTATTAACGAGTTCGCATTGACGTGTCATAGGAATCATATACTAATTCGGATTCATACTCATTAAGAGAGATAACGCTCTATTTGATTTGTATATTTATAATAAATATAAAAAAGTTTTTTAAAAAAATATGCAATTCAATATGAAAATATATAATATATAAGAATTACTTTATTGCATCACGGTTCATAATTTGATATTTTGTTGTCTTATTAGTCTGAATTTGTATCATATTAGGGTTTATTAACGAGTTCGCATTGACGTGTCATAGGAACCATATACTAATTCATATTCATACTCATTAAGGGAGATAACGCTCTATTTGATTTGTCTATTTATAATAAATATAAAAATGTTTTTTTAAAAAAATATGTAATTCAATAGGAAAATATACAATATATAATAATCACTTTATTGCATCATAATTCGTAATTTGATATTTTATTACCTTATTAGTCTGAATTCGTATCATATTAGGGTTTATTAACGAGTTCGCATTGACGTGTCATAGGAATTATATACTAATTCAGATTCATACTCATTAAGGGAGATAACGCTCTATTTGATTTGTCTATTTATAATAAATATAAAAAAAATAAAAAATGTAATTCAATAGGAAAATATATAATATATAATAATCACTTTATTGCATCACAATTCGTAAGTTGATATTTTATTACCTTATTAGTCTGAATTCGTATCATATTAGGATTTATTAACGAGTTCGCATTGACGTGTCATATGAACCATATACTAATTCAGATTCATACTCATTAAGGGAGATAACGCTCTATTTGATTTGTATATTTATAATAAATATAAAAAAGTTTTTTTTTTTAAATATGTAATCCAATAGGAAAATATATAATATATAATAATTACTTTATTGCATCAATTCGTAATTTGATATTTTATTACCTTATTAGTCTGAATTCGTATCCTATTAGGGTTTATTAACGAGTTCGCATTGACGTGTCATAGGCACCATATACTAATTCAGATTCATACTCATTAAGAGAGATAACGCTCTATTTGATTTGTCTATTTATAATAAATATAATTTTTTTTTAAATATGTAATTCAATAGGAAAATATATAATATATATAATAATCACTTTATTGCATCACGGTTCATAATTTGCTTTTTATTATCTTATTAATCTGAATTCGTATCATATTAGAATTTATTAACAAGTTCACACTGACGTGTCATAGAGCTCATATACTAATTTAGATTCATACTCATTAAGGAAGAAAACACTCTATTTGATTTGTCTATTTATAATGTGTGATTTTAAAAGTTGAAATGACATTTTAAAGAATTTTTAAAAAATATTTTAAATTTAAGTGTGAATTTTAGGATTTCTTTTTTGTTTAATCTAAACTAAATAATAAGAGTTTCTCTCTTTTTCTTTGTTGAAAGATTTTGAAATGTTCCAAGTCCTAATTTATTAAGAATTCATATATAAAAAATTATTTTCTTTTTAAAAATATATGGACTCATGAGTTTTGAAAGGTTTATTATTTTATTGCTTAATATTCTTGTTGACTTGAGACATTTTTTTTTCTTCACATCTAATATTGCATTATTTCCTATTTTACCCTTTCCTCTTTCCACGATCCAAATTTGAATTTAGTTATATTTAGTGTTAAATACTTTTCTTAAATTTGCATTAAATCAAAACTAAATAAAATCAATTTATTTAAAGAGTAGATCTACTTCCAATTTTTAGGCATTATGATGACATGATGTTGATTAATTTTATTTTTATTCTTAGTGGTTTCTTCCTGGAAAGACATTTTTTTCCATCTAGTATGTTGACATATTTTGTTGAAATAGTGTATAAATAAATAAATATGTATATATTATATACTATAGATTTGTTTGGTAGGAAGGAAAAATGAAAAAAAAAAATCTTTACATTTGATTGGTCAAAATATTTTTTCTAGGAAAATAATTTATTTAAAAATGATAAAAACGACTTTATGAGTGGAAGTGCAAAAAATAAATTTCATAATATTTCAAGATAATTGTCTCCTTCCACCCACCCACCCACCCCAGTTCCACCTCTTGATCGTCTCACCTCCGAACCTGCTCAACTCCCCACATAATAAAGGGTCTCACATACGATGAAAAAAGAGTGATTGGTCTCCTTATATGATATTGGACAAAATTTTCCTCGTGAGCTACCTTTTGAGGTTGTGTTAGGTTCAAGATTCACTGATTTTTTTATTTGTAGAGCACAACTCATTCCAATTATTGTTTATCGAGGTTAGGTCTCCATATTAAATTGTTCAGATGTCTAGTTTTGAGCGTAAGGTGGCGTATTAAAGAATTTCACATCGAATGAAAATGAAGTGAGTGGTCTCCTTAATAACGTTGGACAATCCATCATGAGCTGGTATTGAAGGTTAAGTTAAATCCAGATACGTTTCTTACGCCACCTTATCTCACGCTCATATTGTGTGCATTTATTTTTATATAATTAATATACATGAGAGTATTAAATGAAATTAAGAAAATTTATTTACAACAACTTTACATTTAGCCAAAAAAAAAAGTATTTGTGAGAGTAAAGTACACATCCATGGTAATATAAATGGGCAATTTAAATGGAGAGATACTTCATATATCCAATATAATTGCCATGTTTCGAATTATTTAAGCTTTGATTTTACAAGAATTTTTTGGAAGATAAATATAAAATGAGGAGAATTGTAATTCTAATATTAAACTTATTGTAAAACAAACAAAATATATTTGATCTTGTAATTAGAGAAAAAAGAAAGACATATTTTAATTAATTTTGAGATATAATACAATATTATTATATTTTATTTCGCGTTTGATTATCGATAACAATTAATTTTGTGAATTATTTTGTACTAAAATAGTAAAATTAACTAAATTTCATAAAATATTTTTATTTATCGCATCCCTTTAATTTTATTGTGCCACGTGGCACAAAATTCACCTACCTCTCATGGTATTGGTCATTTTCACTTAAAACACATCATATGGGATTTAAACAAATTGAGTCATCCATTGATTCAAGGACACCTCAAACCCCACTTCAAAGAAATAAAAAAATTAAAACAAGAAGTTAAATCATATTTTTCGGAGAAAATGATCTTCTATGATCAATAAATGATTTGAAGAAAAAAAATATAAAAATCATGTGTTTTTTTTAAATTATATCTTGCACTATTTTTTCCTTCGTAATATTTTATGAAAAGGATTATATAAATCTTTAACTAATCACATATCGTGCGAATATATTTATATAATTCATGGGGAAAAAAGAATCAGTACCCCCTCAATCTATGTCCAAATTCCAGAGATATAGTTATACTATACTAAGATTTTATTACCGCTAAACATATTTTATAAGTAATTTTATACCCTTTTTGGCCTACGTGACACTAGCTTTAAAAAAAAAGTCAACCAGCTTTGAACCCACATGATAGTGCCACATAGGCCAAAAAGGGTACCCACATGATAGTGTCACATAGGTCGAAAAGGGGTAGAAAATTATTAATAAAACAAGTTCAAGGGTAATAGAACTTTAGTATAGTATAAATGTGTCTCTGAGATTTCGGACATAGGTTAAGGCAGTACTTGTGCATTATTCCAATTCATGGCGAATCTAAAGCACAGTCTATAAATTTATTAAAAAAACAATTAATAATATTTATTCAAACACCTTATATATCAAAAAAGTTACTTTATATCTATAAATATTTAAAAAGTAATTTAAGATCGTACAAAATGCATATTTTCATATCTTAAATTTAATATTGTTATTAGTCTCTTTAAACTTTTACTATATAGTGGAAACTTTTAAAAATTCTATCTAGTTTGTACTAAATTTGAAATTTATTACTTCGATCGATTAATTACATTTGTGTTATACAGAGGGTAAAATGTTTTTGTTTGTCGAGAATTTAAAAAATATTCTATATTTAAAAAATCCTTCATTAACCAAATGCCAAATAAAATGATTTTGCACTATTTTGTGTTTTAGCAATTATCATACCATATACATCAAATGCTTTGATTAACGCATAAATTTCTCATATAATACGAATTTAACATAATTTAATAAAAAAAATTCATATGTTATATAAATATTTACATATACTAGTAAATCGTGAATACAATATTATAATTAGGTTATGGATTCGATGATACGAAGGGGAGTAACAGAATTCATAGACTTCAAATTCACTTAATGTGCTATATCAATTTCAGACGTTTGAATAATCTAAATTCGTGTGTAGATACTAAAATTTTGTGGACTCTACAAGTCATGTTCAATTCGAATTGGGACTCTAGAAGGTGTGTTCAATTTTTGTTAGAATTCTCAGAGGATAATCAACTCTAAACCCTAATTCATGTTTATATAAATGGTACGAAATTTCTTAAAAGACATTTCAAAATATCCCATAAACTCCTGGGTATTTGCGGCCCTCGAATCATGGATAAGTCATATGAGAGGAGAATTCATATAGAAGTCAAATCTAAATTAGCTTAGTTCGATAAATACACCACTAACGGCCCTCGAATCATAGATGAATCGTATGAGGAGAATCAAGGGAGGAACAAAATTGTACTGCAATCTTTATGAATAAACTTATGTTTCTTCTTATTTAATTGTGATTGCAGTTTATTTTCTGTCACTTTAAAATTTAAAATTTATTACAAACAAATTGACATGCTCAGTGAGATCAAATCTGCCTTCATCTCTTCTCTCATAAATTAAATCTGAAAATTCAAAGCTGCAAAGGTAGAAGAATGAGTATTTTAAGAATCGTCTTTGAGTTTCATCGAGTCTACACTCCGATAAGCCTTAAAGTAGTGGCATTTGTAGACATTGAAATTTTGTGAGACTTTACAAGACATGTTAAATTCGAATTGGATTAATTCCAGAAGATGTGTTCAATTTCTATTAGAATTCTTGGAGGCTACTCAACCCTAAACCCTAGTTCATGCTTATATAAAGGGTACTAAATTTCCTTAAAAGACATCTCGAATATAAAGCAAATTAATGAAATATTCATATAGATGTCAAATTCAAATCATCGTAGTTTGAGAAATACACCAGTAACGGTGTGAATCATGAATAAATCTTAGGAAAGTAGAATGAAACGAGGAATAGAATTCTACCCGGGATGAATAAAATTATGTTTTCTCATAAATTTTTTTGAGATTGTAATTTTTTTTCTGTTACTTTAAAATTTGTTACAAACATCGTGACACATAAAGCGATTTAAAAGGAACCGCCCTCTACCAAAATAAACATCATTCTCAAAGCTTGAACTAGAAATTTTCAAATAAAAAAATAGAACAAAAAAAAGAAAAATAAATAAAATAAGATTACTTTTACATAATGAACGTGGTCGAGAGTGGTAGATGAATAGATCATGGGCATTTGTCTCCATAACAACATCACTTGTGTCATAGAATTAATTTAATATGTAATAAAAGTTTATCTCAAAATGTTTATGTTTTTTTGGAATTTAATCTTTTTTAATTACTAAAAAAAGAATATTATGCAATTTATAATTGAACATATGATATACTCATGTTAGTACATTTATTCACTCTTGCTTAATGTTTTTGAGAATTTTTTTTATTTGTTATATTAGAGTTTTTTATGTGGTATAATATATAAAGAAATTCTGGTATTTTTTTTTTTTTTTATATGGAATCATAATGGAACTTTTAATCCTTCAATTATTGGTATGTTTTTATTGTGATTTTTATGATTAGAATTAGATTTTCCTAATAACTGAGGGATTTATGGATATATCTGGTAATAAAGTTTATGGTTACTAAAAAAAATAAAAAAATAACTGAGGGATCAAAAATGTTTTAAACTATATTTATCTATACTCTGAATAATATTGCGCCACTGATCATTCAAAAAAATCGAGAAAACTTTATGAGGACTGCTTTAATAAGTTTGAGAAGCATTACGTATATTTTCACCATTTTAAAGGAATATTTTTGCATTTACAAGCAACTTTTAGGAATTACGTGACTTTCTTGGTTTCGTGTCTATTAGTCCATGGATCTAGCACCTCGGAGAATTTCAATTTTTTTAAGAAAACTTTATGAGGACATCTGTGATGAGTTGGGAAAACGTTATGTACAGTCACATCATTTTAAACATATTTTTGCATTTACAAGTCAACTTTTAGAATTATGCGACTTTCTTGATTTTCGAGTGTATTAGCCCATGGATCTAGCGCCTTAGAGCACCCAATATTTTTTTTTAAAAAAAACTTTTTAAGGACCTCAGTAATAAGTTGATAAACGATACATACAGTCCCACAATTTATTTTTGCATATATACGCCACTTTTAGGAATTACACAACATTGTTGATTTTGTGTGTATTAGTCAATGGATCAGGCTTTTCGGAGCACCCAAAAAAATTTTCTAAAAAAATATTATGACGACCTCCGTAATGAGATGGAGAAGCGTTCCATACGACATTTTTACAGGCATATTTTCACATTTATAAGTCAATTTTTAGAATTACAATACTTTTTTATTTTTTCGTGTGTTAAATAGCTCATGGGTCCTGCGCTTCCTAAAATTAAAAAATCTTTTTCTGAAAAATACTTTATAAGCACCTTCGTATTGAGTTAGGGAAGATTTACGTATTGTCCTATCATTTTCAGGCATATTTTCTCTTTTACAAGCAAACTTTTAAGAATTACGCGACTTTTTTGATTTTTAGAGTATTCGGCCATGGTTATGGATGGCGCCTTGGATCACCCTAAAAAACTTTTTTGCTGAAAAATGTTTATAATGATCTCTATAATGAGTTGGAGAAGCGTTACGTACAATCCCTTTATTTTTCAGGTATATTTTTGCATTTACAAGTCACTTTTAGAAATTACACGACTTTCTTTGTTTTTCGTGTGAATAATACTTTATTTGGAAAGCGTAAAGTACAATCTCACTATTTGTTTCGGAAATATTTTCGCATGTACAAGCCAACTTTTAGGAATTACTCAACTTTCTTAGATTTTCGTGTGTAATAACTCATGGATTTAGTACATCAAAGCACCTAAGTTTTTTTCTTCTTCTGAAAACACTTTATGAGGACCTCAGTAATGAGTTGGAAAAATATTTCGATTTTACAAGCAACTTTTAGAAATTACGTGGCATTTTAGTTTTTTTTATATGTATTAGAAAATGGGTCTGACCCTTCGAGCACCCAACTTTTAAGAATTACACGAATTTCTTGTTTTTTGCATGTGTTAAGCCCGTAAATTTGGCGCCTCAGAGTACCTATATTTTTTTTTGAAAAAACTTTATAAGGACTTTCATAATGAGTTGTGAAAGTTTTACTTACCATCCCATATTTTTAGACATATTTTCGCATTTACAAGTCACTTTTTGGAATGACGCGACTCTCTTGTTTTTTCGTGTGTATTACCCATTGATCTGGCGCCCCAGAGCACAAAAAGAAAATTGAAAAAACTTTATGAGGACATTTGTAATGAATGAGGAAGCGTTACGTACACTCTCGTCATTTTTTTCACGTATATTTTCGCATTTACAAGCCAACTTTTAGAAACTACATGACTTTCTTGATTTTTCGTGTGTATTTTGAGCACCCAAATTTTTTTTCTGAAAAAACTTTATGAGGACCTTTGTAATGAGTTGGGGGAGCGTTATGTACAATCACACCGCTTTAAAAATATTTTCGCATTTACAAGCCAACTTTTAAAAATTACTTGACATTCTTAATTTTTCGTGTGTTTTAGCCTTTGCATCTGACGCCTCGAAGCATCCAAAAAAAAATCTGAAAAAAGATGGCTTCCATTCGTCTAATTAATATAACTTTTTAACCCTAAATTAGTATAACTTTTTAATATACACGTATATAATGTGTTATTTCCTAGAAAAGATGGCTTCCCTTCGTATAATTAGTTGTTACATTTTCTTTTTCACACAATTTTTGAGACATTCTAAATAAAAAGTATTTTCTCAATAATTTATAGTTATCTTTTTCAGTATAATTAATATCTTTTACTTTTGTAAATAATTAAGTTTCAATAGAAAAAATAACAATTCTTTTTTTAATTTTATAAATTAATAAATTTTTAATAATATTACTAACTAATATAACACAAAAATAGGCATGCCACAAAAGGATACGGTGTGTGGATAATTTATTTCTTTTTCTTAATTAAATATTTCGAATTTAAATTTTAGGTATAAATTTTTTTGATAAAGAGCGATAACTTTTAAATAAATCTTACTAAAGATAAATTTAAATAAATCGAGTCTCAATGCATATACACCGAAAATAAAAATAATAATGTAGGTGCCATTATTGGTTTTCTCTATATCATTTATATTTGTTAAAATCTCATTTTCATTACAATTTACATTACACCACTTATAGATATATAATACTTGTTTGTCTCAATCATTTATTTATTTATTCCAAAATGAAGCACCGAAGTTTTTTATTTTATTTTATTATTAAGACGTTTATAAATTCAAATAAACATTTAAATATTAAAAATATATTAAAATTATGATGTGTGGATCTAAAGATATATTTCAAATATTAAGATAAAAATAGTAAATAGTTAAGACGGTTTATTTTCTAAACATCCAAAAATATAAATTTTGTTTTATTTAAATATAAAATATTAATTTTATTTTAATATAAAGTATTAAAAAATATTATGACGGTGATTATAGTAATGGCTAACAATGATAATTGTGTGTTTGGACTAGAGGATGATTGTATTAGTTAATAGTAATAATTATAAGCAATATCTAATAGTAATAGTGTTTGACAGAATAAATAACATTTCAACTATATTAAAACTTTATAAACATTTAAAATACACTTTAAAAAAAAGATGGGCATTTTTTTAATTTTTATTTTGTTAGTTATAAAAGTCATGAAGAGCCATTTCAATATCTCATGACGTGTATATAAAGAAGATAACAATTAATTAAAGTCAAAAAAGGGTACACTTTTGCTTAACCCCAAAGGCTTAAAAGAAATTAAAAATAATCACTTTCATTATCAGAATATATACTATTCTTTCTCATTTTAAATTTAATAAATATAAAATTTAAGTGAAATATCAATAAATCTATAATACTATATAAATAAAGTATTTTAAATATGTTGATATGTTGCTGTAAGTTATTTAATACTTTTAAAAATTTTCTTAGAAATTTACATATAATTATCTTATAAATATATTAAAATAATAATTTTTCAAACCACTAATACATTTTTTGGGGAAAATAATGGAGACAGAATTTACTGTGTGTTGAATTATATTCAAAAGATCAAAGTAGTAGAAAGAGGACAATATAAGTGATTAGGCTAAAACAATGTCTCCAATTTCTTAATTAGTGGGTTCCTAGAATTGAAAATTGAATCGAAAACCAATGAAAAGACATAAGGTTGTTGCGGAATTTCTTTTTCATTTGATGTTTAATATTTGTATTATTGAAGTTCCATTAAATTTCTTGTAAAACTTTTTTTTTTTTTTGTTAAACACTCCCAACAACAACAACAAAAAACTATTTTAAGAATCTCAAATCCAAATTTAATCAGGGATCGAATTGCGAGTATAATGACATGAGTTTAATTAGTTAATTTATTAGCAAATAAGGAAAAATATTATTAAAACGTATGAATATATTGATTAAAAAATAACAACAATTAATTATTCTTGCTATTAGTATTATAGTAATTAACATTCAAGTTAGGAAGTTGATATTTTTAAGGTAATACAAATATAGGTATAGATAAAATTAAGAATTAATTCTAGTTAATGAGATTTAGTCACATATATGAAATACTTTACCTAGGATGTTATTATAAAAAAATTTACCATTAAAGTAAGGATTTGAGTTATTTAATTCAAAGTTCTGGAATATTTTTGGACCAAAAGTAGATAATTTTTCTTTCTTTTCTTCCTTATTTTATATTAATCTCTGGAAACGTGTGTTACACGTTTGTCCAATGTCAACATATATAATTTTTAAAATGATACAAATAATATTAATTAACATGTAAATAATGACTTATAAAAAATTTAGAAATAAAGTATGATAATTTGTAGCTATATATAATAATCTGAATTAATTTGACCTTTTTCATGTGTGGTTTCTATGCAATATATGTTTCTTCATCTTTTGATATTTCAACAACAAATAGTTCGAATATGAACATGACCAACATGACCAGTTATGTCTGCAAATGCTTCGTCTTAAAGTTTGTATCTTGGCATTCTCCTTTTATAATGTCTCATACTCTAGTATATATTTGTCAATTTCATGGCTCAACATGTGTACAAAAAATAAAAATTCTTGTGATATCAGAAAATTTAATTATTTAATCAAAATTCAAAAGTTTTTTTTATCGAGTCAAACTACAGCATAAATCAACTAGAAAAATCACTTTTTTTCCGTTAAGTGATGTATAATCAGCCTATGGTAAATATATCATAGATTTTAATGTTGATGGCTTCACTACTTTAACTATAAAATGAAGAGCAACTTTCACATATAGCAAACACAAAATTCATATTTGTATGTTATAACAAAGTTTGTATAATTGCTCTCCATAGCAAACATAAATATGTATATTTCGCTATACATATACAAAAAATAATAATTGTATAATGCATTGTACATATACAAAGAAAACAGTTGTATAATTCGCTATATATACATACAAAAGAAAGCAGTTGTATACAAAAGATCAATTGTATAATCTATAAATGTTTAAAATGAGAAAGAGAGAAAGACAAAAGAAAACTGGGCAGGAATATTTGTATTATATAATTATAACTGTATATGACGAAGATATATGTATTTGCATGTGTATATACAACTAACAGAAACACAATTTATACATTTCATTTCTATTTGAATAAGCGAAAGAGGCGAAGGTGGCAAGCAAGATTCGGGAGAGTGGCGAGCGAAAGGGGAACTAAAATATATGTATTTATACAATTTTCTTTCGCTTTATACAAACACAAACATATTTTATACATTTGTGTTTATATAAAAAGCGAGAGAGGCGAGCGAGACTGCCACCAAACGAGAGTGGCGAGCGAGATTCCACCAGGGAGAGTGGCAAAAATAGCAATAATTTAATATAGGGTACAATTAAATTAAAGAATATATATAACATTTAATTTAAGTTAATAGTTTGCTATAATATACAATTTTTTCTAAAATGAAAAGGATACTACTTGAAGGTTTCAAAGGCCAAAATAGATACTAAAAGAGAACAACTTTAAGAATATTAAATATATGCAATGAACCTCCATTAAAATCTAGAACTCCATTTACTCAATGTAACAATTGATTATCACTAATATTTAAACACGTAATTAACTAAATGTTTATAATATTTTAATCAAGTTAAGGAGCAGAATGGTATTCCAATTTTTTAATTTTTTTTGTTCCCACTTTTAATAATATATAATATGATATATGATGATATGATATATGATATAATACATGACAATTTTGAACTTACTTACAATCTTCAATATAAACCAATGGTTTACTAGCTTCGCCCTCGAGCCACCCTAGAATATTATACAAAATATATAATGGGGAATGGATTATAAGTAAAATTATAAATTAATCAATTTACACAAAATTAATAGAGCTACGCAAGCTCTTTTCCTCTCAGGCTTCATCAAAAATAGAAAATTATACAGTTAAATCCGAGAATGAAGAAACTTGAGCTATTCTACTTAAGGTAAAAAAGGGCAGCCCGGTTCACAAAGCATCCCACGTTAGAAGGGGCCGGGGAACGTACCCAAGGGTTATGATGTAGACAGCTTATCCTAATGCAAGCTATTCTACTGAAGGTGAAGACAACAATTTCAGCAGAAAGCCAACCATTAGGCCAATGACTCCCACAACAATTGCAAACCTCAGAGAGAAGCCTGGATCATTCCGACTTCTTCGTCTCTTCATCATTTCCTGCAAGTTAGAGAAGAAGAAAAAATGAGAACGGTGGTTCGTAGATTGATCTGTAGAAGTTGATACAGCTACGCCTCAACCAAGGCGAGTTTTGATAGACTTTATGTATCCTCACTGTTCACAGATTCACATTTTCTTCTCAAAGAGCTTATTTTCCAATTACATCTACCCGAACCAGACTCTCCTGGACTAGCTTCTTTATCCTCATCCGTCCATAACGCAAGATGACTTTCCTATTTTACACCACATCCGTGCAAGGTGTTGAAGATGGTATGAGTTCAAAATTGAAGCACGTGCAAATCATCATCATTCTCGCTTCCCGAGAGACGCGAAATATCAAAATGTTAGATACTTGTTTACTATTTGTATACCTAAACAAATTAGTGGCCAAGTAAATTTCCTATCCCCTTCTTTTTTACATATTTACTGTCTGCTCCTAATAAATAAAGAAGTATCTATAAGAAAGTTCCTATTCACCAGACCTATCATGCTTTTCCTGCTAAAAGCACAATTCGAGATTATACTACAGTATCTTTTTTACCATTTGAAATCCTATGAACTGCAAAATAAGGTGCTTACACGAACTATTACTGAGTCAAACATAAGAACATTGAATATATTATTAACCACTTACCATGTATTAATGAGGATTACTCTAACTAGTAGTTAATCTCTGCAGATTGAGCCAGCTTATGTTCTATAATTTATTGATTTAGACTAGCATACGCCCTATAAGCATTAAGTTGCAACTATACACATTAAAGGGAAAACATAAATAAGTAAACTAACCAGATCCTGGATCAGCTGTTGTGTTTGTCGGACAGCTGCATCCCTTTCATCTTTAATACGCTGCAACGCTTGATTCTATACCAACAAAGGGAAATTTTTAGCATTAATTGGCACTTAGCTGCTGTCTATCGTCTATCTTCATGTACATAGTTGAAGTAGATCATTGCAGAATATTGACCCAAAAAAAAATCATTGCAGAATATTGACCAAAAAAAAATCATTGCAGAATATTGACCAAAAAAAGATCATTGCAGAACAGAAAATAGCATACAAAAGCAGAACTCTTCCCAAGTAATGACACCCAGGGCACTTAAAATTTATCCTCTTGTAGCATACTAGAATACGCAATTATGATTAGAAATGATCAAAAGACGCTGACATGTGCTTGCAAACTAGAAATGTGCATAAAATTTTCTCTACTATCACAATCTAGATATTTCCTCAAGCCTAACAGAATATTCGTTGGCGGACTATAAGTGGGGGAAAATTGAACACAGTGACATTACAGATAACCAGTGCTTAAAGTTAGCAGTTTCTAGGCTATGATATTGAGTAGTTGCCTTAAAGTGGGAGGCAAAACCATCTGTTTTCAGAATCTTATCATTAAATCAGGATATCAGCTAATTACTGCTTTAGAAAAGTCACTCAATGTACTTTTTATGTTTTTGTATTGCATAAGTGGGGAAAAAAGTAACCGGTTCTTTTGAAAAGTTACTCAATACATTACATGCTCCACACGTGTTCCCAAATTTCAGAGAGGATAAACTCTTTGTTGCGAATGAGGCAGAGAGAGAGAGAATGAGAGAGTAACTAAGCTGAGTAAATGGAACTTTTAGTGACTGAACTTCTTAGATAAATGTTCCAAAAAATAAATCCTGCTTCAAGCATGGGCCCTATAGTGCTCCTTTTGCTACCCGATGTGTCTTATATGGACATCTCCGTATGGGTATTATAGGAAGTGTTCTACATTATAAATCAATTCCCAGACACTGACAGTCAACTAAAAGCACAAATCATATCAGAAAAGTAAGCAGTCTCTGGCTTTCCAATATAGGATGAGAAAAGTAGAAGGCAAATATGAGAAACTTATCAGTGCACAAAATAAGCCTAGTTTTCCAAAACTAAGAGAATTTTAGCTGCATGTTTATAAATCTCAGACACTAGCCACCATGTCCCAAGAAGATCAGCATTATTACATCTGGGAAGAAATATCTATCCCTAGTGAAAAACGTGAGGTTCAAATAAGCACTTGAAGTGGTAGAACCAAAATGCTAGCTAAAGTTAGAACTTACTGAACTGAAATCAGAACTTTGTCGAAATACATCTTCATAAGGTCCAGGAGAAGAATGAGAAGACATGTAAACAACCCTAAGCTTGCACTCTTCTACAGTTCTTCCACCATCCTTATTAAACTGGATGCATCAAAGATAAATTAATAGAAGTATAGAACATTTCTAAAAATAAAATAATACTAATATAATACAATAGGAAGAAGGTTATTCACTCTAAGCATATTACACAGATTCTCTCGACAAAAAATTCTTACAGTATCAGGAGGAAGTTCATCAGTATCATTATTCACAACTGCGCTCTGTAGGAGGAATTTGTCCTTGCATTGCATATCCGCTGGGTACTCCTTTTGAGCTTGAAGGGTGACTGCAGACACATCAAAAACTTAACCTAAATATAAAATGCCAATCCAACCTACTGAAAAGATAACGATCTTAGGATTACAATAGTAGATGATTGCGGAAGCAATTTTAATGTAACAAACAACACGATAAAATTGTTTGAGTCTGTTCTTACAAAAACAGGTGGTCAGCCCTATTTGACTTTGTAACTATCACCTTTTTTGTAATAAAATTGTTTCTTTACCAAAAAATAAACGATCAAAGGACACAGATAGTGAAATAAGATCTGTCTAGTTGACATCCCTTCTTGATTAACTGCACTGATCTGGTCAAAGCGAAGAGGGGTATATCATATAATGTTTCCCATTTTACAGATGACTTCACACTGCACAAAATGTATGTGAAATAATCCTTGATTCCTTCCCGTTTTATTGGTTAATTAGTATACAATCCCCATAATGGTAACATTTCTGTGAAAATCAATAAAATTACAAAAGAGAACTTGTGCAGTGTGACACTTGAAGCCATTGAAGCATCGCTTCGTCACAATCCTGAAAGATAAAGGTTTGTAGTCTACCTAAGTGAGAGACAATTAACAACTCACGTGAATAAATATAAACCACCACACGACATTTGGGCATTTCTCTAGACTTCTAGCTATATATAATCTAATGCAGTATCCCACTTTACTTCTAGGATTGAGGTATGCATTGATTCGGTTTGTGTAAAATTTTAGGCGAACAGTGTCTTGTGTACATATTCTGTTACAACAAATAACACTATCTGTAATTTAGAAAAAATTGTGTGAATTGCAAAGACATTCAAGCTCAAGAACGGCACCTCGAATGAAACCTGAATCCCAAGGCTGTATAATACCAGTGTTTGGTCGGACAAAGTACTTCTTTGGAGAAGTAGTTTTCACCTATCAAATAAAAACAAGCAGTATAGGTAGAGTGAACCATGGAAATGAGTTACAGAAGAAATGAAGGATTTGTGGAATTTCTTCCAATGGAGATGAAGCAAACCTTAAAAGCAACACATTGATCTGTGCTGTTTGTGACTTTAAGATCACAGTAGCTTTGTTTGTCCAACTCAACTGAGACGGGAAATGCCAGAACCACAATAAACATGAGTGTGTATGACGAATAAAAATATTCAAAATGTATTTGATAAAATTGTAGGTGAAGACAAAGATGCTTGATTCTCCAAATAGTAACATTGCCATATAAAATGAAACAGGATAAAAAATATGATTTTGAACAGTTCTTTCACCATATCCACTTCTCAATCATATTCTTAATGTTGCACAAATAAGATTATTTCACAATGTCTATAGACTTTTAAGCACAGTGAGTATCAGAATTATCCAACTTCTCAAGCAATAGGCAGACACTTTAAGACCTGTGCTTTTTGTGTCTTTAAGATCGTAGTAGCTTGTGTGTCCAACTCAACTGAGACAGGAAATGCCAGAACCACAACCAAACATGAGTGTATATAACGAGTAAAAATATTCAAAATGTATTTGATAAATTCTAGGCGAGACAAAGACGCTTGATTCTCCAAACAGCAACATTGCCAAGATAGCATGAAAGAGGATAAAGAATATGACTTTGAACAGTTCTTTCACCATATCCACTTCTCAAACATATTCTTAATGTTGTACAATGAGATTATCTCACAATGTCTATTAGCTCTTAAGCACCGTGAGTATCAGAGTTGTCCAACTTCTCAAGCAATAGGCAGTCACTTCCGATCAAATGAATAGAATTACACATTTCCACATAACAGAAAATCCTATTAATGAGAATAACAAAAATAGCACAGAGGTGATACTAGGCAGCATTTTTCCATCAGAAAGTTACCGAAATCATACAAAAATCTTGCAAAACGTGGTTGCTTAAGGTTCTGCAAAATCTTTTCTTTTTGTAATGAACTAAAGAGTTTGAGAATGTTTTCCCACTCAAAATCTCCACGCAAAAGAAATACTATTATCTAATAATGTTTGTAAAAACCAGGCTCGAAAAGATTTTCTCATAAGTTGTCCAAAGAGCTCATTTCTGGTTAATGTTGAAAAAGATCAACTGAAAGCAAAAACATTTCGCCTTTCTACTTACACATCTTAACCTGTAAACCCACACAATAAGATTCTTAAACAGAAATTCTTATACATTCACATTGTCTTAACAACAAATCAACAACGAAGAGAGAGAGAGAGAGAGAGAGAGAGGTTACATTGGAATTTGAGCTCCGGAGGACTAACAGATATCAACTGGTTGGTAGCACCAGAACTCATGATGAAAGCTGAAACCTGATCAATCACTCAAATCAAATCAATTACCACAAAAACCAATAACCAAATCACAAACACTAGCACCTACATTAATCAGAACAATGCATCTCAAAACAAACAAACAGATATCAATCACAATAACAAAACACACACACGAAGAAAAAAGAAGATAAAATGAATCTTGATTAAACAAAACTGATGATCACGGAAGGGTGCAAGGGGGGAAAAATTCAAATCAAACTCACGGAATTTTTTCTAGTGAAATTCGTAGGTGAAAATGCATTACCTCAAAACTCACTTAGCTATTCCAATTTCCGAGCAGAGAAAAAAAAAGAGAAATTCCCGTTGTGAAACCAAAACCTGATCAATCACTCAATCATATCAAATCATTACGATAATCACTCAAATCAATCACAAAACTCTAGCACTTATGTTAATCACAACAAATCATGTCAAAACAAACAAAACATATAACAATTACGAAAACTCAGTATCAAAGAATTGCATTACCTCAAAACTCACTTAGCTACACACCAAATTTAAAAAGTGAAATTTTCCGTTCCGACTCCAAATTCTAACCGATCACTCAAATCAATTACAACTAGAATCAATAACCAAATCACAAACCCTAACATCTCCATTAATCACTACAATGCATCTCAAAACACACAAAACATAAATCAATCGCAAAAATAAAAAATAAATAATCGGACATTCATTAAACGGAAACTGATAATCACCGAACAGCGTAAGGAGAAAACAAAACCACAAATCAAACTAACAGAACTTTTTAGTTAAACTTCGGCTGTGAAAATACATTACCTCAAATTCAATATCCCGAGCAAAAACAGAGAAATTTTTTTAGTCAAATTCTCCGAAGCGAAATAGAATTTTTATCACTCACTCAATCAAATCAATTTCTATCAAAATCTATAACGAAATCACAACAATGCATCACCGAACGAACTAAAACAGATATCAATCGCAAAATTAAAAAAAAAAAAACGCACCTTAATCGAACGAAAACTGAGGATCAGAGAAAAAAAAAACTTCAAAATAAAAATTTACAGAGAGATCTGAATGCAATTCGGAAGGGAGAAAAGTGCATTACCTCGAAATTTTCCGAGCAGAGAGAGAGCGAAAAATGAAATTTTCGGTTGTGGAGATGCTTTTATAGAGGTGACACGTGGCGGAGAGAGAAAAAAAGGTCCGAGTCAAAAGGAGAAGTTAGGAGGGAGTGGGCTGTTCTGTATGAGGGTGATAGCTGATCTGTCAAACACAACCAAATGATTATAATTTATAAATAAAAAATAGTTAAGTCGATTTGGTTATTGGTATAGTTTATTATTATTAACTAAATAACTATAATCATCATCGATATGTACAATCTACAACGATTGTATATTGCTATCATTAGAGGTGGAGCTATAGTGATGTTTATATATAAGTCAAATCTTATATTAAGGGACAAGGGTATGCGGGGAAAAAAACGAAATAATTATTTAATATTGATGTACTTTATATATACATTCCGATTTAAAAAAATAAAATAATTATTTAATTTTGATATTTTAACATGACTTTTAATATTTAAATATGAATCCAAAATTCAAATATATAGATAAATTAAAAAAGTTAGTACTATTATGAAGTGAAAATCATTGAAGAAGCCTTCAAAAATTATCTCTACAATAGACATACTCAATATTTAGTTCCACAAATGAATTAATCATAAGCTCATATTACAAATTTAACAAATGAAGATTAGAATCAATTAAGAATTATTATTATTATTATTATTATTATTATTATTATTATTATTATTATCCATCACATTGAATTGTTTGTTGTTCTCAATCTCATCAACATTCATCTCGAGACAAGATTAAATTATTTTTTTCAAATTTATATATAATATAATTATTTTACAAATAATTAGAATATCAAATATGAAAACTATTAGGATGTCAAATGAGTAGCTCTAATTGAATATGAACAAATCAAATAAGATGAGTTAATAAGTAAATCGATCATTTATTCATTTAAAGAGGGTACATGATTGAGACAAAATAAGTCAAATGCATCCCAAATTCATAATACCAAAGGAAGTTTAATTGTTATACATTCACATAATTCGAGTTCATAAAAACTTAGATACAAAAATAAATAAAAGCTAGTTTTCATTTCCAAGAATATATATATCATTACAAAAAATAGTACAACAATTCCCTTAAACAATTAGTGACAAGAGAATCAATGTCTGCCAAAAGCCAAAAATTAAAATAAAGAGAAACATTGATGCATTTGGTTCAGAAAAGAGTCGCGCACCATATTGAGAAAATGAATACAATTTAAATTTTTCATTGACCTGAATTTCAAGAATCTAATTAGAGATTGTAATTACAATGTTTAGTTCAGAGTTGTCTTCATCATTAGTTGGACTAATCATCACAAGATCTTGATTATTTTCTCCATTAATAATCCAACATGAAATATGAATAGCCTCATTTCCTTCAATAAATCTTACTTTATCAGCTCCCAAATCATCCCAATTTGTTGAAATTATAGATAATAATCCATTTTTCTCCTCCTTAATTATCTCCTCTTTTGAACAATTTTCCACCTTAATACTTTCAAAATTCTCATTCACTAAAAAAGTGAAATTTGAAGAAATATTTTTACCAATTTTTCCCTCTATTTCTCCAATACATTTTGATGCAAGATTCTTGATGAATTTATTGTTGTTCATTTTCAAAGGGTTTTTGGGATTCTTGAAAATTGAAGTATTTGTGATTTGATTTTTTGTTTTTGGACTAGTAGTAGATAGAGTTGGTGAAGAACCAATTTTTGTGAAATTTGGTGTGTAAAATGCTGGTATTTTTGGTGAGTCAATTTGTGAGACAAGGTGGTTGTGGATTTTGGACCAAGATTTTAAAAAACTTGTCATGGCAAAAGGGTCTGCTAGAAATAGACTACAACTTATTCCAATTGAGTATCCTCCGCACTTGAAATTTGTCACCTGAAAAATAAGTGAGTAGAAACATTTTAAGATAGGAAAGTTAGTCATCGAAGTATAGTGATCGAGTCAGAATTTTCACTAGTAAAATTACATGTTTGTGTATTAAATGTTTAATAGTTAATACTATTAACTTCTTTGTATGTTTGAACGTCATTAATAAAATTGTAGCTCGACCACTAAATTCTAATTAATTAATCTATGCAATATAATTTTTTCGAAGAAGGATGCTTTCTTATCATATATGTGGTGTGCCTTATTGGCCTAATTCTAACATGAATGTGGTGCGCCCTATTGGACTAAATCGAAAGAAGGCCCTAATTGGTCTGATTTTAGGTTTAAAATAATGTTTTTTTACAATTATTTAATTTAATTTTTTCACATGTTTAAAATGTCAAAAATGTATTTTGGGTTATATTTTACATATCTTGGTTTAAACTTTAAAACCAAAGAATTCTTTTTAAAAAAATTGTTTTATTTATATTATGTATCAAATCAACATCAGACAAACAAACTAAAATATGATGAATATTTTCCAAGAAATTATTGCTCTCTCTGTCCAATTTATATTGCACAGTTCAAATTTCGAGTATCAAACAGTGTAACTTTGACTGTAAATTCGGGCATGAATTTTTAAGTTTTCAAAAATAGAAATTATATATTTGAAAACTACATATAATAACATATTATAAGTCACAATAATTAATAATTTAAAATATTAAAAAAAAATTATTTACAAATAAATAAAAATAAGTTATTTAAATCTCAAAATATGAAAAATATTACATATATTGAAACGAAGAAAGTATTTGAATTTATTTTTGTATTTACCTGGATTAAGAAAAGGGGAGAAAATTGAGGACTTGTTTCATGAATATCTTCCCAATAAACAAGTTCATTTTCCATATTTTCTTTCTTCTTGAGATCAATAAAATCAACCATATTCATTGGAAAATTAGCCTCAAGCATTCTAACACCAGAATCATTTGAAACTAATTCAAAATCATCCTCTAATTTTCTTAATCTTCCAGCAAATATTGGATTTTCGACTATTGCACTTCCCAATGACTCCTTAAACCAACCAGCGATTATCCATCCTGAATCCGTCTCTGATGCCTTGTTATAGTACAAAATCATGTGAAAACGCCTTTGCAAATTACCTAAATCGAAATTCTCAGGTATCGCGATTCGCCTCGAGAATCGTGGATCGGTTATCTTCATTGGTATTACAGTTTGAATTGCTTCAATTTGCAACTTGGGAGAAAAAATTGGAGCTCCATTTCCATTGCAATTAGTTGTCATTTTCAAAATACTTGAATATTGTTGTGTAACATTACTAGGCTTTATATAGGCAAATTGGACCAACACCCCCACCCCACCCCCCACCCCCACGCAAAAAAAAAAAAAACAATTATGGCTTTATGAATTTTAAAATTTATGGACTAAATAAATTTTAAATTTTTGTGCGGTTATAAAATATGGAAACATTCTTTTGGCCAGATAATTATTTCATTAAGGGTAATAGAGAAATTTTAATAATTTCTCCGTTTAAAAAAGAATGACCTCCTTTTTTTTTAGTATATTTCAAAACGAATGACCTATTTCTTTTTTTTGTAACAACTTTCCACGTGGCATGTTTAAGGCCACAAGATCAAAGGACAATTTTGTACATTTGACCTAACTTTAATTTAGGACCACAAGATTCAAAAGTCTTCTTTATACTCTTAAACTCCGTGCCAAATCAAACTAGGTCATTTTTTGTGAAACGGAGGGAGTATAAAATTCCTTTTAATAACAAAAAAGTGATATTCTTTTTTAACGAACTAAAAAAACTATGTCACGTAAATTGAGACACAATAGAATAAATGATTATCTTACCTTTCTCTTCTTTTCTTCTTTTTTTTGATTTTCCATATATATGTATCATCTGTATCCATATTGAAGTTTATTTAAATTAAAATTTA
This sequence comes from Solanum sitiens, assembly GCA_016801875.1. Classification (NCBI taxonomy): domain Eukaryota; kingdom Viridiplantae; phylum Streptophyta; class Magnoliopsida; order Solanales; family Solanaceae; genus Solanum; species Solanum sitiens. Next base: position 1,166,533 of record JABWTJ010000060.1, read on the forward strand.
CGTTAAAAAATGTTGTAAAACGCTCATTAAAAATAATAATTTTTTACTCAAATTTGAACCGTCTAAATGATTATCTTGACTTCCTCTATATTTATGGTGACAAGACAAGATGATATACTAGCTAGGAAAAAGTTTCATCATTAATTTTTTTTTAAAAATCTCCATTTTATTTGTGGTGAATTTTCGTGCTACGCTCAATATATACATGAGGTATGTTCATGTGTACCTTTTTTGGAAAATATTTCTTTTTTATTTAATATTAATATTTTTGTAACCCAAAAAATCGTTAATACAGTTGGTAAGGTAGAGTCACCACTCACCATTATAGTTATGGGTCGATTTTGATGTAAATTTGGTATTTAAATATATTTAAAAATATTTAAGATTTTGAACAAAGATATTAATTATTTTCTCATACCTACCAATTAACATCATTTAAGTTGTGCTGGAAAAGTAAAACAAAACAATTATATGGAAAAAAAAAAAGATAATAATTTTGACACACCACTTTGAATATAAAACTCACCATGAAGATGTGAATTAGTTACTTGTGTTAAAGTGAGTTAGACTGAAATAAATTAAAAATCGAATACATTTTTTTTGTTTGTTTTGTTATAATTTATTTAACAGCTTAATAGATTCTAAGTTGCAATAGTGTAAAATTATTTATTTATATAATTAAATTACTTAAAAGATAATTGCAGTTATAATATTTGTAGCTTGTTAATTAGGTCAAGTTTTTTTTTTAAAGCTACGGTGTTTGACTGAAGGCTTATTGGACATGTGATAATGAAATTATGATTTAAAGTTGAGATCATGTTCGGATGTAATTTAAATTATTTTTAAGTTTGTATTTTTTCATAAAAATAAAAGTTTAAAGTTGTAAAAATTATTAAAGTTTCTTTAATTCTTATACAATTTTAATAAATGAGTAAATCGTGCTTCATAAACAAGATATCAGACTATCCTAAAACACCCTATTGTTAAATTACAATTCTCCATGTTCCTTTTTATAAATAAATATTTATTTTTACAAAGTTTTAAGAAACATAATTTTATGTAGATCTCTAGTTAACAATAGTTATTCCTTAATATAGTCCGTTTAAATGATACGGACAATTTTTTCTCACCAAACATGACTCTTTTATTGCAAAAATTAAAATAATAGATATTTTTATACAATAATATAAACTCGTAAGTCAAGTTTACTATTATTTTAAGAAATTGAAATCACAATTATAATCTAAATTAGCTTTTTTCAAAAGTTCGAAATATGAAAAATCATTTCAAATCGCATCTTCAAATATTGTTTGAAATCATATTTTGAAAACATATATTTAATTGCATGTTCAAATGCACCCTAAGCTTTTAAAGCACTAGATTTATTTCTTTTTTTTCGAAAGCTAAAAAAAATATACTTTTTTAAAAATAATTATTAGAAAGATACTTTTAGTTATTTAGTTAGTTGGGGATTTGTTAGGTAAAAACATTATGATGGAAATTTTTTTAGACCAAAAAGATAATAAAAAATAAAATCAATCTTATTTCAAATTACTTATTATATATAGTAAATTAAAACTAATGTTTTTTAAAAATAAATATATATACAACAGCGTTTTGCGAAAGCCTCGCAATAATTGTACAACATTAGTTATTGGAGTTGTCTCTTCATAATTGAGCACTTGTAACATTTAATACAATGTTTCTTTGGTATAATGTAATACTTCATCCGTTTACTTTTAATTGTTCTGTTGTATTTTTTTGAAAGTTTATTTGTTTTACTCTTCTGTTCCATATTATAAGTCACATTTTTCATTTGCACTTGCATTAAGAAATAAGGTAATTTTACGCTATGCCCTTATTTAATATTTGTTGGGTATGTAGCAAGAATTGATGGAAAATAGAGGGAAAGAGAGGAATTTAAAAAGTTGAGAACTTGAAGAGTTGGGAACTTGAAAAGTCCTCTTATGCTTTAATGAAAAGGCATTTGTCCCTCATCGGTGGTGGAAAAAAAAATAGGAGGGTTTAAATACAGAAACACTCCTATTAATTGTTAAAAGGGTTGGAAAGAGGGACCCCCTTCGCGCCGTCATCGTCGCTCGTCTCGGCTTCGGCTTCGGCAAATGATCGAGAGATTTTTTTTGGACAAAGTTTGTTTTAATTATTTAATTATTTATTTATTTAATTAATTAATTAAATAGCCAAAAATGTTTTCAATTAATTAGTTGATAACAGAAACGTTTTCAATATTTTAGTTGATTAACCCGATCCGACTCGGATCCGCGCGCGACCCGTTTTATTTGAACTTTCCCGGTTTTATTTAAATTTCCCTTTATGACTGTTCTGAAAGGTTGCAACTTTCAGGAACAGTCATTACCATTTGAAAGGTTGCAAACTTTGATCAATGGTCGTGTGGATTCTGAAAGGGTTGCAACCTTTCAGAACCTGTTCTTCTTGCCTATAAATACCATTCATTCTTTAGATTATTCACTTACGAATTTTCTGATCTTCGTCTTCTGCACACATTTTTCTTCGTGTACTTTCCTGCTGTGGATTGGTTCGCTGACAGTAGAGTTTTTGGTATCTACACTCTGCTGATTAAGATCATTTTACCCTGTGAGGTTATATTACAAATCAAACCTCGGATACTAGAGGGGAATAATTTCCTTAAGGGGACACTGTGAGTTCAGTGGACTTGATTTTTTTTTGATTTAAAAGATTTTTCCAGATTTAGGTACGTTTTTACAGATTTTAGTTTTGTAAATTAACTTTCTGTTCATCTCTCTTACTGGTTCTATAAATTTCAGTTACTTCATTTTCTGAACAATTTATTAGAATCAGTAATTTCTGGTTTTATAACACAGATTGGTAACAATATTTGTTTATGACAACTTTTTAATAAATGATGAAACAATAGATTTCAAAAATATAAATACATTTGGATGACTATTTAAATTTACTTTTTGGAGCCAAATTTTTCACCAATTGATCCAAAAAAATTTTAAAAGTTCAAGTTTTTCCCACCTCAATTTTCCTATATATTTTGTGTAAAATGTTTTTTTTTTATATTTTTATATATAAATTTTTAAAGCAAACATGACAACCTCACAAAATATTCAAATTCCATTACATCAAATTGATCTAAATTTTCCTGCTGAATCTGATGTTATTGATAATGAAATTAGACAACAAATGAATTTTAGTTCTAGTTCGACAAATCATTTGTTATTTGATGTCATCCTGCTTGATAAAATTTGTTGAAGCTTCAACTTTCAAGATAATTTTAAATTTGTTTGTTGATATTTTTTTTCAAAAACATATTTTAGAAAATAAGTAGTGAATAAAGAAAGTAGTTAATTAATAAATAAATTACTCTCACAATGAAATTAATTGGTTATAGATTTTCAAGGTTAGTCAAAATAAATATTTGTTTAAGATTAATTAATTAATCAATAAAGGTATAACAGACAAAATTTGATATTTTATACATAAATCTTATAAAATGACATATATTGTAATTCAATTATTTTTTTAAAAAAATGTGACTTATAATATGAGACAGAGATAGTATCGTATAGTATATCTATTTATGGATCTTTATATTGCATTATGCATGATTATTTTAAAAAAGATCGAATTAAATTGTCATAGTCCTTTTTAATTTCCACATGCATAATAGGATGGAGCTAGTATGTAAAGTATATGTTTAATTAAATATAGTAATTTTAATTCAAATCGTATATTATTTTAGTTTAAATTTTCAAAGGTCGTTAGTAGAAAGAGATGTTTGGACTTTTTAGTTAATATTGAATGATTTTTTGTTTGAATAATATAATGTAGGGTAAAATTTAAACCTTACTCGAATAATAAAAGGATAAATTCGATCCTTTTCTATATAAATTATTGAACCTTTGATCTACTTATATATAGTATATCAACCAAAGAATTTCCTAATATGTGCTTCTTCTTTTTTTTTTTAGTGGAGAAAGATAAACTTCAACCTCGCTTTGAAATATCAGAGTTACTTTTAAAATAATTGTTAAGATCGTTCACTTAATTTGGTTGAATTTTTGTTTGCGTGATTAGTAATTTCAAAATTATTTTATTTATATTGATAATATAACTTATTCGCCAATCAAACAGTCTATCAGTGTCAGTTTTGATTGACTTAATGCTATTTAAAACCAACCATTCTTGATACTAAGAGGGTCCAACATACATCTTTTTTTTTCTATCCCTATTACTTGTTTATTTTCAAAATTAGCACACCTATTAAGAAAACAGTTATTGACATAGTGAATTTATTATTTTATCTCTATTAATTATGAGCTGAATGAATTAAAAGTTAAGATTTTTAAGAAATGTTATTTTTTTCAAAGTAATTAATTAAAAATATAATAGATAAAAAAATCGTGTCCTTTCTTGATTTGTTAAAATTGATAAATAATTAAAGGAAAAAAAGAAGAAAAAAGGACAACTAATTAAAGATAGAGAATATTTAAATGTATAATTAATTTAGCTGTTAGTTGGAAACAGGTGAATGTTGAACTTAGCTGTAAAATAATTAATGTTCATGAAGATGTAGGTGACCACATTAATTGTTCATCAAATAAATTGGAACATGTAGATTTTGAATTTTTCATATATATAAAAAAGTCATAAAACCAATAATATGTGAACTACCAAAAATGTCTTAACCAACTAGAGTTATTGGTCTGCAATGGATCTTGGGGTGTCAAATGAACGAACCGTATAAAATTCGAACGAGTCAAAATAAGCAAATAAGACTTAGTTTGAGTGGATTGAAATGTATTGAGTTAATAAATACTCCCTCTTGCACCAATTTATATGATGATTTGATTGATATAAGAAGAAAAAATATATTTTTGAAACTTATACACTAAAATAAATCATAAATATTTGTATGACTATAAGTTATCTTATTAAGGATAAAATTGACATTTTAAAGTTAAACCATTACAAATATAACATATTCAATGAAATCCCACAAGTAGGGTCTGATTCCTTATTACTACCTCGTGGAGGTAGAGATGTCGTTTCTGAAATATCGATGACTAAAGTTAAATTATTACTAATATAAAAATGTGTTACTGGGACGGGAAAGCTAGACATTTTAGCAAGATCATATTTTTATGAGTTAATTTTGTCATTCCTTCCTCCTGTCTTTTAAATATTTTTGTGCGCCTTAAAAAGACACTTCTAATTTATATTATCCAAAAACACATTTAAAAATTCAAATTTATGAATTTTGAATTTTACAAAAACAAATTCCAATACTAATAACTGAATTTCAAATTTTAAATTACATATATCTAATGAATTTTACGATACAAATATATAATTTAGGTCAAATCTATTGAAAATAGCTGAGTCTATAAATTATCTTCTAGCTCAAGCCATAATATTATGTGTCCTTTCAAAAGTGTACACATATTAAATAGCAATAAATATTTTACTACTTTGCCAAATAATATTTATCCTTCTTAAATGTCTCATTTAATTAACATGTGTTAAACAGACACAGTATATTTTCGATCGAGTCAAGATTTTCACTAAATATTAAAAACGAATTAAAATAAAGTGGAGAATTTCTTGCATATTTTTCTAATTCAACATCAGAGAAGTGTTTTTTCATCATCAATCGACATCAATAATGTGATAATAAGAGAGATTTTTTTTTAGAGTTTAAAAATAGTACTTAGTAAGGGTGTGTTTGGTTTAGGCAACTTAATTGACCTATCAGACTCTAAAGAAGAAAGGGTATCACTTATTTGGGAACTCGAGACTTGTCGGTTTCCAAGCAAAACTCGATGCTACTTTAACACAAGGAAAATATTTTCCTGGAAAACAGGTAGATTTTTGACTTATTTTCTCATGTTTGGTTTGTGAGTAGAGAATATTTTTTGGAAATGATTTTTAGTGTTTAATTTATGAATGAAAAATGTTTTTAAGAAATATTTTTTATTTTTACTAGAATACAAAATAATTTTTAAAATTGAAATTATTTTTAAGAAATAATTTATTGATTTATTTTTATTATTTTTTTTTTTGGGGGGGGGGGGCTGCTGGTAGGGGGGATGTAGGGATGAAAAATAAAAAATTAAAGTTGAAAATATTAATTAAAAAAAAATTATTTTTTTGGGTGGGAGTGCTGGGGGGGGGGGGGGGGGGCGCGGCTGATCGGAGAGGGGAGAGGGTGGGGTGAAAATAATAATTTGAAATTGCAATATTTTTAAAAACAATTTTTTTTTGGAGGGGGTAGGGGATGGTAAGGGGATGATCGGGGGCGTGGGGATGGGGTGAAAAAATAAAAAATTAAAATTGAAAGTACTTTTTAAAAATTAATGTTTTGCAAAAAAAAAATACTATAATTCGAAATTGGATGAGAGTTCTGAAAAATGTTTTCCTTAATTTTTAAATTCAATATATGATACGAGTTCGATTGAACTTCGTATCTTTCGCTTAAACCCAAAAAATGTGTGTATATATATAAAAAAAAAATTGCAAACTTAATTATAGAAGTTACAAGACGAGAAATAAATAAGAACTTATAAAGTTTAAATTTTTTGAAGATGATAATAGTTTTTTTATCAAATAATTAATAGTATTGTTTTAAATCAAATTAAAGATTAATAGTCTTTTTATCAAATAAAAGATAAATACTTTTTTTGATCAATTAAAGATTATCACTATAAGGAATTTTTTGACGTAAGATATAAGATTTAATAATCACATGATAAAATGTAGTATTATTTTGGTTGAAGGTATTAGATAGTCTTTGGATTATTTATCTCACCATTTTAGTTATAGTAATAAAATAAATTATCTCATATATATTATAAACTAATTTATCGCAGAATAAATTATTTCGAAATAACTTACTCCTAACCAAACGATCAGAGTCCCCAACCGTACATATTTATGGACATACCTATCAATCTAAAGAGTGGTTGCTACTCAACTTGAGAGGAAACTTAGTTATGGCATTAAATGTTAAATATTGATTTTAAGCCTAGGTTCATTTTTATTTTAATTTGGAATTTGGAATTTTTACTTTTTTTTAAAAAAAAATTTGATAGAAATATTTTATCACAACACAGATTAATTGATGTTTAGTCTTGAGACTTGATAAATGATTTGAAAATAAATAATTAATGTTTAAGGTAAAACATGAAAAATATATATTGTTTTATATGCTAAAATAATAAATAAAAGTGAAAATGTACTTTTAATATTGTGGACATGTAAAACTAAAAATATATTTTAATATAATGGACAATTAAAAGTGAACGAAAGAAGTACTATTTATTATCTCTTAAGCATCTTACTTATTAACACAACTTGACACTTTTCTAAACAACAAAAAACTTAAGATAAAAAGTGAATGCACAATATATAGTATGAGTTCAGACTTGATCCAATCTTCGTATATGTAGAGAAATTCACTAAATATATACATATAGTGAATTGCAAATCCAGTAGAACCAAAATTGATTGTGAAATTTATGAGAAATCATCAAAATTTATAAATTTCAAATCTTGAATACGTATTTAAACAATTTTGTCAAAACTACAAATATTTATGAACTTGGATATGATAATATTTGGTTTTCTTAAAAATAAATAAAATAAATAAATAAAATAAAATTGGTCAAATAAAATTTTTATACCAATTCCAAACCATGAAAAACATTATTACTATAGTGTGAAGTCTTCATCATTATTTGTGCTATTTAATATTTTATAACAATAATATAGTCGATATAATCTCGTAAGTGAGATCCGAAGGGGATATGTATATGACTTTATCTTTATCTTATGAAGGTAAAAAGATTTGGACATGTGTAAAAGAGATGCATGGATATTTCAATTCGGAGGTTGACTATGGATAGCATCAAAAGAGGTAAAGATCGACTGAAAAAATATAGGAAAAACGCAATTAGACATGATATGACCTAACTTTAACTTACTGAGAACATGATCTTAAATAGAAGGTTACGGGAGACACATAATAAGATAGAATCATTGTGTTGCTGATTCCTCTATAATGTTAAATCATACCATTAGTAGTATTACTCTAGTAATGAATAACATTGAATAACACTCGAATTATACATAATTGCAGGATAGAGTATTAAAAAGGAAGGACCAAATATTTTTCCTTGTATTTATTACCAGAAAATAACATTGAATAACACTCGACTCTACCCATTTGTCATAATGGCATTGCCGTTTGAAGATCGCCTCGCCACAAAGCTTCAAGGCCATGAAGGGTCGCGTAGCTTCTATTCATTGGCAACGAGGCGATCGCCTTTCACAACACTGATTCATCCAAGTTAATAAAGTAATATAATTACTCCATATAGATAGTATTTATATCAAAAACATCAACAAAACCATACCCATGAATCACATAAGTAGGGTTTGAAAAGCTTGTAGATCTTACCAATACCTTGTAGAAGTAGGGAGACTGTTTCCAGCCGACAATTAGTTAAGACTCAAGATTGAGAGAGAAACATGATTGTTTTTGAATAAACTCCAACCAAAACTGATTTGATAAGTAAACATCTAAATTTTACACTCTAAAGAACAATTATAGAAGTTCTTAAAACAAAATCTAACAAAGGAGTGCCCCAAAGGTTCCGGGAAATACGCTGTTATCATCAAAAGCCAAGTATCATAAATGATGGGAAAAAGGAAAACGGCTCGGATGACAAGAGTTGCTCCTCTTTTAACTAATCCATACAGGATTTGATCCCTTACTTGGCAGCCAAGGAGGGGAATTGGCCGACATCTTCGATGGATGGGGCTGAAACGCTGTTGTTTCCAACATATCCACCAACATAACCTCTTCCACGGCCACGGCCCCTACCACGCCCACCAGAACGGTAGTAATTTTCTCCCTCAGCAGGCTTCAGAAACTCGTTTATGTTTTGAGTCTGTAGTAAGTAGAATGTATCAGGCAACACTTAATTGAAACAGTAATAAAATCTATTGACTCAAACAATTTGTGGATCAATGTCTTGTGTTCAGCTTATTATGTACTAAGATTGGGTACCCCATTAAGTGAAAATTTTCACAGTTTATCTTGTGAAAAAAACAGAATGCAATGATCTTAAAATTAAAATGATATTCTGTGGTGAAACCACAAACTATAATATACTGACACAACATGAATGCACACGCATGTTGGGGAAAATTCTAATAATGACACCTACAAATTTGTAATCCCTTATTCCATTTTTCATCAAACAGACAATACAAGGGAAGAGAAAGGTTTATTTGCAGCTGATGAAGTATGAGTGGAGATTGACCTTTCAATCTAAAAATACCATCTACTTATTTTACGGAATTCTGGATGTACAAAATAACACACTTTTTTTCAGTTGGGAGGGGCTTGCACTTGTGGAGCGCTGCAAGATGGATTGCTCTCCCCTTAAGCAAACACCCTGCTAGGTAAATACCTTTTGACAGATAGAGTTTATGGAACGAAATGCAATCCCAAGGAACAGATAAAGAAATGATGCTACAATAACACATTGCCAGTTAAAAAGAAGAAGCCCAAGTACCTTTTTGGCTTTTTCCACTGCCTCCTTTTTCTTATCTTTCTCAGCACCCTGCCCAGACATACAAGCATGATGAATATAGTAGCCTACGACACAATCAAGTTCCTAATAGAGGAATCAAAAGCAGCAAGCACTAAAATAACTCACCAATTTGATGAAGATCTCATCATCATTCTTCTTGTTCGAGAGAAGTTGCATGGATTGAAGTTCTTTGTCCAAATTAACTTTTCTTTCCTCCTGCTTTAGAGCCACCAAAGCCTTCCTCTTCTCCTCCATTACCTTCTCATACTCCTCGAGGGTCATCTCCTACAACAGAACCAGAGGTGAATAATTAATAGTTCCTGAATAGTGATCATAGATACATATTAAAAATAACAACTGGAATCATGCTAATAACACTAGCTACAACATTGTAAATCAAACCGCTGCGAGAAAGATAATCCACAAATACTAATCAAAGTAAAGAAGCACCTAGTCTACCAGAAAATATTAGTTTAAGTTAGATTGCACTGGAATATGGACAACTGATCTGATATTATTCCTTGTCCAGACCGATTTAATCGACAAGGAGACAGTCCAAGAATTCAATATTGAATTTGCAGCTCATTCTCTCCCCTCCTTCCACCCAAAAGCAACCCCACTTAAGAAAATGATAGTGCCGACAAAGATACGAATTGGCAACAAATGAACTAGGGCATGTAAGTAAACAAAGCAAATAATGGTCTTCACCAGAAAATGTCAGTTACCTTCTCCTCGGGTTCCTTCTCTTCTGGCTCAGCAGCAGTAGAATCCTTGTTATCTCCAGCATCTTCCTGTCCAGCTTGTTTCTCAGCCTCGACAATCTTCTCACCATCAACAACAGGTACTTCAGTCTCCCTGAATTTGGATTAGAAGTCAACATTAAACTATTAGGAAAAAATTAATATGGAAAGCCAAGGGAAATAAGGAAACAAAAAATAGAGATGATAATCTCACGGTGCAATATCATCTGCAGTAGTTCCCCAATTCCCACGACCAGAGCCCTCCCGTTTAATATACTCATTCCTATACAATAGAACAGAACAATTAAGATACACATGTGCACAAGAAACAAAGACAACCACAATAAGCATGCCTTAGCTACTGAACAACCTAACAAAGGGAATAGAGAAATGCACTTTTGTGAATTCCATAAATAGCAAAATCACTTACCCACGGCCAGTGCCACTTCGTCGATCAAACACTTTCCTCGGGCGTTCAACTTCTCCATCTGCAGCATCCCCATTATTGAAACCACCACGACGACCTCCGTAGAAGCCCCCACGAGATCCACCGTATCCACCTCTCCTTTCAGAGACCTTTCCTGATTCTCCATTTTCTGGAGCACTGTACCGCCCAGCGAATCCATTATTGCTGCCAAAAGCATTCTCATCAGCAGCAAAGTCTTGGTTAAACCCACGTCCACGTCCACGCCCACGGGCTCCTCCACGTGGACCCCCACGGCCTCCTCCTCTCTGGCCATCACTCCTGGCTTCCCTCACTGCACAAAAAGTATGACACAAATAAGTGATAGGAAAAAGTATACTCCCACTGTCCATATAAGTCATAGTTGGGGTAATGGCACGTTGCTTAAAAATATATTAAGGACAAAAATTAAATGCTACTTTCCATTATTAACATTTTGATTATTCCCAAACTATGCTCCCATGTATACTAGTTAAGAACCTTAATTAAATAAAGGGCAAACAAGGAAGAAAAAAAAGTACCAATAATTTTCTTGAGCATTAAACAATCACATATTCTGATCAATGAAAAAAGTCCAACTAGTTCACTTAATATGAACTAAAGGGCTAATACACAGGCAGAGCTTCAAAAGTAAAGAGTCAGCACAACTTAGCTAGAGGGAGTACTGTCTATGAAAACATATGTAGTACAACACAGGAATTGGGTAAAGACATACTCAATACGTCATCTGGAAGTTGATTCACAAAAGGTTAAAACAAAAGGCAGCAAAGTCCAAAGAGTTTTTTTTAGATAACCCAGAAATCCATATGTGACCCACCCTTGGGACCAATCACAGCCTCCTAAAATCGGCCTTTCGACCAATCACAGCCTTCTAAACTCGGTGGATAATGGGCTAGCCCCTGTACCCTTCTCCACTAAAATACCGGGCTTATCTTTATGTGGTGTGGGGGTTTGAACCTGCGACCTAAGCCACAAATTGGAGTTAACTTCCCTATTATAGAAATAATGCCCTACTGAACAACACAAGATATGACACATCAGACAGGGGAGACAATCAAAACACACAAAACTGACGTATCACAATTACCAGCCAATCAAATCCACATACCATAAGTCCATAACCATAATTTAATCTCACAATCGCAGAGGACATTATCATTAATAAACATACCGTTAACACAAAGATAAATACATTATTCAGCAAGAGAATAGACATTGAAAGTGAATATGAATACAAGCATCACCATGCAAAAAGAATGTATTCTCATCAAAGGCAAAAAAGTAAAACCTAAATTTACATATACACCAACCCAAATCACAAAAAAATACAAAGATTGATTATTTACCAGCCTGAGAAGGAGGAACCGGCTTGGAGGGCAACTTAGCAGCAGGCTTAGCAGGCTGAACTGGACCCTTCTTGGCTGGTGCAGATGCAACAGGAGCCTTTAGCTGCTGAGCAGCAACTAGCAAACTTGGGTCCTCAGCATCATCATCCAAAAGGTCGAATGGGTTCAAAGTAGCCATTCTTTTTCACTCTTCCCGGAGTTCCTAAACAGATATAGAGAGAGGGTGATGCAAAGAACCGATTTTTTTCAAGAAATCAAAGAAAACCCTACAGATTATTATCCATGTAATGATGAATTTATGGGTAAATTTGAAGAGAAACAAATTTGTGGGTGTTATGAAAACCTAACCAAAGCGGCTGATAATTGAAGGACTGAAGTGAACAAAAGCTTAAAAAACCCTAGATATGGAGGTCGTGGGGAGGTTATATATTTGGGTATGGGCCGGGCTTGTGGTTTGTTTGTTGAAATTTATTGGGCCTTTTGTTTATCCAACTACAATTGTATTTGAATACATATACATACTTATTAGAGAAATTTACAAAAAAAAAATACTTAGATATATTTTAGTTTTGTAATATTATAAAATTTATCAGATTTTGTTGCGCTTAAATACATGAATCTAAAATTAGGTATAATTTATTCTAGTTACATTGTATCGAAGAGGATTCTAATGTATTCCACAAACATCTCATTGTATGTATCTGGTATCTCAATCTCAAACATGTGGATCACACCAAATACATATAGATTTACCAAACATATAGATTTATGTATTTATGTGTGTATCTAAACTATCTTGTTCGTCTTCTTCCCCATTTTTTTTTTTGTCTTTCTCTATTTTAAGATATTTGATTACATAAATATATGTATTTAGGTATATCTAAATGGATATATGGAAGGAATCTGTTAATTAGTGATAATATATATAATTATTTGAAATTATAATAAAATTAGTATATATTATTCGAATGTATGTTTAATAAGGTAGTTTTTCCTACTAATACATATTTATAGTTATCCAATAGATATACAAGTACAATTATGAATATGCATACATACTAGTTATATATATATAATTACTCACGAAATATACAAATACAATTCGCTGTCTCCTCTCTTTGCTCGTCTCGCTTTTTACTCTCATCCATTTTTCAATCTTGCTAGCTTGTTTTTAGGGTGTGTTTGGTATGGAGGAAAATGTTTTCCATGGAAAATGTTTTCCATGGAAAATGTTTTCCTAGAAAATGTTTTCTTGGAAAACAAGTAGATTTTGGACTTATTTTCTCATGTTTGGTTGGTGAGTAGAAAATATTTTTCCGAAAATGATTTTTAATGTTTGATTTATGAATGAAAAATATTTTTGAGAGACATCTTTTATTTTTAGTAGAGTAAAAAATAATTTATGAAGTTGAAAATATTTTTTAAAAATAAAATTATTATTTTTGGGGAATAGGGGTGGGGGTGGGTGGGGGGAGGGGGAAGGAGTGAAAAAATAAATTTTTGAAGTTGATAGTATTTTAAAAAACAAAATTAATTTTTTTGGGGAGTTGGGGGGGGGGGGCTGGCTGGGGGAGCGGGGTAGGAGTTTAAAAATAAAATTTTGAAGTGAAAATATTTTTAAAAAGCAAAATTAATTTTTTGAAGAGGGGTTGGGGTTGGGGGGGCTAGTCGGGGTGGGTGGGTGGGGGAGGTTAGGGATCGGGTGAAAAATAAAATTTTGAAATTAAAAATATTTTTTTAAAATTGATATTTTTCCTTTAAAAAATGTAATTTAAAATTGGAGGAGAGTTTTGGAAAATGTTTTCCTTAATTTTTGAAGGGAAGTCATTTTCCTTAATTTTGAGGAAAATGAGTTGATTTGGAAAACATTTTCCAAAACTTTTGTCCCAACCAAACATGGGAAAATTGGATAACATTTTCCAGAAAATGTTTTCCTTCATACCAAACACACTCTTAATCTTAGCTATTTTTCAAAATGTCTCCCCAATAAATTCATCATATTGTTGTGTGTATATATATATATATATATGTCGAGGAAAAGATCAAAATAGTCTCTTATTTTTGGGTTAACGCTCAAAGTGATACTTGAGTTTTTAAATGGAACACTAATAGTCCTCATGTTTGCAATATTGGTGCACTTTTGGTCCTCTCCTAAAATTTTGCCTATTTTTTAAACGTTAATTTTATCCAGAATTTTATATAAAGAATGTCCAATCGTCTTTTTATATATTTAGTAAAAATAATAACTTTATCTGAGAGAAGGTGATAAGAAAAACACATTGTTCTGCTCACTAGAAATATTACTGCAGCTATATTAAGAACATCTTAACATATGACTTTGTAGGAAATGAAAAAATTCTACTACTGCACAAAAATTATCGTGATAAACCTCTCGACTTTACCTGCAATACAATTTCTACAAACAAAATAAAGTATTTTTTTTCTCACATTTTTTCATATGGAGTTCTTATTTCTATTAAATATATAAAGTAACGACTGCACATCTCATACATATATGTCCTTAAACTCGGGTTCATCCTTGATATGGTGTAAGATATTGGATATTTACCGCGATTTTCTTGACATGACTGGATTATTTATTAACAGAAAAGCACAATTTTGAGTATATACTTAATCCTCAATCGCGTACGAAAAAGTTTACAACTCTATAATAAAAACGATTACAAAACCAAACACACCCTGTATCTTTAGCAATACAGCATGACAAGACTTCCAAAATATACAAAATATAAAAGACAAGATTATAATGTAAGTGAACCATTGTTGTAACATTATATCATCTACTCTTCAAGTTTTCATAAAATGATGATATTACACCATGTTCAACAATAACCAAAATCAGAAAGAAAAAAATAACCAAAAATGTTACAAAACTGGCATCCAACTTTTAGCCAAGGCTGATCAACATAATCCTACACAGATTAAAAAAAACAGGTGAAGAGACGTCGAAAATTTGCAGAAAACATCAGTAGAGGTTTTACGCAATCCAAGACAACATTAGAGTTTTGTCGATGAAGAGTCAACCTAAGCAGAAAATAACTGAACTCGTATCAATTTCAAGCTAAGCAAGGATCTGTTAAGACGTAAAACAACATACACAGTAAATCCCATAACTGAGGGTACACAGAGTTAGACGTCGTTATTGAAAAATAAACATAATTGTAGCTAATAAATTTCAACCAAAACTGATTTAACAAGTAAAGAAATTATAAGATTAAAGCCTTACACCTACATATGAAGGAAAAGGGTTATCGTAAATGTACTAAAAAGATCAGCAAAACCAGGGTTTTCAGGAACCGTCAAAATTTTTACACGCTAAACGACAATTATGAAGTTAACCAAAATACAGGAAAACCAAAGGGTTCCACAGGACACATTATGTTATCATCAAAGCCCAAATATTATACGGAAAAAGGAAGACGGATCAAACGACAAAAGTTGCTTCCTTTTTTTACCTAATCCATGCAGGACTTCCTCCCTTACTTGACAGCCAAGGAGGGGAATTGACCAACATCTTCAATGGATGGGGCTGAAACACTGTTGATTCCACCATATCCACCGCCATTACCTCTTCCACTGCCACGGCCCCTACCACGGCGGTAGTAACTTTCACCCTCAGCAGGCTTTAGAAACTCGTTTATGCTTTGGGCCTGCAAGAAACTGAATGTATCAAGCCTCACAACTAAAACAGTAATTAAATATATGTAACACGAAACATTTCTGGATCAATGTCAGAGAATTATACTAGATTGGGAATGTCTTCACTTTAGAGTATTATGTAGTAGATTGGGTCCCCTGTGTAAGTGTAAACATTAACCTTCTTGTGAAAAAGAAAAACAGTATGCAATGATTTTTAAATTAAAATGATATCATGGTGAAACCACAAATTATAATATACCGACACCGCATAAAATGCATATGCAATATTAGGGAAAGTTATATTAAATGAACCACCACATTTGTATACATGATATTACTTCCCTATTCCATTATTTATTGAAAATCCAATCACGGGAAGAAAAAGCTCTCTTTGCAGCTGTTGAAGTATGAGTGGAGGTTGACCTTCCAAGTCTAGTAATAGCATCTAGTTATTCCGGAATTTTGAAGGTTCAAAATAAAGCATACTATATTATTGGGAGGGGTTTGCACTTACAGGGCCGCAGGATGAATTACTATCCCCACAAGCAAAAACCATTCTAGGTACATAACATTTGACAAATAAAGAGTATATATAACGGAATGGATTCCCAAGGAATCCATAAAGAAATGATGCTATAATACCAAATATAGACACTTAAAAAAGAAGTGACATACCTTTTTGGTTTTTTCCACGGCCTCCTTTTTCTTATCTTTCTCAGCACCCTGCCCAGACATAAAATTTCAAGCATGATAAATACATCAGGCATACGACATAATCAAGTTCCTAAGACAGCAATCAAAAAATATATTAGCAGCAAGCACTAAACAACTCACCAATTTGATGAAGATCTCATCATCATTCTTCTTGTTTGAGAGAAGTTGCATGGATTGAAGTTCTTTGTCCAAATTAACCTTTCTTTCCTCCTGCTTAAGAGCCACAAGAGCCTTCCTCTTCTCCTCCATTACCTTCTCATACTCCTCGAGGGTCATCTCCTACAACATAAGCAGAGATGCATAATTAATAGTTCCTGAATAGTGATCATAGATACATATGAAAAATAACAACTGGAATCATGCAAATAACACTAGCCACAACATTGTAAATCAAACCGCTACGAGAAGTTAATCCACAAATACTAATCAAAGTAAAGAAGCACCTAGTCTACCAGAAAATATTTGTTCAAGTTCATAGAAATATCTGTGACAGGAAACATTTATAACAGTATAATGCTAATTTAAAAAGAAACAGTGAATACAAAAAAAAAAACAATAGCAGCAAGTGGTTGTTCTAATTTAGACAATGCTTATTTGTTAGTTCCTGGTCTATATTGGAAGGGGTATGAAACTACCATTGGAAATACTGGGATAAATATTGAAGAACTTACCAACAATAAATAAAATACATTACTGGTTTCGTAAAGTTAGATAGCACTGCAAAATGGACAACTGATCTGATATTATTCCTTGTCCAGACCGATTTTAATCGACAAGGAGACAGTCCAAGAATTCAATATTGAATTTGCACCTCATTTCTCTCCCCTCCTTCCCCCAATAGCAACCCCACTTGAGAAAATGATAGTGCCAACAAAGATATTAATTGGCAACAATAGAATCAGGGGATGTAAGCAGACAAAGCAAATAATGGTCTTCACCAGAAAATGTCAGTTACCTTCTCCTCAGGTTCCTTCTCTTCTGGCTCAGCAGCAGTAGAATCCTTGTTGTTATCTCCAGCATCTTCCTGTCCAGCTTGTTTATCAGCCTCGACAATATTCTCACCACCATTAACAGGTTCTTCAGTTTCCCTGAGTTTGGATTAAAAAAACAACATTAAACTATATTAAAAACATAATATATAAAGCCAAGGGCAATAAGGAAACAAGAAAATAGAAATGACAGTCTCACGGTGCAATATCATCTGCAGTAGTTCCCCAATTCCCACGACCAGAGCCCTCCCGTTTAATATACTCATTCCTATACAATAAGAACAGATAAAAAAAAAATGCAGAAGAAACAAATACAACCATAATAAGCATGACATAGAGCAATTGAAAAACCCAACAAAGGGAATAGAGAAATACACTTGTGTGAATTTCATATAACAGAATCACTTACCCACGGCCAGTTCCACTTCGTCGATCAAACATTCTCCTTGGGCGTTCCCCTTCTCCTTCTGCAGCATCCCCATTATTGAAACCACCACGACGACCCCCATGGAACCCCCCACGTGATCCACCGTATCCACCTCTCCTTTCAGAAACCTTTCCCGAATCTCCATCTTCTGGTGCACTGTACCGCCCAGAGAATCCATTATTGCTTCCATAAGCATTCTCATCAGCAGCAAATCCTTGGTTAAACCCACGTCCACGACCACGGGCTCCACCACGTGGACCCCCACGACCTCCTCCTCGCTGGCCGTCACTCCTGGCTTCCCTCACTGTTCAAAAATTAATACACAAATAAGCTATGGGAAAAATTATACTCACTCTGGTCCATATAAATGAACTGTTGGGGTATGCGCACCCCTATTACCCTTCTGTTTATTTCCAAACTATTCTCCCCGAAAATGTATAGTAGTTAAGCACCTCATTAAATGAAGGTAAATATGAAAAAAGATCCAAACAATTTTCTTGAACTTTGAGCAATACATTCATTTTGAACTATGAAAAAAGTCCCAATAGTTCACTTAATATGGAGTACAGGGAGTGTCACATTGGGAAGAGCAAAGCAATATTTCCAAGATAAATACTTCATGTAGCAAGAGTATAGACAACGAAAGAGAAGATGAAGACAAGCATTACCTTGCTAATAGCATAAATTATCATTGAAGACAAAATAAAACTAAATTTTCTACACCCGATCTTTTTCCTCTCCAATCATATAATACTCACGCTTCACAAAACACTTCTTACAAAATGCCCTATTCAATTACTACTACAACAACAAGAAAAATAAGAACAGCTACATCCAATGCAAACTATCTGGGTAGCTATATGAAATCTTCTACATTTTCTCAGCTCCCCATTCATGCTGGTTACAGACAACATACGAACCCAAAACATACAAAACAAAAGTATGAATGAATATACATGAACCCAATCACAGAAATGTCAAAAACAGAATAGTGCCAAACAAACTCAATTTTAGACACACTTGGATCTTATTCCTAACCAACCAAATGATACCCAATAACTTACAGCATAACTTTTTATAAAAGATGCAACAAAAACCAAAAAAAAAAATCGTCTACATCTCAATCGGCTACTTGGATCAGCCATATGTACCGTCTACACTAGCACAGCTCCATTCGTGTCGATTTCAGTAAAGGCACAAAGATACAATACAGTTATTTATGAATATACATGAACCTAAGAAGCCAATATGTTTTAAAATGATTAGTTACTGTATATTACCATTGCTGCTACAACAATGGCAATAAAAATAAGAACTCCTATATCTCAATCAAAATTAACTGGGATACCTATATGAACTGTCTACCTACGTTCAGCCCTGTAAGTTCTGGTTTTAATATGACCCCAGAAACATAAAAAATAGTAAAGCATACTATATTAGCATACTGAATTTTCTACACACTTCATCTTTTTCCTCATATAGTACCCGATACCTTACACAGAACACCCAAAATATATAAAAAAGTATGAACAGATATTTATTTATATATTTGATAACAGAGAAATCCGTCGATGACCCGCCCATTGGACCAATCACAGCCTTATAAACACGTGGATAATGGGTCTACCCTTTTACCCTTCTCCTCTTAAATACCGGGCTTCGCTTTGTATGGTGTGGGACTTAAACCTGTGACATAAGCTACAAATCCTCCACCTTTTTGCCACTTGAGCTAAGCCTTGGGGGCAAAGTACAAACAAATATGCATAAACTCAAAACACAAAAATGTCTAAAAATAACTAGCCATGGTATATTACTACTAATGCTAGTCTTACACCAATAAAAATAAGAACTTTTACATATCAATACAACCTAATAGAGTCAGCAATCTTCAAAATTGGCTCAGTTCCACACGAAATATAAACCCCAAACACCAAAAAGTATAAAGTCAAAACACAAAAATGTTTTGAAAATTATTATAAATGATATATTAGCATTAGTACTACAACTATTACAACAACAAAAGCAATAAAACTAAGAACTTCTACATCTCAATCCAATTAGCTCAATCTAAACTAAATGGGTCAGCTAAGAGCCATCTATACTAGCTCAGCCCCATTCGTTCCAGTTTAAAAGATATATTACCATTTAGACAACAAGAACAGCAACAACAACAAAAATAAGAACTACTAATCTCAATCCAAACAAATTGGGTCAGCTATATGAGCTATCTACATTAGTTAAGCTCAATTCATGTAGGCTTTAACAATATGAATGAATATACACCAACACAAAATCACAAAAATGTTCAAAGATTGAATATTTACCAGCCTGAGAAGGAGGAACCGGCTTGGAGGGCAACTTAGCAGCAGGCTTAGTAGGCTGAACTGGACCTTTCTTGGTTGGTGCAGATGCAACAGGAGCCTTTAGCTGCTGAGCAGCAACTAGCAAACTTGGGTCCTCAGCATCATCATCCAAAAGGTCGAATGGGTTCAAAGTAGCCATCTTTTTCACTCTTCTTGGAGTTTCTAAGCAGATATATATAGAGAGTGATGCAAAGAACCGATTTTTTCGATAAATCAAGAAAACCTATAGATTAAAATCCATGTGAAGATGAAATTCTGAGAATTTTGAAGCGAAACAAACTTGTGGGTATTGTAAAAACCTAGCCAAAGCGGCTGATAATTGAGGAAGTGAAGTGCGCCAAATCTTAAAAACCCTAGATATGGTGGTGTCGGGGTGGGGTATTTTAGGGGGTGGGGTTTGAGGAAAGGTTCAGTGTATGTTTTTGGTATGGGCCCGGGTTGATTTTACAAATTTCAAATATAGGATAAACTTTTTAAAACAACTTTCACATATAATTATATATGAAAAAATTAGTAAACTAGTCACAATTCCTAACTTAATTAATAAAAATATCTACACTTTAAAATGTTTATTCAAAATGTCAAAATGTCAATATTTAAAAATAATTTGTATTCAAATACTATTATTTGTCTTTCCTTTTATTTCTTAAAACAGTTAAACATTAAATATATTCACTACTCATTTAGACTTCTTCTAGACTTTAATACCATTTAATTTATTTTCATCTTTAGGATTTTCAATTTTTTTTTCTCTTTTACCATTTTCACCGTTATTTTCTCTCTCATTGTTGAAGAAGAACTAATTATTCAAGTTCATACCAATTTGTTCCGATTTATCAATTAATTCAAGAAATCTCTCAATACATAAAGGTATTTTCGAGATCATCATTTATTTTGCGAGATTTCATGAGATTTTGTTTTCGAAATAAAAAATTATGTTAAATTTTGGATTGTATGTATTACAGATTTTTCGTCATTTTTTCGATTTTTATATTAGTTTGTTAACATACTCATCAAATATTTATGCATTTCGAAATTTTAGTATTTGAAACACTATTTTTTATGATTTATTTTCATATTTGAAATTTGGTAGATTGTAATTTGTGGTAATCTTCATAAGCATTCATACATAATATATTGTTTGATTTTTTGTATATTCATATTTAATAATTTCAAATTTTGCTTATAGGGTTATTAATTCACAAATAAACACAGATTCAGATTTGAATTTGGTGAAAAAATTTGGAAAAAAGGAACATAGCTGACGAAGAAGAAAGAGAGAGCCAAAGAAGAAGATTGCGAAATTGTATTCATATCAGAATAATATTCATATTAATATTTGTTTGTCAATTGTTTTTCTTTTACTCATCATTTGTATTTCTATTAAGAACATTGTATTTCTTTTTTATTTGTAGTAATTCAAATACGTATCTCATATGAATTTGTATTTTAAGCATAGATGAATCATATTTTTTAACAGTCAATTTGTAGTTTTTTAGAATATTATATTCTGATTATATCATTTTCACTATTTATGCTATCTCATATGAGTTTGTATTTCTTAAACATATATGTATCCTGTTTTTCAATAGTTAATTTATATTTTTTTTAGAATATTGTTTCCTGATTATATTATTTTACTATGTATGCTATCTGTTTTCCAGAATCTTGTATTCTTATTTCTTTCATAATCAATTTATTTATTTTTTTAGAATATTATATCTTTCCTCAACAGATTTATTATTTCTACCAAGTATGCTATTTCCCCCCCCCCCCCCCCCCCAAAAAAAAATCTTGTACCCTTTCATAAATCATATTCACATATATTGAGATACGTGTATATATATTTGGCAATCAAGTAATACAATTTTGATCACCGAAATACAATTTGTAGTTTGAAAGAAAAAAAATCAATTTTAATTTGAATGGTAAAGTGAGCACATAAAATGTAAAAAATATTGGTATACAATTATAATGAAAACATAACAAAGGAAAATAGAGCTAATAGGATGAAAAAAGAATCTTTTTTGAAATTGTAAATGATGAGAATTTTAAGTGATATGTTCCTTTTCTAAAAAATATTATCTCACTTTTTCATCATACTATTTTTTTTGTATTTTATATATTATTATACAATATTCTAAATAAAAACTAGAATAAATAGAAATACAAATAAAATACATATTGAAATGAATACGAAATACAAGATTTTCGAAGAAACAAATAAATACACATGAAAAAAATATATGAATACAAATATGTTTCTTAAATAACTATAGATTCATTTGGCATACCTATTGGAATGAATAAACTAATAAAAACTAATAAAAACTAATAAAAACTAATAAATACAAACTAATAAAAAAAAGTTAAGATTCTGGAGAAAAAAAAGAACAAAGTTTGAGTTTTATTTGAAAATGTAACTGATGAGAAAATTAAGTGATCTTTACCTTTTTGTTGAAATATTCTCTCCCTTGATTTTCTCCCTTTTGTTAGTAAATAATTGTATTCTTTAAATAAAAACAAATAATAAAAACATAAATAAGATACATAACAAATTAAATTTTTGACATTTTTACTAAATATTGAAAGTGTTGCTAATTAACCCTCCTAAATGTTAAAATGTTGACATTTTGAAAAAATTTCCCATTATATATTTATATGTTATAACTATAGTTTGCATAATTACGCTCCACAATAAACATGTATATGTATATTTTGCTATACATATACAAAAGAAAGCAGTTGTATAATATTCTTTGGTATACATATACAAAAGATTAAATTGTATAATATGAGTTTATATAAAGCGAGAAAGAGAAAAAGAAAACTAAGAAAGGGAAGATCGTATTTGTATAACCATAAGTGTATAGAACGAAAATATATGCATTTGTATTTGTATATACAATTTTCCCTCGCTTTATACAAACACAAACACAATATATATATTTCTGTTTGTATAAAGTGAGAGAGACGAGTAAGCGAGCGAGATCGAGGAGAGTGGCGAGCGAGATTTGGGAGAGGGAAAAGTATATGTATATATACAATTTTCTCTCGCCTTATACAAACAAAAACACATTTTATACATTTGCATTTTTATATAAAGTGAGAGAGGCGAGTGAGCAAGCGACATATGGGTGAGTGGCGAGCGAGATTTGGGAGAGGGGAGAGAGAGGAACGAAAATATATGTATATATACAATTTTCTCTCACTTTATACAAACGCAAACACATTTTATACATTTGTGTTTGTATATAAAGAAAGAGAGGCAAGGGAGAGAACGAGAGTGGCAAATGAGATTCACCAGAAGAGAGACGAAATAACAACAGTTTGCTATGGGTATAATTAAATCAAACTATATTTATCGCATTAATTTTGAATGAATAGTAGCCGCAACACTTTTCTAGTGAATTTCGTTGGTGCTATCAAAATGATAGGTAGACAACATATATGTGAAATTTGGAGTTGTCGTTCGTGTACGAAGTCTGAGCATGCGCAGAGAAGAAAATGCCAAACACTTCGAGTCTTCGACCTAACGGAAATGAACAATGATGAAATGAGAAGGTGAGGCGCTTCTACGACTCGGAGGACATTAGATTTCATGGTCAAGTCAAAAAGATTGTTGAGTGGAAGCTCATACTCCACCATGTCTTAGCCTTTTATCTTACCCTTAAGTAATCAAAAGTCATAGATCGTATATAATAACTTTACAATATAGTTTGTCCAAATTCATATAAAGTATACATTGACTATACACTATAACTATTTATATATGAGATATATTTGAAATATAACCTATATATAATAAAGTATACATTTACTATACATGAAGTATATATTGGTTATGCAATCTCAATCAACTCAAAATCATTTCTAAACCATCCTAAAATTTAGATATGAAATTCTCTCGATATTTCAAGCCTTTTGATATATAATTTGTTTGAAGCGATTCACGTTTTTTGGTATGTCAAATTTAATAGAAGATGAAGGAGGAGGAAGAAGACGAAGAAGAAGAAGAAAGCAACACCAACATAAGAAAACCCTTTATCCAATTCAGTGTATCACTATAACCTGACACATAACCAATCTTCACTTTTTGACATCCGTAACGAAGCAAAAACAAAGAAGAAGATGTAGACAGACGACCATTTTTTAAAGAAAAATTAGGGTAGAATGGCCATTTTAAGTAAATAAATAAGTTGAGGTAAAAAAACAGTAAATAAACCTTATAGATTGACATTTTTGCATAATTTTCAAAAATAAAATCATCACATTCTTGAACTCATGTTCCTCCTTTGATAGGATGCTAAGATATTATATGTTTGCCATGATTTTCATATTAAGAGATATTAAAAATATCTTTATGTTCAACGTAAATTATCAGATTCATCTTTAAACTATTAACAGTCTCAAAAACATTCTCTTACAAGACTAACTAAACTTAAATACACCTTGTAATATGAGTGATATACACACTCTAAATCCTCAATAAGTTTATGAGTGTTTTCAACATTTATCTCAACTTTTTATTAACACCTCATGCTCGTAAAAGAATCTGAAACCACTTACTATGTTGTGTGGTTCATTAAACATGTACTTAGATTTAGTTAGTCAAATAAAGTGTATTGTTTAAGTTGTCAATATTTCTAGAATGAAATTAATAATTTGCGTAAAATTCAAACATGATTTTAATACTTCAACTCTTACTTATTTGGCTAGTTATTTCTCTTGAAAGTTTTTTTATAACAATATAGATAGAGGTTCATCCCTTCTAACTCTACAATATCACATCAAATATTTACGTGAAACAATTTGAATTTACATTACATATATCTTTTGCGATTATTACATGATACAATTTTCAAAAAAAACAAATAAAAGAACCAAATATTCTTTGTTTGTAGAGTATTGAATTTGTTACCAGAAAATACAAGTCTTTGTGCATGAACCATTCTTGTAACACTGTATCATTTCTCTTCTAAGTTCATGTTCAGATTAAGCAGAAAACACCTCAATTACAAACAAAGATCGATTATATGAATCCTCATAATCAATTTTACTCTACTTGGATCGGTTTCACTTCAATGCTAAATATTTTGAGATTCTCAACAATTACTACCATACAATGAGTTAGGACATCAACAACATACCCATGAACCCGAAAAGCAGAGTGTACACAATCCTTACCCCAACCTTATGGAGGTGTAGAGATTGTTTCCATGGGACGATGGCGTTTAATAATTTATAAAGAGAAACATATGTATTATCTTCTAATAAACTCCAACCACAACTGATTTGCCAAGTAAACAAGAAAATAAAAGATTAAAGCCAAACACCTAAATATGAAGGAAAAGGGTTTTCATAAATGTATAAAAGAAGTCAACAAAAACCCAGGGCATACACCTTCAGAAAACATCTAAATCTATACTCTAAAGAACAATTATGGAGTTTTTTTTTAAAAAAAATCTAATACAAGAATGCCCAAAGGTTCCGGGAAATATCATAAATGACAGAAAAAGGAAGACGATCAAACGACAACAGTTAGTTGCTTTTGCTTCCTTTTTTACCTAATCCATGCGAGGACTAGCTCCCTTACTTGGCAGACAAGGAGGGGAATTGACCAACATCTTCAATGGATGGGGCTGAAACACTGTTGATTTCACCATATCCACCGCCATTACCTCTTCCACGGCCACGGCCCCTACCACGGCCACCAGGGCGATAGTAACTTTCTCCCTCAGCAGGCTTCAAGAACTCATTTATGCTCTTTGTCTGCAAGAAATTAAATGTATCAAGCCTCAAAATTGAAACCGTAATTACATTTACTGAACTCAAACCCATTTGTGGATCAATGTCTTGTCTTTAGAATATTATACAAGATGGTGTCCTACTGAAGTGTAAGCTTTCACCCTCTTCATGTGAAAAAGAAAACCAATATGCAATGGCTTGGCAGATAGAAAGAATTCCAATAGACACGCCGCTCAAGAAAATAACAGGAGTGAGGAAACCACGGTAAAATACTAAACAAGGAACGACAAAGCATTCTGAAAAAGGAACATTATAATACTGACACCAGCATAACTGTATACATGATATTACAATTATGTTGGTCAGTATGGGTGGTAGTTGACCTTCCAGTCTAAAAGAGCATTTACTCCAATTTATTTTCCGGAATTCTAAAAGTATAAAAGAAAAGACAATTTTTCTCTGTTGGGACGGGCTTGTGCTTGGAGGGCGAATTCCGTCCTAGGCTAATAACAGGCAAAAGACCAATAGCTGAACAAATATCGCAAGAGGGAAATGGATGGGGGCCAGCCCTGTTGGATGTAGAATGGTGACACGTTATTCAACTGATCGACATGGAGCATAGACCAGCGAGGATTTGGGTGGTAGGGGACAAAGTGCGGGCTTTTGAAACGGTTGTGGAACACAGTCTCCTTCATTGTGGTAGGCAGTGTGTGGATAACTTTTGACAAATAAAGAGTTAATAAAATGCATAAAGAAATGATGTTATAATGCCAAGACATCCACTTAAAAAAAAAAAAAAAAGCTAAAATACCTTTTTGTTTTTTTCCACTGCTTCCTTTTTCTTATCTTTCTCAGCACCCTGTCAAGACATAAAAATTTCAAGCATGATGAATATACCAGCACACAAACAATCAAGTTCATAACAGAGCAATCAAAATATAATAGCAGCAAGCACTAAATTACTCACCAATTTGATGAAGATCTCATCATCATTCTTCTTGTTTGACAGAAGTTGCATGGATTGAAGTTCTTTGTCCAAATTAACCTTTCTTTCCTCTTGCTTTAGAGCCACCAAAGCCTTCCTCTTCTCTTCCATTACCTTCTCATATTCTTCGAGGGTCATCTCCTACAACACAAGCAGAGATGAATAATGAATAGTTCCAGATAGTGATCATAGATACACATGAATAAAAACAGCTGGAATCATGCAACTAACACTAGCTAGTTGGAATGACTTGAATGTCATTTAGATGGTGGCTGATGATTGCATTGAACTTTTTTATCGGATGCCCCCGGAGTGACGAAGAATGCACTAAACTACTTGCTTGAAAAATGCAAATAGAATGACTCAATAAGCAAACAGCATTAAAGAGTTTGAAGTTCAATTTGTTTTATTGAATTCATTTTCGAGACTAATGGAGGACTTGTAGAGTTAGTATGAGATGAACTTTTTTTTAGTAAATATATATTATTTGTTGAAAAGTGTACATAAAACTTCTTCAATGACAGTCCAGGAATTCAACAAAGAAGGATGATAATGCTGTGACATTGCAACAGTAGAATTAGGGTATGAAGCAACCAAAACAAATAATGATCTTCAACAGGATAACAGTTACCTTCTCCTCAGGTTCCTTCTCTTCTGGCTCAGCAGCAGAAGAATCCTTATTGGTGTCTCCAGCATCTTCCTGTCCAGATTGTTTCTCAGCATCGACAATCTTCTCACCATCATTCACAGGTTCTTCAGTCACCCTGAATTTGGATTTAAAAGAAAACATTAAACTATAAGAAAAAATTAATGCATAGCCAAGGGCAATGAAGAAACAAAAAGTTGAGATGACAGTCTCACGGTGCAATATCATCTGCAGTAGTCCCCCAATTCCCACGTCCAGAGCCCTCCCGTTTAATATACTCATTCCTATACAACAAAACAGATCAATAAAGACACAGACATATGCACAAGAAACAAAGACAACCACAATAAGCATGACTTAGAGCTATTGAACAACCAACAAAGGGAACAGTGAAATGCACTTGTGTGAATTTCAAAAATAGCAGAATCACTTACCCACGGCCAGTTCCACTTCTTCGATCATACACTCTCCTTGGGCGTTCTCCTTCTCCTTCTGCAACATCCCCGTTATTGAAACCACCACGACGACCTCCATGGAACCCCCCACGAGATCCACCATATCCACCTCGCCTTTCAGAAACCTTTCCTGATTCTCCATCTTCTGGAGCACTATACCGCCCAGAGAATCCATTATTGCTGCCAAAAGCATTCCCATCATCAGAAAATTCTTGGTTAAACCCACGTCCACGCCCACGTCCGCGAGCTCCTCCACGTGGACCCCCACGTCCGCCTCCTCGCTGGCCATCAGTCCTGGCTTCCCTCACTGCTCAAAATAAATACACAAATAAGCAATGGGAAAAATTGTACTATTTATGGAACCATCTATAGTACAGCACAGAAATTAGGTAAAGAGAAATTCGATACATGGCCTATAAAGAGCAGCATCTATAGAAAGATGGTCACTACAGAACACAACAGCAACAACACTAATTATGACACACCAGACAGAGGGGGCAATAAGGAAACACAAGAATGCCGTTTCCTATAAAAGATCTATATAAATTGTCACACAATTTCCGGCAACCAAATACCGATACCATATGTCCATAACTGTACTTTAATTTCACAATCACAGAGGAAATTATCTCCCTGTCCATATGCACAGGATCATATTTACTAAATAACAGACAGAAAACAATTGCTTAAACATT
Organism: Solanum sitiens; assembly: GCA_016801875.1. Classification (NCBI taxonomy): domain Eukaryota; kingdom Viridiplantae; phylum Streptophyta; class Magnoliopsida; order Solanales; family Solanaceae; genus Solanum; species Solanum sitiens. The sequence continues at coordinate 1,195,372 of JABWTJ010000060.1, forward strand.
GAGAAACCTACCATTAATTCCACAATTTTGTATAGCCTAAAACCTTGATTAACTGGTTTTTACAGCCTAAAAGTTTAAGCATGGAAGTTAAATTAATTTCTATGGTCTAACAGTGTCACATGGGGAAGAGAAAAGCAAAATTTCCAAGATAAATACTTCATGCTGCAAGAGAATAAACAACAAGAAGAGAAGTATCACCTTGTAAATAGCACATATTCAGGCAAAAAAACTAATTTTTCTACCGGCTCAATATTTTTCCTCATAAATCATATATTACCCAACATCTTGCAGAAAAAATTGTTACAAATTGCCATATTTATTTTACTATTAAAACAAATGCACTAACAATAAGAACTACTACATAATCCAAACTAAACTAACTGGGACACCTATATGAACTGTCTACTTAAGTTCAGCCCCTTGTTGCTGGTTTAATCTTTAAATATCAACCAATGAACAAAATTTTCCAAAGACTTATCTTTTTCCTCATATTGTGTCTAATACCTCACACAAAACACCGAAAAAGCACAAACATGGTATATTAACATTACTTCTACAATTATATCAATAACACCAATAAAAATAAGAACTTTAACACATCAATCCAAACTAATGGGGTCAACTATAAAAAATCTTCTAAACTAGTTCAGTTCCATTGGTGCCACCAAAAAACATAAAAAGATTGAAGGAATATATATATATACAACAAACCAAAACTCAATAATGTTCAAAATTGAATAGAAATTGATTATTACCAGCTTGAGAAGGAGGAACTGGCTTTGACGGCAACTTAGCAGCAGGCTTAGTAGGCTGAGCTTGAGCCTTCTTGGCTGGTGCAGATGCAACAGGAGCCACATGTTTTAGCTGCTGAGCAGCAATTAGCAAACTTGGGTCCTCAGCATCATCATCCAAAAGGTCAAAGGGGTTCACCGTAGCCATTTTTTTTCACTCTTTCGAGTTACTAAACAGATATATATATAAAGATAAAGATACAAAGAACCAATTTTTTTCAAGAAATCAAGAAATCTATAGATTAAAATCCATGTGAAGATGAATTTCTGAGAATTTTGAAGCGAAACAAATTTGTGGGTATTGTGAAAACCTAGCCAAAGCGGCTGATAACTGAGGAAGTGAAGTGAACCGAATCTTAAAAACCCTAAGTGATGATGGGGGTATGGTGTGAGGGTGGGGGGGTGGGGGGGGCTGGCTGTTTTGTTTGTGTTGTTTCTTGGGCTTTATGTTTGTTTGACGGGTAATTACATTAGAATCTGAATATTTCATTAGAAAGAAAGCGCTCACTAATTTAGGTGACTCCTTATTCACTCGGACTCGAGCATAAGATATTTTATCAAGGATAAATAAATATTTATTACTTTATCATAATTATTAGGGATCGTTTGATTATGATATAAGAGAACATGTTATTCCGATATAAAACATTGTCTTAGTTTTTCTATGGTTGGTAAAAAAAAATTATTAGGTTGAAAAATCAACATGACTTATAGTATGTTTAGTTGATAAGTTCTAAATATTGTATAAAAGTTATTCATGTATTAATTTTATACGATGTTTGGTTGCGTTTTTGTAATCATACATAATTACTACATACATAACTTACGATGAAATCTATGTATAAATTATGCAGGATAGTAAATAGAATAAGTTATGTGGTATTAATTATACATATATTAAAAAGATAAATTACATATTTATCATTATTAATTTATTTTTAAATATTTTTTATTGAAAATATTACATAGCTATTCTATTTTTTCAACTATATTTGTTTCTTACTTCTTTTTGTATACAAACGACTTTTATTTATTTTCATTTAAATTCAAAATAGAAATATTTATTAATGTTATGAATCGAAATATATGATTTTGATAACGCATATGTTAATTATATATTCGTATTATATATTACAAAATATATTCACATATTTAATTATCATGTATTAGTTTTTTATTTATAATATTTATATACAATTTATGTATTTGGTACACTAAAAATATACAAACAACACATGCAACATATTAATAGAAATTCACATTATATAAAATAGGATAATATAGTGTGCTTGAAATATATTAATACTCCATAATTTATTCTTATAAACTTAAAACATAAAAAAAAACGAGAAGAAAAACACAGAATTCCTAATTAAGTATAGAGAAAATTCTTTATTTATTTTTTAAGAGAGATTTTATAATATTTGCTTACTTATTTTATTTGTAAATAATATTTATTAATTTATATTAAATTTAATATTCAATAGTTAATAATTCATGTAATGTAATTTCTACATAGCTAAATAAATATTCACATAACTAATATCCACATAACTAAATACTTGCATAAGTAAACTCTGCATAACTAATACATACATAACTATATCCTATATAACTAATACATACATAACTAAATCCTACATAACTAGTACCTTTATAAATAATACCTACAGAATTTAACCAGTAACGAAATGACCATTCTTGGGCTTTATGATTTGTTGCTACTTTAGGTCTAACTTTGTAGAGTTTCAACATGAGCAAACAACACCAATTTTACTATAGCCTGATTACATGTCTTCATTTTAGTTGTAAAAAATATTTTGTAAGCTACATTCACTATAACAAAAATAATCATTAGCGGTAATTAGTTTTTAATTGCCACTAAATATAGATTTTTAGCGGTAATTGTTACTTTTTGTATATGTCCCTAAAGCCTTTAGCGATATTGGTTCTAATAGCACTTAACTAATGCCGGTAAAGACTTTAACACTCTTTATTAATGTCAATATTTAATGCCGCTAAAAATTTTTTTTGTTATAGTGATTCACTTCGTCGTATATGTCACACTCATATACATGTAGATTGAATTAGGTTAGTTTATTCTCTATTCAATCGTGATTTACATGTATTTCACTCATTCATATTTCTGTCTATGTATTTGTATTTCAAAATATCCAAAATAAAAAATACATGTATCTAGTATTAAAAGATATATTTTGACTCTCCCGTTTGATTCTCTCCTTTCACCAACATTTCTCCCTATGTATCGGTAGTTTAGAATGTATCTAGTATTTTAATATCTTTATACATGTATTAAACATGAATTTTAAAAAAGTGATATATCTGACTTGAAATTTGATATATAATTACTAATTAGTAAGATAATATATAATTATTTCAAACTATAAAGTAGACTAATGTTTATGATACAAATATTTGTAAAAGTAAATAATTTTTTGTTTTACCATACGGCTGTGTAGACTTTGGTTGGGGAGATCCCTTGTCATATCTAAGATGCATATACAAAATAGTATCACAATTTCCTTTAGTTATATAAAAAATAAGGTGATGTTTTTTTTAAAAAAAAATAATAAGATAATTATACTTAAACAAACACATTTTAGACATAGAAAATGATAATTCCAGCGGACGTATTCACATGAAATGTTTTATAGTTAAATTAAATTAAGACTATATAATTTTTGTGTAAAGGATCGAACATCATAACCGTCCTATTATGTTACAATTATTTTTCTTATGTAAAAAGTAATTCTTAAATTCATGTTCTTCTTGATAGGGTGTAAGGTGTTTTATTAAGATTATCATAAGTTTCAATTAAAAAAAATTTATATCCCATTAAATAATATTACATAAATTAAATTAAGATGGATAGATTGTTATTTACATCTCCTGAATAAAATATATATCTAACTATGCATAATAATAACTTATATACAATGATTGTTACGTTCTTATTTATCAAAACCTTAATGAATAAAATCACCTGATATCTATTTGGAAGAAAGATAGCAGATATTGGTGATATCCATTATAATTTTTCGAAAAGATTAATAAATAATTCAATATAATTTTATTATAATTATCAAAGAAAATGATTTATACGTAAATTTATTCCTATCTTATAAATTGAGCGGTGTTCAATTGAGGTGGATGGAGTCAACTATTTTCTTTGTATACTCGTTTTTTTGTGATCTACCAACTACATTATATGACTTTTTTTTTAATCTAACATCATTTGACTTTTATTTTTCCTTGTCAAAAGGAATAAGTGCAAAAAAAAAAGAATTGGTATAAAATTTTTATTTGTTCACATTGGATATTGCAGAAAGGAAAATGAAATAGTAAAAGTTGAAACTCATGCTTTAGAACCAAAAATAAAATAAAATATTTTTTCAATTTTTTTTATCTTTAATTATAGGAAAACAAGTTTCATACGTGATATTCACACTAATTGCGTTTGTTTCATCCTCCAACACGCCACGCCTCACCCTTATTAACACTCTCAACAAAATACACACCCGTAGTTTATAAGTAGGATTTGAAAACAACAGGATGTACATAAATCTTTTCAGAAATTTTTTAGAATAGAGCGTCTGTTTCCGATATATCCTTGTCTCAAAAGGTTTATTTGTCTACATTATGTTTAAATATTTTTGTGATATTATTTTCTTCAGACTAACCAAACACTAGAAAATAAATAAGAAAAAAAGTCACTTATTTTTCAAGATATTTTCCTTTATACCAAAAACACTCAAAAACTTCACTGTCTAGGGTGAATATAGGCAATACTTACAAGTTTATCTGAACCCAATATCGTAACTTTGGATATTATTTTCTGCATATATATTAACCAAACACTAGAAAACTTAAGGAAAAGAATTATTATTGAGAATGTATTCCTTCATACCATACACACCCGAAGACTCCACTATCTAGTGTAGGCAAAACTTACAGGTTTATCCGAACTCAATATCTTTAGCTCAAACCTTGTATATATAGATATATATTAAGAAATAAAAGATTTGACTAAATAATTACTATAAATTAGAAAAGATATACTTCTTATTACTTATTTGTACAAGAAGAAGTATACATCCTCTAGCTAATTAATAATATCAAGAAGATGGACTAGGCAAGCAACTAGGTGTAGAGAAACTATGTTCTCTTTCAAGATTTAGGTTTAATCCTTTTGCTTTACTTGTATAAAGCATTTTGATATTAGACCTTTGTTCACTTAGCAACTTTGCTAGACTTCTTTTGGCATTTGCTCTAAAAGGGCAATTTGATGCAATGTATCCATCTACCAAATGTAAATATGCCTCCAAATCATGGCAACAAGCAACATCAGCATCAGGCTTCAAGAACGGTGACATTCTTGTGTCAACTCTTAGCTCAGTGCCGACATGAGCGTATGCCCATGGCATACTTTTGTCGAGCACATTTAGCATCCCGCTTACAAATCCTGACTCTCTTAGCTTTTTGTCGAGTTCTTCACTCACAAACATCCCTGGAACTCTAGTTATAACATCTTGATTGTTCACGATACGTAGTACTTTAACATGTTTTGAGTTTAAACGATCTGCAAAGCTTCTATTCCCCACTCGAGGACCTCCAAAGGAGAAAACAGCCACGGGTGGTGCATCTGGTGTACATGTACTCACTTCATCTGCAACTAATAAAGCCAAAGCCGCTCCAAGACTATGTCCGGTCACAGTAATGCTTAAAGACTCGCCTTTGTATTGTTCGATAAGTCTTTGCACTTCATTAACTACTGATTCAGCTAAACTAGGAACATCAACACCAGCTGTTTGAAACAAACTCAAGAATCCACATTCCACTTTAGCTTGTCCTTCACTCGACTCTAACTCTAACTCTGACTCTGACTCTGACTCTGACTCTGTTGGGATTTGAACCAATAAGTCGCGAAAATTCTCCCCCCATTCTAAACAAGTTGCAGTACCCCTAAGAGCAATGACAATATCCCTCCGTCCCATACGTTTAATCTCTGATCTATCATCACAAACCGCGACATAACCAATCCAACTCGATCTTTGTGTCATCCATCCAAGATCAGGTGCTACATCATCCACCCATTTTGGCAATCCAATAGAGGATGTAGCATACAAACTCTTAGTAACCTTATAAGATTTATCAGGCAACTCCACTTTTCTCGAATCACATTCATTACAAGTTGCAGGATTCGAATGAAAACAATGATAAGCTGCCTGTATAAACTCCCCATAACGAATCAATTCTCGTCGTAAATTCTCATTCAAAGGATCAATTAAGCCTAACCAATCTTTACAACCATGATATTCTTTCCATCTAGTACCAAGATTGTTTCTTGGAGAGTATTCAATGTTATTTGATGATAAAAGCTTTTTTAACTTATTTAAATGTCTTGGAGACATTTCTTCAGCAACCTTGTGTTCATGCCAAATTCTTGACAAATTCAACCCTTCCAACAAATTTTTTCCCCTGTTTTCCTTCGACCCATTACTCCTCGATTCGCGGGGATGAATTTCACCCCGCGAATCATTATCGAGTAATTGGGGTTTTCGAGATTGATTCTGCAACAGCTTTTCAAGATTTGAAAGGTGTTTTTTTGTCATCTCTGTTTTTACAGTTTGTGTGTGTGTTAAATTTGCTGATGGGTTTAATGGGGATCCATTGCGTCTGAAGCTAGCCCTTCTCGCCTGAAAAAAATGGAGATTGGTCGCCGGGAGTGTAGCTCCGATCAGCATTGTTTTTAGTGAGAGAAAGTGAAGGAAAAAAAAAGTGATCTTTAGAGAGAGAAGAGAAAAAATCAGCTCATATGAATTTAATCCAAATTAAATCAAGTAGGATTAAGGGGCAGAGTTAAAGGCTTATATAGGAAAAATATTTAACCAAAAAAAAGACTAAAATGTACATTATCTTTTTCTTTGGTGGGCATAGAGTAAACTCCACTTATGTACATTATTTTTTTTTTAAAAAAAAATCGTAATAGCTATCTGTTGGATAAAGTACACAATGTAAACTCGTCTTTATACATTACGATTTTTGTTTTTGGAAAAAGGTTCAAATATGTCATCAAACTTTCAGAAAAAGCTCATTTATGCCATCAGTTAAAAGTTTGGCTCATTTATGCCATTACCGTTAAAAAATAGGTTCATTCATGCCATTATTTTTTAACGGTGGTTTGTGCAAAATCATTTTTGATACGTGACCAATTATAATTCGGCCATGTCATCAATTTTTTTAATTAGAAAAATCATAATTCTGGAAAAAAAATGAATTAATTTTTTTTATTTTTAAAAAAAATAAATTGATGACGTGGATGAATTACAATTGGTTACGTCATCAAATTTTTTAATTAAAAAAATCAAATTTTTTGAATAAAAATTGATTTTTTTAATTAAAAAATTGATGACATGGTCAAATTATAATTGGCCACGTGTCAAAAATGGTTTACAAAACCACCGTTAAAAATAATGGCATGCATGAGCCTTTTTTTAACGGTAATGACATAAATAAGCCAAATTTTTAACAGATGTCATAAATAAGTCTTTTCTGAAAATTTGATGGCATATTTGAGCCTTTTCCCTTTATTTTTTCTTGAAAATTTACAATTACTATTCTTCTGGTACAGCAAACACAGGATAAACCTACTTTTGTACATTATTCTTTTTAATTAAAAACTTAGAACACCGAGTAAACATGCTCCATTTTTTTGGGAAAGCTATTCTTCATGTGTGTATTGAATAAATCCACTCTCGTACAATAACTTTGCTAATACATATTGAAGATGTAAGACAAGTCATATGCGACAAACTCTTTGGGATATCACACATGCTAACTAAAACTGATTGAGAAAGGATCGGATGCAATTCAACCCCTAATTTTTGTTTGAAATATTTCTGCTACGCCAACTCAGTTATCACGTTTGGTTTGTATGTACCATACAAAATTAGTTTGAATTATAGAAAAGAAAGAGGGTATTTTGGAATAGAGTTCACTGATTGACTTTTGATTTAAAAAAATTAAATTTATTATGCTTACTCGGTCCCATTGAACGACCAATCACTTCAACCGTTATTTTTCTATTAGATTTTTTTAAAAAAATATAAAAATAGATTATTTATAGTATAATTTAGTATTTAATAAAATAAATATATATATTAATTAATCCTAGTTAAGTGTTACGAGTCCATATATAAATACGCGTCACTCATCTATTGAGTTAGTATAAATATTACTCAGAAAAATATTGTATCTTCTTCATATTTATGTTTTTTATTTGAAAAAAAAAATTACGCATTTATTTAGGAGATAAATGAATATGATACACAGCAAGCTAGAGAGACAAATAAACATACCAGCAAAGTCACGCTTTGAAGAGATTTCATTATTTTTATTAGTATATATCAAAGAAAATGTTAAAAGTATTCTAATTGGTTATATTTTATATAAATATACTTTAGTATAAATATCTTTGAATTTTTTTGCATAAACTATATTTAATTACTATATATTTTTAAAGTGTTCCTTTTTGGATTCAACTAAAATGGTCAAAATGTGCCCTTTCAACATTTCAAATTCATACTTTATACATTTTTAAACTTGTTTTTTTTTTTTTTTTATAAAAAAATAAAAATAAAATCATACATCATGTTTTATGTTTTCTAGTTTCCACCGTGTGGTTGACAAATACTAAGTTGAAAATCTTAATTTATGTTGTCAACTAAATTTGTCGACATGGTTGTTCACAACTACTATGTTAAGCATAAATTATTATTCTTTCGATTTTAATTTTTATACGACGATATTAAATATAATAACATATATTTAATATAAATGCATCAATAATGGTTCAATAAAGTATTGAAGAAGCATGTGGTCGAAAAGTTAAGTTGATATGAGTGACTAGTGATCATTAATAACAATAATAAATTTAATGTAATTCTTATCTTGTGAAATGAAAGAAAATAATTCGACAGATCTTATGATCAAGTAAAATATATGAAATGAGCAATCATTTAGATTAATCACATTTAATTTAGTAAAATGGTGCTAAATATAATATATATCGTAACACTTCAAAATAGAAGAGTGCGAGATAGATTGGAATGGATGAAGTATCAAACATATCAAAAAAAATAATCACCTAGTGATCGCATTGGAGGCTATTAAATCGGATTCACGTTGAAAGTTTCACATAGCCTGGGGAGGGGACAACTTCATACCGATGACATGAACTCGAACCCTTTAATTATATAAATATAAAAAAATAAATACTTATCACTCTATTACAATCCTTAACGATCAAGTTCTTATTCTTTGTTGTAATGTCTCTTTTCTTTCAAAATAATACCAACAAGTATTTTTATTAAGAAAAAATTTAAGAATATGAACGAATTATTTTTAGTAAAAAAAAAAAGTACTAATAAAGTCCAACATTTACTAATTAGTGGTCGTTTATTTAAACTTTTCTCATCTTATAATAAAGTTTGAAATTGACTCTTTCCAAAATTAACCTACTTTATTTGAATTGTATATTCCAAAAAAAAACAAAAAAACTTATTAATTCAACACTGGAAACGAATTAATTAAAGAGATTTTTATGCTACTTACTAGTTTTTCTTCTTACATAGTCGTCCACTTGAAAATTTGTAAATTCAAAAAATTCAACTTCAATTTTTTTTAAAGAAAATAAGTCTAATATATCATCATTTTTTTTTGTTTTTGAAAAATAGGAAAAAAATAATTCTATAGACAAACGACTCCTTATTTGCTATGATGAAAAATAGGAAAAAATAATTATATAAACAAAATTCAAATATAAAATTCTTATTGTTTTTTTTCTTCAAAAAAATCAACTCATTTATCATATATTCTCCTATCACTTTAAGTTGACGAATACTATATGTTATCACAATATCAACTCTTTTTTGAGAAAAAATAAATTGCAAGGTCAAAAACAATAACTTAGGAGAAAATATAATTTAATTAGTATTGGTCATAGAAGTATTTAATAAAGTAAAACGTTGAATTGAATTTTGAAGAAAAAAAAAAGAGAATAAAATTCTTCCAGTATAATTACCAACAGAAAGGGGCATTACAATTTTACTAATTTCTATATATCGATTGACAATTTAATTAGTAGTTTGAATGATTAATTTCTTGTAATTGTGTAATAACATATTAAAATATATTCTCATACAAATGTGAAACTATTAACAAATTATATTCCATATGTTCCCTAAATTTTGGCAATTAATTAATAATTGATTATTGAATATATGAAAGAAAATGATCTTGTGAAGTTCATAAAGTTTTATTAGCATGCCAAACACAAGGCAAAGACAAATTTAGAAATATGTATTTGATTGTAGAATATATTTAAACAACTCACTTTTTTTTTATTTGGGAAGAAATACTTTTTAATTTTACTATTTATTTTTTTGAATTTACTAACTGATCAATTAATTCAAATTTGTGTGGCATGCTCATATAAGAAGAACATTTCTTATTAAGAATATTTTCATTCCTTTACATACTAATAAAAGCGGATGGTTGAAGACAAATGACTACAAATAATTGATCGTATTTTGATATATTGATAGTAAAAACAATAGGTACACTATAAAGTCACATAAAAGATGTCAAAATTTTTTACGTTTAAAAGATAACTATGATTAAGTAATTTATCATCAAAATCAAAACTAATTTCTTGAAAAATAAGACAAATGATCTACTACATAATGTAAATATATACTAATTGAATAAAGATTTTTATCGTGCATAATTAATTGATCTTAGGGTTGGGATCGGAGAAATTGATCAACATATAAATGCAAGTAGTTATTTTTTCTCTCTTGGTGTTCGATATCTGCTTTTAAGCTAGACTAACTTAGATTTGCATAGGAAAGTCGTACTTTGAGATCAAGGAAATATTCTCTAATTTTATATCCAAAGTTTGAATCGAGACCCAATTTGATTAAGAATGAAACATTGTTGTCATTTCACGCAACTTTCAAACAATTCTATTGAATATAAGTATTAACTAATTTAAAATTTAAATTAAATCAATAATAATAGCAAGTGACATTATCTACCAATGAATTTCTTCAAACTTCATTACCTTGCTAGTTATTACAAACCGAAAATAGTCCTACACCTAATTGTTTAGTTCTCTATTCTTCTCTTCTTTTTTTTCTTTTATTTGGTGATCCAAAACTTTTGGTTAATTAAGAATATATATATGTATATATACATAATGAATTTTGATCATTCGAATTTGAAATTTCTGGCTAATAACTTTAAAAGTTACATTTATAATATCAACCAATATAATATCAGAGTTCGGAGTTAAAAGGACAAAAAAAATTGTCAACAATTCTAAAAGGGCACATCAATTTTCTTTTTAACCAAAAGGGTAAAAACGCTCCTTCATGAGTGATTTTTTTCTGACAAAATTGACTCTGTAACTTAACTAAAAAAAACATGAAAATCGCTGTGCAGCGATTTCGTAGAAATTGTTTTTTTTTAAACTTAGAATCGCTGTTGTGACAGCGATATATACACCAAAGTGAAGAAAGTGTATTAATTATGCCGAATTGTTGATTTTTTTTAAAAAAATGCTGCTTTCTTCGAGGCAGCAATATTTTTAAAAAAAAATTAAAAAAGAAGTTAAGGTTATCGCTGTAGGCTAGCGATTTAACAAAAAAAAGTTCACGTTTTAAAGTAAATCGCTGCTATAACAACGATTTCAATTGTAAATTTTTTTTTTAAAGAAAAAAATTGATAAAATAGCTGTTGGAGCAATGATTTTTATGTAACAGCGTCAATTTGTCAAAAGGAAATCGCTCTGTCAGGAGCGATTTTACCCTTTTGATTAAAAAGAAAACTAATGTACCTTTTGGAATTATTGACAATTTTTTTGCCCTTTTGGCTCCAAACTCTATAATATCAACCTCTTATTTAAGGTTGGTGTTTTGAACGATATTTACTCAAACTTAATCTCTGATGATTGAGGCGCGTGAGAGATATATTGATGTCACGTAAGCAAAAAAGATACACAAAATTACAAAAAAAAAGAAAGTCCAGAAAATAATAGAATCTTAGAATAGTTAATGTGTATCTCTAAAATTTCAGTCATAATTTAGGGATTACTTGTAATTTGAACAAAACAAATTTAGATAATTAGAACTCCAACTATGTTTATTAATTAATTATACATTAGTCCATACATTACATCTATGGTTGTTACAGATAAGGTTTTTGAAGTCTTTGTATAAATTGGAGTTATTGAAATTGATTCCAATTCCATAGACTTATTAATTAATTATACATTAGTCTATACATTACTAAAGTTGATTCCATAGAATTTTTTTTAAATTCATCCTATAAATTAATTAAAGAATTTTAATATATTATATGACAAATGGTTGTTAATTCAAAGACTTGAGTGTCACTTTCTCACACGGTTACATAGAAATTTAAACAATTTTTCAGCCGTACATGGCAGTTGGCTAAAATGGTTTAAGTCAAAATTAAATAAAGATTTATATCCTACCAAGTAACAAATGTATTTTATTTTTTTTAATATCATGACGTCTTATAGTACCTGCATTGAAAAGTCCTATTAATTCGAATTCACGTCATATAATATATTTGAACGTACCTAAGATTATTGTTGATTAAAGCGTATATAATTATCATTTATCCAACTATAATTCAGATCGATTTTGTGTTTTCCATTTCTCACACTACCATACTAAAATTTTGACCCATAATACTATAATAAACTTTGTGTCCCACATGTTAACCTAAACCCTAGCAAAACCAAAGGACAATATATATTTCCTTGTCAATGAAGAAATTAAAGAAAAAAAAGACCATAGTACATGAAGGGTACCTATGTAAGACTTTGTTTAATATTGTTTGTGTTATCACACCTAAGACCTATACTAAAATATTCTTCTTTTTAGAATTTGCAAATTCAAAATTTACGTAATTTTTTAATTAAAAGAAAGTGTGCATCTGAATTTATTTATTTGTTTAATTAAGAAAAAAATTATCCATCCATTTTATGGTGTTTGAATATATGCATAACATTATGTGATCCCTAAATTCAACGGAAACTTATTACTAGTAAAACTGAAAATTTAAAGTTGAATTATGTATTTATAATTAAATATAAAAACTTTTCAATTTTCTTAAAATATATTAAAACTCATTTTTTGCAAACATGAAAACAAAGTATTGAAAGTTCTCTTTCCTAATGTTGTTATGATTTAACGCGTAATGAAGAATAGTCAATTGAATATTCTTGTTAAAATTCTATTGTATACGAGAAAAAAATTATTTGAAGCATAATAGCTTACACATTACTTTTTGTAGGTATGCATTAATTTTTGAATACCCATAGCGAAACTCATGACTTTGCCACTATTGACGAGCTATTATAATGGAACAAAATTCACCATAACATAGCGATTGCGAATTCTCTCGTCATTGATCGAAAAAGTTATTGAAATTTCTTGGTCTTTACTTCTCGATGCTCATTTAATTGAATGAGCTGTAACATCTCAATTAAGTTTCTAACTACTCTATCAACTACTAGCCATTAAATTTTCATGGAGACTTTTAGTCAATATGTGTAAATAAAATAAAATAAATAAAGTTTCATTGTGAACTTCAGCTATATATGATTAATGTTAAGTCGGTTCATTTTATCTAGACTTCAATCATTTTTGTTTGAAGGGAAAAGGGTCTGATATACCCCTCAACTTTGTCATTTGGAGCTAATATACCCCTTGTTATGAAAGTGGCTTATATATACCCCTACTTATATACAAATGACTCATATATACCCTTTTCCTCTAACGGAAATGAAAAAAAAAATAATTTTGATCTATTTTTTAATTATTTTTTCTAAAAAATATAATCTCTTATGAGCAAATTTAATTCTCGTCAAACATATTTTTTTTGTTTCAATAAATTATTATTTTGATAATCAAATTTATTTATGTTTCACTAATATTCTTGTAAAACTTATTGTAGATGATCAAATATTTTTTTTGAATACAAAAATTAAATTACAATATAGACTAAAAACTAGTTAAATTTTTTTTCTTTACACTAAGGAATGAAAGAAAAAAAATAAGAATAAGAATAAGAAACTCAAATAATTATAATAAAAGAAGTCAAAAAATAATTTATGTATGAAAAAAATTAAAATATGCCTTGTGCTTTGATAGAAAAATCATATATACCCCTAAATGATTTTTAAAAAAAAAATTTAAAAAAATTTAAATTTAAGACTACTTTTTTAACTTCCGTTAAATAAAGGGTATATGTGAGCTCATTTCATAACGGCAGGGGTATATGTGAGCCGTTTGTATAACGGTAAGGGTATATATGAGCCAATTTCATAACGAGGGGTATATCAGCTCCAAATGACAAAGTTGAGGGGTATATCAGACCCTTTTCCCTTGTTTGAATTTAAATAGTATGTGTATGAACTTCAAACGTCAAGCAAATTTAACAAAACTTTAGTCATATGAAACTTTAAAACGTCTATGACTTGTCCCTAATGGTGTACATATACAAAAAAATAATAATTTGAAAGCAACCACAAGTTAATTAAATGACGTTTTAAAATCAAATATATGCGCATTTCAACACTTCAAACCGTCTTCATTCTTAGCCACGAGTTTCAACTTTCAAGTTAAAACCATACAATAGTTGATAAAAAATACTTTTTACTTTCAATGCATAACTTTTTGACGTGAATTAAAATTATTCAGACCTCAAAACAAAAATATCGAAAAGTTTTTTCTATGTAACTTGTATTATCAAAAGGTTTATTGGGCAAAATGATCACATAAGGTGAATTTTATTAAAATTAAACCTATACAATATTGGTCAATCTAAAATATCCAACAAATTAAATAGAACAATTTTTTTTAATGAATATATATGTATATATTACATCATTATTTTTTTGGTAATCAATTACCAAAGAATGACATATATATGTTATAAATGGAAAAAAAGAAAAGTGAGAATTATTCTCAAAAATCTTAGTCTTTACTCGGTTCATGAGGTGTAGGGTTCAACTAACTATTTATAGACAATTATTATTAATTTTTATCATTTTTTTCTAAAATAAATATTTCAAGATATCAATGTCAATATGTCATCCTTTCATTTTCCCACTATACTAAAGTCATTCATTCAAATTTCAATCTGCATGACCTAGTAGTAAATATTATATATGTAATATCAAGTCACAGCGGAATCAGGATTTTTATTCTTATGAAAAAAAATACGTTAATATGTCTTTACGATGCAATATATAGTAACTAGGAACTTTTTTTTTATACAGTGTAATTTTTCAATCGGTAAGGATTTGTATATGTCCCTAAAGTCATTAGCGACATTGGTTCTAATGATACTAAAATAATGTCGTAAAGACTTTAACACTCTTTATTAATGTCAATTTTTGATGTCACTAAAAGTTATTTTTGTTGTAGTGTCTGTACCCTAAAAAAATTGATAATTTCATTGTGTTTTTGGCCATTAATTCATACTTAAAATAAATTTACTACTAACCAATATAATTCCATTTGCCAAACCTTCTCCAAACCTGATATAAGATCATAGGTTACCAACCACCTTCACAACATATACAGTAAAATATTATAAGTGGAGTTTGACGAGAGTGGTATGTACTTATTCTTGCTCTGCCTTATGAAGATAGGAAAATTATTTATTATGAATCTCCGATTTAAATAAAATATATCAAAAACAAGTATGATAAGCTCATATAGGTTAACAACGTCTACATAACTTGCTAGGAAATGGGAGTAATTTAGTGAAAATTAAAGGTGAAATACATGAACATCAATTTCGAATTGCATATCAGATTTAGTATTATGAATTTTTGGATATCATAATTTGTATGCTTTACATTCAGTCCTACTTATATTAGACAAGAATAAGTAATCCCTGGATGGAGGGTTTATCAATATAAACTTAGTTCAGCTCCTAAAGACTATAAAGACGGATCGATGTACAAAATATCTCGCGTTCATGTAAGATTTACAGAAGGGCCACTTAAGTCTTAACCTAATATAAGCATTAATCACTCCATCCATAAATCGAATGCGCGTGATCTACAAGTCAGAGATAACTTTACCATTGCTACAAAATTTCCGTTTGATGTTAAAATATTATAATAATCACGATTAGGTAAGAAGAATAATACTATAACGAACAAAGGAAAGAAGAAATAGAACATTTATTCTTTTGGGCCCATTAAGGCCCAATAAAAACAATTGGAATTGTGCTTGGTAGAAAGCCCAACAAAAAAAATAATTTCTTTCTCAAAGGCTCGAGTCGAAATTGAGTAATCCCGAATATGTCATCACAACTCATATTGATTGAACACCTTATAGTTTTGGGTCATTTACGCTTCTCCTCTTATTTTTGTTAGTCGTTAATTTTTGCTTCTCGAAACAAATAATGTCTTTGTGGAACTTAAGTTTATATATTCTCTCATTGTAGACACGTAATTTTTGACCGAACATAAGAGTTTATACTATTTTTTATTCCTTAAATATTTCTTTTATGTTTAAGTTAGATATTTTAGTTTTATCTTATTTTTATTAAGTTATTTTTATAGATTCGAAAACAACACAAATAGAATCATCTTTTAAGGTAAGTTTTATTTAAATTGTTAAAAAAAAAAATGAAAAGTTACAAAAATATATCTTCTTATAATTTAAATGTAATAAATAAACTAGTGTTTCTTAATTATATTTTTAATTAGCCATTTAGTTTTTTAATTGGTTCTAGATAACTAATATTTATTATTTATAATTTTGATATATTTAAATTATAAGAATATTATCCATTATCATCACATCTACCCACAACCCCACTATCACTTCCCACACTCTCACATGATTCTCTCCACTCACCCACACACCCACATACACTCCTACATACTATATATATGCACACATGAGAAAAGCAAAAGGAGAGAAAAAGATTTTCAGCATAAACACATGGGAAAAAAAAGAGGAGAGGAATCACTCCCAAATTAGAAAATTTTCAGCAATAAAAAAATCAAAAAACACATTCCCATTTTTTTTCATTACTACTTTATCTAAACACAATATATATATATCACTCCATACGCCAAACAAAAGTTTTGTGGGTGTTCTAATCGAGGTTCTGTCAAGATTTTTGCGGTATTCAACTTTAACTTATCTCTTTTAGTTTATATATGAAATCTGATGTAGTTTTGTGAATTTTTCCTTATATAGTTTTGTTTCATTCAGAATTCGATTGAAATAAAAATGTAAAATTAAATATATTTGTTGTTATTTATTATTGTACAATTTTGATGCTCTGAATAAGTTTGTAGTTAATGTCATGTAGAATCTCATTGAATATAGAAAATTAATTAAGGTTTTAGAGTTAGTACATTTAATTTTTTTTTTTAAAAAAATGTTAGTTGTGATATTTTAAAATGAATAGGTCATAACATCTTTTCTTGTCTTGATTTAAATAATAATGATAAAATAGATATAACTAAGCTAAAAAATAAATAAATAAATAAAACAAATTATTTTTGTTTATGTTATCACACAAAAATAAGATTATTCTAACAATTTGTTATTGTTTTGTTGTAGTAAAAAGTGTATGCTTAATTTTGACATTAATATTAAGAGTAATAAAAATATAAAACATTAACATATAAATAAAAGCTATAGAAATAATGCCAGAATTACATATTTTATCTTCAACATTTATATTTATTTTACATTATTTAGTTTTATTTATAAAGGAAAATTTTTTATTTTAATGACTAGATTAGTTTTAGGCATATTAATAAATATTTGTTTCAATTAAGAATGTGGTTACACATCTTTTTTGAGACACTAAAAACTCAAGAATGCGATTACGCACCTTGACCAAATTATTTTAATAACTAACTTTCATTAATTTAAATCAAGAAGTGTAAATAAAAATTATTTGGTGTGATGAACTTGAGAGATGAAGACAGTTATGTCTCCAAATGTAAAAGTCAAGAATGCAGTTATGCATCTGATCTGAGACCAAATAAAAGTTCAACAATAAAAAATACAAACAATTCATGGCCTAAAAATAATATATCCAAAAAATATTTTAAAATTACTATAAGTCAATAAAAGCGACCGTGCTAGAACCACGGGACTCGAGGGATGCCTAATACCTTCCCCTTGGTCAACAGAATTCCTTACCTGAATTTTTGATTCGCAGACCAAAATAAAGAGTCATTTCCTTTTGGTTAAGGATTAAAACAAAAAGGTGACTTGGAACACCATAACTCAATTCCAAGTGGCGACTCTGAAAAAATAAAATAATCCCTTAATTAATAACGTCACTTAAATTGGAAAAACCCTTCTCGCCTCCGCGCCCGCGAGAAAAGGGGTGTGACATCTCTGGCGACTCCGCTGGGGACTAACCAGAATTCGAGCTTTGTATATTGACTTTTACTTTATTTTATTATTTTATTTGAGTGGATGTATTTTGTTTGATGGCCTAATGTGCTACTTGTTGTTCATCTTTTTGCTTTTATATTTATATTGTTGAACTTCTCTAAAAATTAAAATTAAAAATAAAAATTACCCACACCTTATGAGTCTCTGATTACACTTGCGCACATTCACAGGAATGCAGTTATGCATCCTACTTTCCCTTGAGATAAAGCTGGAGTGTTTTGGCACCCAGTGAAGGATGTTTAGTCACATATGTTAGGCGAGGTTGGACAAGCAATGAAATCGGAATAGCGCTGCTACCGATAAGTTGTCCCTCCTTGGCTCGAGTTGTCCACTTGAGTAAGCCAGTCTAGACACCTGTCTTCTTTAGGTCCTGGTTACCACTAGTAGACTCCACTCATTTGAATAATTTATATTTGACTTAGTGAGTCTTGAAACAAGAGTTGAGTCCGTTTAGGACAAGTATCCCTCTCTTACTTGACAATTTAGCTCATTTTATGTGCTATATGGAAATGCATCTATTTAGAAAGTCTCTAGAAGTTGACTCATTTAGTGTGATTAGTGTAGTGAAATTTCAATTTTTACAAAAAAAAAATATTTCTTCTTTTAGGAGTTATTATACTTAAAAAAAAATAATAAATTGAAAGATTTTTTATTATTCAACTAAAATATATATTTAAGTTTCTTTTGTATAATTAATAATAAAAAAAAATTAAAATATTTCATTTTCAGACAAGTGTTAGTATATAAAAAAAAATTAATTAAGCCGTTGAAACTGAACGAACTACGCACACCTGATTCTCACCCTAATGAGATACGTAGGCAACCCTCTATGGGTTCGGTGATCTTAAAAAAAAAATTATTTTTAAAAATTCAAAAAAAAAAAGCAAGAAAGCTTTAAAAAATTAAAAACTTAGTTATTAAGTTTTAGAAAAAATACAATCATCTTTAATCATGCCATCAAATTATGTTACAGATTTGATCGATGCATTATCAAATCTTTTTTTTTAAAAATAAAAAAATAAATAAATTAATAATTAAGAAATGTCTAACCCTAACAAACTTTATCACTCATGCACACAATTAAATTAAGGTGGTTGGTTTGTGGTTAAGTTGGCATCTCATCCCTACAATACAAGGTCAAAAGGGAAAAAGAAAATGGTTCAGAAAGACGGAAATGATTCAGACAATGATGAGGTACAAAACCAGATGACCTCACAAGAAAAAGAGTCAACAGAAGAAGTAAGAGTATTAAGACAACATATGACAGAGATGTACGAAGCTTGGATGAGTGGACAAGCTCCACCATCTTCAATCTCTGACTATATTAATACAAACATGTCACCCCCTATCCCAGTGTCGACAAATGATCCAATTTATCCACCTGGATTTGGTCCTTATGCTAACACATCCAACGTTGCTGGAACTTCTACAGTGCGCCCTTTGAGTATACCTATGATGAGTAACCCACTCTTCGTGCGAACTACACCGACTAATAGCATTCCACAACCAACAATGGCGCCCAAATCTACTAATGATCCCTCGTCCCAAGTTCTTCATGATCATGGATACACTCGTGAAGAGGCTCTTAAAATTTCAAGCTCTCATCCTCACACTCATCAGTATAGTTTTCCTATTGAAGCTGGAAAAATTGTTAAAAACGAGGAACATGAAGAAATGGCTAGGAAAATGAAGAGTCTGGAACAGAGTGTAAGAGATATGCAAGGATTGGAAGATCACAAAAGTGTCTCATTCAATGATTTATGTATGTTTCCCCACGTTCATCTAACCATTGGTTTTAAAACTCCAAAATTTGAGAAGTATGATGGACATGGAGATCCTCTAGCTCATTTAAAGAGATATTGTAATCAACTGAGAGGGGCCGGAAATAAAGAAGAATTGTTCATGGCTTATTTTGGGGAAAGTTTGATGGGAATTGCTTCAGAATGGTTCATATATCAAGATACTTCTAACTGGCATACATGGGATGATTTGGCTCGATGTTTTGTTCAACAATTTCAATATAACATTGACATAGTTCCAGATCGTACTTCACTGGCCAACATGAGAAAAAAGACCATCGAAAATTTTCGTGAATATGCTATAAGGTGGAGGGAGCAAGCTGCGAGGGTTAAGCCGCCAATGAAAGAGTCTGAAATGATTGATGTTTTCCTCCAAGCACAAAAACCAGACTACTTTCATTATTTACTTTCTGTTGTTGGCAAAACATTTGCCGAAGTTATTAAGATTGGTGAAATAGTGGAAAATGGCATCAAGTCTGAAAAAATTGTAAGTCAAGCTGCCTTGAAAGCCACCACACAGGTGATTAAAAATGGATCAGTAAATCTTGGAGGAAAGAAACTGAAGGAGGATGTAGTGAATGTTGTGTCAGACACACAAAAAAGTTCAAGGGGTCCATTTTATCAATCTGCACCACCTCAATACCATCACTATATCCCCATGCAAGATACACAATACTCTATGATCCCACCTCAATATGCAGTCTATGGTGCACAACCACATGTATATCCAACAAACAATTCTCAATGGCGAGCACCAGCACATCAAAATGTTCGTCCATCTTCTCAGAATTTTCAAACACTTTATAATCTCCGTCCGAGACAGGGATTTGGAGGAGGTCAAAGGCCTAGAAATAATTTAACACCAATTGGAGAGTCTTACACAAGTTTATTTAATAAGTTGAAACATTTGAAGATGATAGAGACGATTCCTCAAAATTATGTGAACCCACATGCAGAAGGTTTCAATCCTACAATGCGGTGTGCATATCATTCTGATGCTCTAGGGCACAGTACTGAAGATTGTCGAAATTTAAGAAGAAAGGTGGAAGAGATGATTCAAACAAAGAGGATTGTGGTTCAAAATGATGATCCCCCAAATGTTACTAAGAATCCTTTACCGGAGCATAATGATGTACACTTCATCGAAATGATATGTGATCATAAAGAATATAAAAATTCTTTAAATTCTCAAGAAAAAACAATTAAAATTGTTGAAACTTTCACGAAGGCTAGCGTGCAAAGTAGTGGATAAGAAGTCAAGCTTGGTGATGGGGATACACTCTTTTTTTTCTCTCTCTAAAAAGAGAGTATTGATAGCTTATTTTGTCATCATTTCTGCTATGCAATCTTTCCTTATTTTATTTTAGTAAGTTAGATTTTTCTATCATTTCTCTTATATGTTTGTTTGTTGAGTCTTGTCGTAATTTGAGTTATTATAGAGTTGTAATCTGAAATTTAGTTTGTTGTCTGATTACTAAGTCCTTTAATCTTAATATAATATTTTTTGTGTGTCATTTTGATCCGTTTTATTTGGCTTTCCACATATGCATCTCTTTTCAATTCAGTTTTTGTGATATGCTATGCAAGATGATTTGGTGAGATCTTATATATCTACTCATGGAATGTATACGCCATATAAGTTCAAAAAAGAATATTCAAGAAAATGAATAAAAGACTTAAACACCTTGATACATTCTTTAGTAGGGAAAAATGCATAAAGAATTGACATATGTCATTTGTTCTCAAGAAGTTATTACTCAGATGGAGATTTCAAGCTGACAAATATATGGATATCAAACAATGCATACGTTGCAAAGAGATAGTGTCTGATTTTCACTTCACATCTTAAAGAGTATGCTTGTATTTGACATTTTTAATAATTGATATGACGAAGGCATTTCATTCTAATATCCAAACATCGTGTAATCCTTTGCTACCCCTTTTGAGCCTTAAATTTATTCTTTTTCATACCCCTCTTTTGGAATCAAAATACAGTAAAAAAAAAAAAGAAGAAAGAGTCACAAATTCAAAAAAAAAAGGAAAGAAAGAAAGAAAAAAGAAAAGAAAATAGAAGTTAAAAAATAGTCGAAAAAAAAAGTTGAAAAATAAAATAAAAAATCAATTACAACAAAAGAACAGACTTTCTGAACTACGTTTGACCTGATTCTTGCTTTGAAAGATACGTAGGCAGCCTTATTATAAGGTTCGGTCCAACCAAGAAAAGAAATCTGAAAAGTCTCATCACAAAAACTGGGGCAAAAAATAATAATAATATTATTATTTTAGGGATAATACTCAATTACCCCCCTAGCCTATACCCAAAATCCCTGAGACACACCTTATCTTTGATAAGGTTCTATTACCCCCTCCAACTTTTTTTTTAAGTAATTGTTTACCACTTTCGTACCTACGTGGCAATAATAATCAGAAAGGTTGATCGGTTTGTTCAACATGCGTCGGGCCCCACTTTTGCAGCTTTCTAAAAAGTGACTATCAGCTCAAAATAGACTTTTACACTTCCCAAAATTCCAAAAAGCTGGCCATTTACGTTTTCAATATTCACTTTACCAAAAAGAAGATAAAGGAACAAGGAAAGAAAGAGGGAAAGGTTAGCTTGGTTTCAAAAAATCAACAAAGGTTAGAAATTTGATTTCAAACTGATAGTTGATTTTTGATGTTGGATTTTGATAGTTAGTTTTTGTTTAAGAATTAATAATCGACATAAAAAGATGTAAAGAATATATTAAATTTTACTTTACCTTTTCAAATCAAGGAGCTATTTAACTTGAATGATAATGGAGTTTTTTCAAAGATGAAGAACACTGAAAATGGAGTTTTTTTTTCAAAAGATGAAGAACACTGCTATAGAGAGAAGAAGACAGCTGCTTCCTTTTCGATAAACATTAATATTTATTTTTGAGTTTTTTTCAAATTACTTTGACACGTGGCCAACTTTTATTGGTCATTATTATCTAAAATCTTCACTCACGCGCCTTACATGGGTGAATTCACGTATATTGCCACGTAGGTACGAAAGTGGTAAACAATTACTTAAAAAAAAAGTTTGGGGGGATAATAGGACATTATCAAAGGTAAGGTGTGTCTCAGGGATTTTGGGTATAGGCTAGGGGGAGAATTGAGTATTTTCCCATTATTTTATACTAAATAGAGTCGATTCCAAAAGTTGTAAGTCTTAACCCTGTTATCGCATTATCTTTGAGTCTTTATGACAATTCTTTCTTTGTAACCCTTTCCAAAAGTCACGTTACAATCCAAATAAAGACCTTCTGATCAATTTTTAAGAATGACAAGTCAAGTAGTCTTTTTGTGTTGATTATCATATAAGAAAAACTCATGTCCTTCGTATGAGGAGTGAAAATGAGGGAATCTTATCGATGAAGATCCTTCAAAGTACTATAAGGCATCAATTGTGTTGAGAGAAAGTGAAAAATGAGAGAGTCTTATTGGTGAAAACCCTCAGGGCAGTATAAGACGATGATGAGTGAGAGAGATACAAAATGAGTGAGATTGTTGGTGAAAAACATTTTGAGGCACCACAAGTCAAATGTGAGGCATGAATCTAGTACAAGATTGGATTATAAAAGCATGACTTCAAAAGGCTGAAAGTTTGACCAAGATAAAGGTTAAATTCATTGGACAGATCAAGCCATTTAATCTCACATGCATGTCATGATCATTAGAATTGAGCATCACTCTGAAATGAGTCTCTTTTTATTTTATTTTTATTTTTATTCTTTATTTTTATTTTCATTTATTTTTTTTCTTCAAAAGGAATAAAAAAAAATTCTTTCTTTTTTTTTATTTTATTTTTTATTATTTTGTATAGCTCAATTCCTTTTGTATTTCTTCCTTGAGTTAGTTTTCATTAAAGCATGCAGAAAATGATTTCAAAATTGCTATCATTTCTTTAACTGCTCAAACAAAGTGTGGTAAGCACATCAAATGTGACATGATTCAAGAAATAGTGACGTTCATAGTAACTTGTCAACAATTGACAAAATTTGAGAATTTATTTGAATACAAGATTCAATGATTGTTAGAAGATGGAAACAATATGACGAATTTGAAGTCGGAAATTCTGAATAACTAGAGATGTATTTTAAGATTATCAAGGTGAGCTGAATAGCAAATGAAAACAGTCTATCTCAAGCTTAAAGTAGTTTTAAACATGGCAACAACAGGAACAGTTATCCTTAAAGCCAATGCCACAAATCAACAGCCATTATAAAATAACAAATGAAAATTGAAGACTCAAATTTTGTAAACATTATTGCAAAAAAATAAAAAATAAATAAATAATATTAATTAAAAATTACATGTATCTTTTTTCTCCTAAGATAAATATTTCCTAGTCTGAGACATTTATTTCTCATTTTCTTCTAGGATTAACACTTCCTAGTCGGAGACCGTTATTATTATGATTATTTTATTTATTCACTTATTTTCTCTGTTCTAGAATAAACACTATTTAGTTTGAGGCAGTTTTTTTTTTTTTTTATTATTATTATTATTATTATTATTTCTAGGATAAAAACTTTCAATTCTAAAAAAAATAAATAAATTAAAACTAAAATTTGAAATGTTATGGTAATTATATTTGATAATTCAGAGTAGCAGGACCCTCCTAAACAATGGGAACTAGAATAGCAGGACCCTCCTAAACAATGGAAAGTAGATTAGCAGGACCCTCCTAAACAATGAGAATTAGCGTAGCAGGACCCTCCTAAACAATGGGAAGTAGATTAGCAGGACTCTCCTAAACAATGGAAACTAGAGTAGCAGGACCCTCCTAAACAATGGAAATTAGCGTAGCAGGACCCTCCTAAACAATGGGAATTAGCGTAGCAGGACCCTCCTAAACAATGGGAAGTAGATTAGCAGGACCCTCCTAAACAATGGAAATTAGCTTAGCAGGACCCTCCTAAACAATGGAAAGTAGATTAGCAGGACCTTCCTAAATAATGGGAATTAGCGACCTTCTTAAATAATGGAAACTAGAGTAGCAGGACCCTCATAAACAATGGGAATTAGCTTAGCAGGACCCTCCTAAACAATGGGAAGTAGATTAGCAGGACCCTCCTAAATAATGGGAATTAGCAGGACCCCCCTAAACAATGAGAATTAGCGTAGCAGGACCCTCATAAACAATGGGAACTAGAATAGCAGGACCCTCCTAAACAATGGGAACTAGAATAGCAGGACCCTCCTAAACAATGGGAATTAGATTAGCAGGACCCTCCTAAACAATGGGAAGTAGATTAGCAGGACCCCCTAAACAATGGAAATTAGCGTAGAAGGACCCTCCTAAACAATGGGAAGTAGATTAGCAGGACCCCCCTAAACAATGAGAATTAGCGTAGCAGGACCCTCCTAAACAATGGGAAGTAGATTAGCAGGACCCTCCTAAACAATGGGAATTGGCTTAGCAGGACCCTCCTAAACAATGGGAAGTAGATTAGCATGACCTTCCTAAATAATGGGAATTAGCATAGCAGGACCCTCCTAAACAATTGGAACTAGAGTAGCAGGACCCTCCTAAACAATGGGAATTAGCTTAGAAGGACCCTCCTAAACAATGGAAACTAGAGTAGCAGGACCCTCCTAAACAATGGGAATTAGCGTAGCAGGACCCTTCTAAACAATGGAAAGTAGATTAGCAGGACCCTCCTAAACAATGAGAATTAGCGTAACAGGACCCTCCTAAACAATGGGATTAGCTTCTGAATAATGGGACGTAGTTTTAACATGACCCTCATAATGGGATTAGCAGGACCCTCCTGGATAATGAGATTTGATAACTTTCTCCTAGGATAAATATTTCCTAGTCTAAGATGTTATTTTATTTTTCTTCTAGGATAAACATTTCCTAGTTTGAAACAGTTATTTTTATTTTTTCCTAGGATAAATTTTTCCTAGTCTAAGTTTATATTTACATTTGCTAATAACCCACAAAAATTTTCCAGTGAAAACTGGGGCAAAAATTTTGTTTATTTCTTTTGTTTGTGATGGTTTTCAGGTTTACTCAACCGAAACATGGATCTGAAATTGAAGAACAAAGTCTCAACTCTTTTTCAGATTGATCGATCCCAGATGGTCAGAATCAGCTTCTTCAATGTATATTGCGACCTGACTTCCTCACATCTTTTACTAATCAGCTTCCGATCAAGAAAACATGCAGTCATTCAAGAGCATCTTCAAATTGTCATTTTTGAAGAATGTCAAAAGCTCCGTTTAAGTGGCAAGTTCAGCCTCCAATCCAATTCAAGGTTAAAATACTCACCCCAAAATCAAGGTGATACCTTAAAGTCAAGATTCAAGTAAAGACTCAAGAGAAGTTGCATAGATAGGAGCTTGTACTTTTATTTTCCTTTTGACTAGTACCTTTCATTTTTATTTAAATTGGATAAGAGCCGCGATCTGGAATCTCGATGGAACCTCACTTAACTTTCAATTTATCACCTCATCTCCTTGAAATACACGTGACCTGATTCCCTTACAACCCGGAATATGTAGGATGTCCCAAACAAGGGCTCGGTCACATATTTTCTTCAAATAAGAGTTCGATCAAAACTTGTCGCTTTGTCTGAAAAAACTTCGTGTTTCCAGTCAAAGAGGGGCAAACTGTAGACACGTAATTTTTGACCGAACATAAGAGTTTATACTATTTTTTATTCCTTAAATATTTCTTTTATGTTTAAGTTAGATATTTTAGTTTTGTCTATAGATTCGAAAACAACACAAATAGAATCATCTTTTAAGGTAAGTTTTATTTAAATTGTTAAAAAAAAAAAAATGAAAAGTTACAAAAATATATCTTCTTATAATTTAAATGTAATAAATAAACTAGTGTTTCTTAATTATATTTTTAATTAGCCATTTAGTTTTTTAATTGGTTCTAGATAACTAATATTTATTATTTATAATTTGATATATTTAAATTATAAGAATATTATCCATTATCATCACATCTACCTACAACCCCACTATCACTTCCCACACTCTCACATGATTCTCTCCACTCACCCACACACCCACATACACTCCTACATACTATATATATGCACACATGAGAAAAGCAAAAGGAGAGAAAAAGATTTTCAGCATAAACACATGGGAAAAAAAAGAGGAGAGGAATCACTCCCAAATTAGAAAATTTTCAGCAATAAAAAAATCAAAAAACACATTCCCATTTTTTTTCATTACTACTTTATCTAAACACAATATATATATATCACTCCATACGCCAAACAAAAGTTTTGTGGGTGTTCTAATCGAGGTTCAGTCAAGATTTTTGCGGTATTCAACTTTAACTTATCTCTTTTAGTTTATATATGAAATCTGATGTAGTTTTGTGAATTTTTCCTTATATAGTTTTGTTTCATTCAGAATTCGATTGAAATAAAAATGTAAAATTAAATATATTTGTTGTTATTTATTATTGTACAATTTTGATGCTCTGAATAAGTTTGTAGTTAATGTCATGTAGAATCTCATTGAATATAGAAAATTAATTAAGGTTTTAGAGTTAGTACATTTAATTATTTTTTTTTAAAAAATGTTAGTTGTGATATTTTAAAATGAATAGGTCATAACATCTTTTCTTGTCTTGATTTAAATAATAATGATAAAATAGATATAACTAAGCTAAAAAATAAATAAATAAATAAAACAAATTATTTTTGTTTATGTTATCACACAAAAATAAGATTATTCTAACAATTTGTTATTGTTTTGTTGTAGTAAAAAGTGTATGCTTAATTTTGACATTAATATTAAGAGTAATAAAAATATAAAACATTAACATATAAATAAAAGCTATAGAAATAATGCCAGAATTACATATTTTATCTTCAACATTTATATTTATTTTACATTATTTAGTTTTATTTATAAAGGAAAATTTTTTATTTTAATGACTAGATTAGTTTTAGGCATATTAATAAATATTTGTTTCAATTAAGAATGTGGTTACACATCTTTTTTGAGACACTAAAAACTCAAGAATGCGATTACGCACCTTGACCAAATTATTTTAATAACTAACTTTCATTAATTTAAATCAAGAAGTGTAAATAAAAATTATTTGGTGTGATGAACTTGAGAGATGAAGACAGTTATGTCTCCAAATGTAAAAGTCAAGAATGCAGTTATGCATCTGATCTGAGACCAAATAAAAGTTCAACAATAAAAAATACAAACAATTCATGGCCTAAAAATAATATATCCAAAAAATATTTTAAAATTACTATAAGTCAATAAAAGCGACCGTGCTAGAACCACGGGACTCGAGGGATGCCTAATACCTTCCCCTTGGTCAACAGAATTCCTTACCTGAATTTTTGATTCGCAGACCAAAATAAAGAGTCATTTCCTTTTGGTTAAGGATTAAAACAAAAAGGTGACTTGGAACACCATAACTCAATTCCAAGTGGCGACTCTGAAAAAATAAAATAATCCCTTAATTAATAACGTCACTTAAATTGGAAAAACCCTTCTCGCCTCCGCGCCCGCGAGAAAAGGGGTGTGACATCTCTGGCGACTCCGCTGGGGACTAACCAGAATTCGAGCTTTGTATATTGACTTTTACTTTATTTTATTATTTTATTTGAGTGGATGTATTTTGTTTGATGGCCTAATGTGCTACTTGTTGTTCATCTTTTTGCTTTTATATTTATATTGTTGAACTTCTCTAAAAATTAAAATTAAAAATAAAAATTACCCACACCTTATGAGTCTCTGATTACACTTGCGCACATTCACAGGAATGCAGTTATGCATCCTACTTTCCCTTGAGATAAAGCTGGAGTGTTTTGGCACCCAGTGAAGGATGTTTAGTCACATATGTTAGGCGAGGTTGGACAAGCAATGAAATCGGAATAGCGCTGCTACCGATAAGTTGTCCCTCCTTGGCTCGAGTTGTCCACTTGAGTAAGCCAGTCTAGACACCTGTCTTCTTTAGGTCCTGGTTACCACTAGTAGACTCCACTCATTTGAATAATTTATATTTGACTTAGTGAGTCTTGAAACAAGAGTTGAGTCCGTTTAGGACAAGTATCCCTCTCTTACTTGACAATTTAGCTCATTTTATGTGCTATATGGAAATGCATCTATTTAGAAAGTCTCTAGAAGTTGACTCATTTAGTGTGATTAGTGTAGTGAAATTTTAATTTTTACAAAAAAAAAATATTTCTTCTTTTAGGAGTTATTATACTTAAAAAAAAATAATAAATTGAAAGATTTTTCACTATTCAACTAAAAAATATATTTAAGTTTCTTTTGTATAATTAATAATAAAAAAAAATTAAAATATTTCATTTTCAGACAAGTGTTAGTATATAAAAAAAAATTAATTAAGCCGTTGAAACTGAACGAACTACGCACACCTGATTCTCACCCTAATGAGATACGTAGGCAACCCTCTATGGGTTCGGTGATCTTAAAAAAAAAATTATTTTTAAAAATTCAAAAAAAAAAGCAAGAAAGCTTTAAAAAATTAAAAACTTAGTTATTAAGTTTTAGAAAAAATACAATCATCTTTAATCATGCCATCAAATTATTTAAATCAAGAAGTGTAAATAAAAATTATTTGGAGTGATGAACTTGAGAGATGAAGACAGTTATGTCTCCAAATGTAAAAGTCAAGAATGCAGTTATGCATCTGATCTGAGACCAAATAAAAGTTCAACAATAAAAAATACAAACAATTCATGGCCTAAAAATAATATATCCAAAAAATATTTTAAAATTACTATAAGTCAATAAAAGCGATCGTGCTAGAACCACGGGACTCGAGGGATGCCTAATACCTTCCCCTTGGTCAACAGAATTCCTTACCTGAATTTTTGATTCGCAGACCAAAATAAAGAGTCATTTCCTTTTGGTTAAGGATTAAAACAAAAAGGTGACTTGGAACACCATAACTCAATTCCAAGTGGCGACTCTGAAAAAATAAAATAATCCCTTAATCAATAACGTCACTTAAATTGGAAAAACCCTTCTCGCCTCCGCGCCCGCGAAAAAAGGGGTGTGACACTCATCATAATATTTCATAAATAATTTATGTAATGTTAGGTATAAGTTGTTTTATTGCTAAAAGATAAAAATTAAACACAAAGTCATTCTATAAATCAAAATAATTCACAATTTAAAATATTTAAAAGACATATAAAAGGTTCAGCAGATTCTCAAAATGAATTCTATCAGTGCCGCACAAATGGGGATGTAGGAAGTAACATGTATTATTATAAATGACATAAAAGTAATATAAATTGCAATAATTAACAACTTAAAATATTTATAAGATATATAAAAAAATGTCTGTTATCAAAATTCTATCAGTGCAACATAAGGTGGGATTAAGTGAATAACATATACTATTATTTATAAGTTACATACAAGCATTATAAATCACAATAATTAACAAATTAAAATATAATTATCTCTCCAAATTATATTTATATCACATAAATTGAGACAAAAAATAACATATCACAATATAAAATTAACATTACACTTATCTTATATATTCGTTTGTAGGGCTAGCTAATTATGAAATAAATTTGGCATAAAAAATGATAAAATTAACTATTTTTCGTGTAAATGTAAAACAACTAATTTCATAAAATATTCAAACCTTATAAATATTTAAATATCCCACTATTATATCAAAACGATCGAGAATAAGTCTTTCATAAGAAAGTCTTAAGTCAAGGTTATAGATAATATTTGTCATTCAAAGAAAGTTAACACAATTAGACACCCCACGTGTGGTTACTATATTTGTCTATCATAAATGTTTTATAATAAGGATTAAATATTGACAAGTCAGCATTAATTATAACAAGGTTAATCATACAATAATACTAATGATGATTGGGAAGATGGCAACGACGTTAGAATCTTCTTGGCTCATATACTCATTCCGTTTTAATTTAGGGGATACTTATCGATATGTATCAGTTAAAAAAATTATTTTTGATAAAATAGTCATATATGTATTTAGGGGCCGTTTGATTACTGTATAAGAGACATTTTATTCATTTATAAAAAGTTGAATTAATTTTACTATGTTTGGTAGAAGTTTTGTATTAGGTATAAAAATCAACATAATGTATACCATGTGTGGTTGAACTTTTGTAGTCCTACATAATTAATATCAACATAACTTATGAGGGAATCTATGCATAAAGTTATGTCGGGTAGAAGGTGAAATAAGTTATGTGGGTATTAGTTATACATGTATTAAAGTAATAAATTACATATTTACCCTATTAATTTATTTTATTGTTTTTAATTGAAAACTTTATTGTTTTTCGAGAGGAGCCTGTCATGCAAGGAATTTACATATAGTTTTTTTTTTCTTTTTTATATTTAAATTGTTTTTATTTCTTTTCTTTTCTTTTATTTTTTTAATTGAAAACTTTATTGTTTCCTATCCACACGTGTTGTTTTTATTTCTTATTATATATAAGATTATTTTCATTCCTTTTTATATACTTATGATTTTGATTGATTTATGCAAATATAAATATTTTTTTAATATTAAAAATTGATTGTATATTTTGTAATGGTACATATGCTAATCACAATATTAATATTATATATTATTCAATATATTTCACATTTTATTAGCATGTATTATTATTTTGTAAATAATATATATTAATAATTTACAACAAGTTTAATATTCAATAGTTAATAATTCACGCATTGTAATCTCTACGTAATTAAATAATATCTACGTAACTAATATCCATATAGCTAATACTCGCACAATTAAACCCAGCATAACTAAACTTGCATAACTAAGCCCTGCATAACTAATATCTACATAACTAAACCCTGCATAACTAATACATGCAT
This sequence comes from Solanum sitiens, assembly GCA_016801875.1. NCBI lineage: Eukaryota > Viridiplantae > Streptophyta > Magnoliopsida > Solanales > Solanaceae > Solanum > Solanum sitiens. Next base: position 1,227,406 of record JABWTJ010000060.1, read on the forward strand.
TACTAAATCCTGCATAACTAATACCTGCATAACTAAACTCTGCATAGCTAATACCAGCATAACTCTAACCAGTAACCAAACAACTCCTTAATATATTAATATGTATATATAATATATCGATACAATGTATAATTATGTATAGTTAATATATAGTGTATATATATTATTGATATAATGAGGATAAATTATAGATTGATTTTTTTAATCCCAACCGAAAAAATCTTCTCTAAATAGCTCAATATTTTGGTATGAGTCATTTTCAATATTTTAAATTTTTTCATATATTATTCACTCAAAATAATTTATATTTACGATACTTTTTTTTAAAATCAAGCTTTAAACATGGAGGAGGAGGAAGAGGAAGGAATGATTAAGGAAAACAACTAAGAAATAAGGAAGAAGTTGAAGAAAAGAAGGAAAAAGCTAAGCCATTATGAGCCAGATACATGTAATTGAGATCGAATCAGATATGTATATTGAGCCAGATACATGTAATTGAAATCGAATCAGATATGTATACTAAGCCAGATACATGTAATTGAAAGCGAATCAGATATGTATACTATCTGTAAAATTAAAAATATATATAATTAAATCTAAACTAAACTAATGATATTTGTGTTGTTTGCCAATATAAATGTACTGCTAATGCATAAAATATAAACTTTTATAAAAGAAACTATGACATTTTGAGTTTCAAAGTTTAAAATGTTAGAATCAAAGCATAAATCTTGTCACTTCTTACGCTTTCTTCAAAAAAATTTAAACACATGATATTCATCTCATCTCAAAATAAACATATTAGAGAAAATTTAAATTTTAAGAACAAATTTTTATTACATAAGTAAAGAGATAAAAGGAATATAATTGATAAGTTTGAACTTTTAACCTTTTAACATAAAAAGATACAAAACTCCTTAAATAAACTAGCCCTTAATTTTAAAAATAAATTTTCAATTTTTATCTCGAAGAACTCTTTTGTACTCCTCGAAAAAATTGATAGATCCTAGTTGAGACATCACATTTCATCGTAAATCATAGTTTATTATCAAGCTTCTTAAGCATTTTAAAATCGTATAAAAAAAATTAAAAAATTGACCTCGAACCAATAGGATGAAAAAATCTTAAATTTCACCACATTTTATTTTTTTACCAATGTGTACTCAAGTATAAAGTTGACAAACTTTCTTCGTTCTCTTTGTCATCGTCGATCCATTTTCTGACGATGACGAAGAAGAACTCTCCGAAGCAGAGGTCGTAGACAACGACCTCTTCGAACCAACCCGAACAGGTTCGGGTTCACCCGAATTAACCCTCAACGGAAAATTCAACAATGCACGCGAACCCCTAATTCGGTACGCCGCTTTATCATAAGCCAATGCTGCATCCTCCGCCGTCTCGTATGTTCCCAGCCACACTCTCGCCCCATTCTTCGCCGGATCCCTAATTTCCGCCGCGAATTTTCCCCATGGCCTCTGTCTTACTCCTCTGTAATGCATCGATTTCAACGCCGCCGGCGTTTTCACTTTCACTTCCAATTTCACCTTCGCCTCTGCCTCCGCAGCCGCCGGAGCTGTAAATCCGGTGAAATCGAACATCTCCGGCGAACTCACACTCACTTCCGGCTCAATTTTAACGGACGGTTTTAACACCGTTGTAACAGGGGAATCCCAATCTTCAAGTAAATGTTGCCTAATCGATTCGAGAAGCTCGAAATATTTTCAAATATCATTTTTTTAAATTTTGCAAAATTCGGATATATAAGTTATGAGAGAAACTATATATTTGATTCTTGTAATTATATACTTTTGAGTGTTTTATTTTTTTAATTTTTGGATGAGAATGGTGAAGTGGATTTATTTATATATACGAGAAGAGATACATGCACGTAGCTAAGAGCTTTAATAGAGAATAATTAAAATAATTATTTTTGGAAACTTTATGGAGGTTCTATGAAGTTTCTAAAGTGGAAGAATGTTGAAAAAAGAAAAAAAAGGTTTGGTAAAATGATAAGCCTGCAACCACGTGCATTATTAAGTTAAATGATAAACAATGAACTTATAAAAAAAAAAGTTTATAACACTATGGTGTATCAGAAATGATTTTTCTATTTCATAAAGATAGAGTAAGATTTGTTTATATATATATTTTTAAATTTTAAATTAATTGAATTTGTAAGAAAATATTTATTTATTAAAAAAATATTTAAAAACGTAATTTAAATCATATTTTTCTATATTGTTCTTTGTAAAATTTTATAACTTGCTTAATATATCGTCTAGAAAATATCAAACTTCATTAAAGGAAAAGATTTGATACATTCATGTGATCACTTACGAAATGTAAACTGCATTAGGTAAAATTCTATGCGATAGGCTCGATTGAGAAGATATTAGGGGGATCGATCCCATGATCATATGTGTGGATGACCATCCTCCAAACTAACTGAGTCATCGCGAAGTACATTCATGTTAAACTTTGAATAATGAACTATGAAAATGCCCCAATCATTCAGTTAACATGATATATAGCTAGGGAGTAACTTGCATTGTCTAGCTCTTATTCGTAAAATTATATTACATATACTATTGTCGAAGGACATTTTAATTGAGGAGAATAATTTTGTATCAATTCAAATAATCGAGAGACATTTTACGCCCTTCTCAAATGTTATTATTATCTTGTTGTTTTTCATTAAGTATTTAGTATCTGCAATAAAGTTCTATTAAAATCTAAATTAATGTATAACAAAGGGCTATCTTTTAATTTCTTTTTTCATTTTTTGGAGCTCAAACTCAAAATTCTAGCTAAAGTGGACAATATTTAACATGTATACATGGTACTCTTTAATTGTCATATTTTTTTCATACGTCGCAAAAAGAGTCTCTTTCTCTATTTTTAGTAAGTTTTTAAATTCTAATATCTTAATCGAAAAGTTTTATACCAAAATTTTTTTAAAAAATCTATATACATTTTTAGTTTAAGATCATACAAAATTAAAAAATCTATTTATTTTAAAAATATTATGTATAGTCAAATCGAAACACTTATAATTACGATGGAGAAAACATAATTTCGTATTCGAGTGATTAGCGTCGTGTTATGCTACGCTCAAGTCATGTCGACTTAAATTATTTGTTGGTGTAAGCATTGAACTCTACGTACCATACCAAATTATTACTACTTATTATTTTAGTTGTTGTGCACATAATTTTCAATTATCATTTTATTTCTTGATGCAATATATCCATGACTAATGAAATCATAGAAAGCATAATTACAAGAATAAGTCAGTTTCATCCTTGATTAGAAGTTTTGATTTCGAATTTTAGGTATGAAGAAATCCTATTCGAAGCATCACCTAGGATAGACTCGACAATGCTCGATTCAAATTTAATCAAAGCTCTAATATGAAAATCGAACATCGGGTAGAAAACCAAGAAAAAGAAAAGAAAGCATAACAAAGAGAGAATATCTTGCTTCATTGAGTACATAATTATGATGTTAATCATAATTCATAAGTCATTAGCAATTGAAAGGGTCAATAATCAATCATATTCATTGAATCTAGACAATTGTGTTAGTAATTAGGCCTTTGTTTTTCTTGATTAACTACATAAAACAATTCATATAGATACCAAGTCAATACCCAACCTACATTAGCAATATCTAATTAATATTAATTTATAAGGTTAATACAAGATCGATACATACACTACCTAAATTCCACAAAAAATGTTGTTTAATTGTACATACAATTTTAAAACATCAATTTACTCGAATTATTAGTAGTAGTTCAATAAAGTATTTATTAGAATAGTGAATAAGTACTAAGTTAGACAAATTTAGGGTGCCCCCCCACAAAAAAAAAAAACTTTATATATATTAAAACATTTTGCGTCTAATATGTCACGTAAAATGTGTGTCGATTTATTTAATTTGATACAAGTTCAAGTGTCTTTCTATGCATAACTTAAGATTGGGAGACATAGATGTAAATTGAAATTAAATTAAAGGACTTATTTATGTATTATGTCTCAACGTAAATATGTGACTTCTTTTAGATATTGTTCATTGGCTAAGTTTATTATTATTATTATTATTATTATTATTATTCTTTTACTTTTTAAAAAATACTTTTTATGAATTTTTTTCATGATCAACGAATATATTTAGTAATTCAAACTTGGTACATGTCGTGCATTTTGACTTTGACTCTTGAAATGTGGATTTTATTCTACTAGCAATAACTTGTAAAATAAAAATATGAAGAGCAGTCACTACATGCCCAAAAAAAGTTATACTTTCATTTTTATTTTATTTTATCAAAAAATTTGATCAAAATTTTCAAATTAATATGTAATTTTGTGAATTTTTAAAGAGGTGAGTCACATTCAGAATTTAAATTTTATTTATTGATACAACGAGCTCAACTTCATAATTTAATATACCACATACAACTGTTCAATAAAATAGTAATTGAATGTGCAATCGAGGTTTATAAATATTTAATGAATTTTAATATATATATATATATATATATATATATATATATATATATATATATATATATATATATATATATATATATATATATATATATATATATATATATATATATATATATATATATATATATATATATATATATGTGTGTGTGTGTTTTGCAAATTATTTAACTAATTTTGTCAATCTTTGTAATTGTCGGGATAATGTGTTTTGCTCGGCATAATTATATATGTAATTAATTACGACATTTTGCAAATATCGAAATTGTTTCAAAAGATCTTACACTTTCAGTTAAGTATGCTTTTTTTTTTAGTTTAAACTAATAGTTTGGACGTCGAGTTAATTAGTTTATAATTAAATTATTTGTTTTTGTTATTTAATTAATTACTTTGTTTCGTTAAGATTGAGAAGCTCCTAAATTGATTATATTAGTTCGTCTTATTTAGAGTTTGACTAAACTCGGAACTTAATTCGGTTTGGCCAAATTGATAATTCATTTAGCCTTTTAAAGACCAAATCCTTGGACCTTATCCAAATTCTGATCCAAGCAGTCCAACTCGTTATTCAATAGGATAATTGTATTTAATAGTAAACTAATAACCTAAAATAAATGGAGTAGCTACGGTTTGATTTAATTATGTTCCATAGCAAACGTTTGCCAAAGTTTGCTCGTCGCCTCTCTCTCCCAAAAATCTCGCTCGCCACTCTCCCATTCTCGCTCGCCACTCTCCTCTGCTCGCCTCTCTCGCTTTATACACAGAAGTGTATAAATTGTGTTTCTGTTATAAAGCGAGAGAAAATTGTATATACACATTCAAAAACATATATCTTCGTGCTATACATTTAATTATACAATTTACAAACATTTTACTTCGATTCAATTGTAGACAAATGCAAATTTTATACAAATATTGTAGCGAATAAGGCCAACGAATTATACAATTGCGAATTATACAATTGCAGTGAAATACAATTTTCTCTCGCTTTATACAACAGAAGTGTATAAATTATGTTTCTGTTTTTGTATAAAGCGAGAGAAAAACATATATCTTCTTCCTATACACTTATAATTATACAATACACAAACATTTTACTTCGATTCAATTGTATGCAAAACAAATTTTATACAGATATTGCAGCAAAATAGGCAGCGAATTATACAATTGCGCATTATACAATTGCAGTGAAATATGCCAGCGAATTATACAATTGTAGCGAAATAGGCCAGCAAATTATTCAATTTAGGCCAGCGAATCATACAATTGTATATGTATAGCGAGGCTAGCGAATTATACAATTTAGGCCATCGAATTATACAATTGTATATGTATAACGAATTATACAATTATATATTTGCTATGGAGCGCAATTATGCAAACTTTGCTATAGCATATAAATATGAATTTTTTGTTTGCTATATATGAAAGTTGCCCATATTCATTCTCCAGACCAACAATGTTAATTTCCAGCCCAACACCTTTAGCCCAAATCCTCGATCCAGCCCAACCTTGACCCGACCCATTGTTTTTCCTTCACAATAGAACCTAGCAGTAGACGCGTGAAGAGCAGCATCCCTTCATCCGTCAATTCACGCGACCCCACGGTATAGTTCACAATTCCAATAACGGAATTCACAGCAGCAGTCAAGCGGTGTCAATTTAAGAGGGTCCCTTGCGTTCATAAACGGAGCATCACACGGAAGCAGACGGAAAAGCAACGGTGAGGAAAAACGTACAATACGATTCTTTGTCTCTTTTCTCAGCGTCTCTCTCCAAGGTACGATTGCAGCAGCAAATGACAGTTCGTGTGCTCGTCCTTGGAGGTGTGGGATCGATCCACGTCGCCCCAAGGACGATGGAATTGATCCGAGCCCTCTATGCGACTGTTTCGTCCGAATTTTCAGGGATTTGGGGATGAATCTCGTACAGCCCAGCCTGCCCTCGTCCTTTTTTTTTTTTTTTTGAATTTTGAATTTAGGGATGGTAGAGGATTTCTCGTTTTGCCCCTGCCTTGTACGAATTTGCACCCCCCTCCCCCCAAAAATCGCAACCCTAAGTCCCTCATATATATTCGCCTTCCTTTCACGTGTAGAGGGGGATTTTTTATTTTTTTCAATTGATTTTGGTTTTGTATTTTCTTGACAAGAAAAAAACAGAGAGTTGAGAGAAAATATTTGGAAAAGGTTGGCATTTCTTAGTAGAAAATCCTACAGATAGTTTATCTTACAAAGAAAAGAAACGAAAATAGATACATAAATCGGAGAGTATTATGTTCGAGAATAGGGAGTAGGGTCGGTTTCAGACTTGGTTTCACTCTCTTAATCCGTTCGTTGCTCTTCCGAACTCGTGGGAGTTAGAAGTGTGGTGAGTGTCACGGTTGCGCTGAAGTTCGTCGTTGTCCCAAGTTCGCTACACTTCGAAAGGTGAACTTCAGCTCTGCTCGTCTTCTCTACATTCCTTCTATATGTTTGTAGCCTGTTTTCTGGGGTCATTGTGAGTTTGGTATATATTAGTTTCTTCTAGATTGTTTTGATGCGCTTTGACGGAATCAACTTTTTTTTTCTTTATTTTTATTTCTCTTTCTTTTGTATGAGTCGCATATGTTTTTGTTTCGTTTATGATGGGTGTTCTGTTTATTTGGGGAGTTGGTTAATAAGCACAGGCAGTAATACTCTCGCTTTTTCTTAGGTTTGTAATATCTTAGTTTTCCCTTGTTAAATTTCTTTAAATCTTCTAACTGCGATTTGTTTCCATTTCATTGGCACAGTTGAAAGCCTTCAATACTTCTCCAGTAAGTCTTGGCTAGCTTGCTTGAATTCCCAGTTTAAGTTTTTTCGGTTAGTCATTCGATTAGGCATTACATAGTTTAGCTTAAACTGGATTATAGCATGTCATTTGTTTCACCTCATTGAATATAATTGATTAGTCGGAACTATCTTATTGGATTTCCTTCGCTCTTATTCTGGAGATATGTATGTATTTGTTGCACCTAAGTTGTCGTCTGTTTTGCCTTTGCCTTATGTATTTGTTGCACCTAAGTTGTCGTCTGTTTTGCTTTGGTTGGAAATTTTATTTATTGATTGATTTTGAGTTTAATAGTCTGTTTATGAATTACTTTGTTAATTTTATATCAAACAGCTACTAATCCTTATTTATTTGTCATTTCATGTGAAATCTACCTTTGAGTCCCCTTGGACTCACTTTTGTCCCGCATTTCAAGAGAGTCACAAAGACTCGTATTTCCTTCCATCGAGTCGAGCGACTACTAGAAAATGACGTACACATCCGGAGTTGAAAGAATTCGTACAAGATCGGAGAAGTTGGAAGATTTTTTATTATTATTATTTTATTTGTATTTTGTTATTTTGGCCTTAAGCCTTTTCTTGTATTATTATTTTTATGTTTAGTTTAGGACAGGTACAAATCGAGTGGGCCTGAGGCCCACAAAAATGGTTTCAAATATCGGTGCAGGCGGATAGAACCCAGGTTGGACCCAACCCCTCTCCTCTCTGTTTATTTGCTTAATTGTTTGTTATTTAATTGTTGCTAGTCTTAGGGTTAAAGAATCCAAATCCCCGAAAGATACTATTTTTGTCAAAATAACTTAATTAAATCGATCCCGACTAATTGAGTTTAAATAATAATAAATAAACTTTGTAAGAAGATAGAATAGATAGTAAATTAAATACTTATTTCAAACAATTATTATCTTAAAATCAAGTTAAGATTATCTTTTAGCTAAACAAAGTTAATTGTCGGATAATTGAAAGTAAGCGGACGTCCTAGAAGCTTTCAAAACCTTCTTAAGACGTTAATAGGAATTCCGAATTCCTTTAAAGTTTTCAAAATGATTTTTTTGTTTCAGTCTTTTAAAAACATAGTTTTTTTGATTTTCCTTTAAAAATTAAGTAGCGACTCTCAAAAGTCAGAAAGCATACCAAAAATATTATTTTCCGAAAACATTAAAACAGTAGTTATCAATTGTAATATCAAACTATATCTATGAATAATAATTAAGCTATTTTTGAGTTGCTATATGTTAAAGTTCCTCAAATAATATCATCTGAGCTAATTTTAAAAAACTCTTTGGTAGGAAAATAAGTATGAGTGATTTTCAAAAGAGCATTAAATGGTAATTCCAATTCTCTTTTTTATTTTAAATTAGATATCCATATTTCTCTAATAAAACCCAAAAAAAAAAAGTTATCCAAATCACTCTTCTTTCTTTCTTTCTTTGAGTTGGTCATTATTCTTTTTATTCCTTTTTAATTGTCACATTGTATATTTTTAGAGTCAATATAACTATTTTTTAAAGATAAATTAGATTACATAATTCAGCATTTAAAAATAAAAATTAGATATTAAAAAAATATTTTAATAAGTACTTTAAATTACAATTTTTTTCATATCAGATATTTAAAAAATACATCTTAAAAGGTTAGCCAAAATTGATATCACTGACCCTAAAAAAGAAACTGCAACAAGTTGTTTTTTTTAAAAAAAGAGGGAGTACATCACGATAAACTAAAATTGAATTTAAGAAATCATTAAGTTAAATTAACTCTATGAATATGTATATCTTTTCACAGAGCTAAAATTAATAGTTAAAAGTTAATTAATTAAAATCAGGTCCTAATTAAATTAATTTCTTCTTCTTAAACCACCATTTTCATCCCTCTTAACAAAATTTTAGTTTGTACTATAACACATTTTTCCTATATCAACACTGAACTTCTTTTCAAAAAATAATTTTTAACTTTTCTCTTTCCCATTTCGAAATATTAACTCAAAAAAAAATTGAAACATAGATGTTAAATTGTTAATTTTAAAAAAGGAAGATAGATACAATAATTATAGAAAAGATAATGTATAGTAATAATAGTATGGTTGTTAAAAAAATTGGAAGCAAAATTAATAGGATAAATTACTTGTATACATGACTTAGGTTTTTCTATTCTCCATAGTAGTGAATAGGTGGTTGTATTGTAGCATATAAAGAAGTTCAGTATGAACTCTTGCATGTAATGTCATCATTAATTATCACATAACTTTTATATATTAGCTTTTGAAATATGAATAAGTATATAATATCATTAATGTTGTATCAAACTCTAATCATTGAATTGCAAAATAACTCACAAATCTGCAAATTCATTACATATGAATCTTATTAGTGTTGTATTAAACTTTAACCATCAATGTATCATGTCTTATATATCAATACACTATGAAATTTATGTAAGTTATATATATATGTGTGTGTGGCATGTTCAATGAGTATCATGGTAAATGTTGTATCAGTAAAAAGTTATCTTATTTAACATGTTTCAGATACATTATATTTAGTTTTAATAATTATATGATACAAATCGTGTGTTATGTTCATTGAGGAAGGTTTAATTGTGTATCAGTAAAAAAATGTCTTTTGTCATATGTTGTATACAATTAAATAAATATCTGATATAATATCTAGTGTCATGTTTATTGTGTATTATGTTGAATCAGAAATGTACACAAGGTTGAAAATATTAACATATCAATTTATTGTATTCATTATCTAATAGTAAATTGCAGTGTATATCAACATAACTTTGAAAAATCTAAAAATCGAATGAAACTTTAATCTTAACTTAATGTAATCTGAAACATAATAGTAATTCAAAAAAGATTTTATTAACCATCTTTCGAAAAGAAAGTACAAATTCTTTGATTGTGACCTTATTGTCCACAACGTCCCTTCATTTCCTTGGTCGTCCAGGCATTCCTTCGTATACCTAGGTTGTAATACAATTTCTTCCAAAGCAAATTTCAAAACAGACCAAATTGTTCTTATGCGACATTGAAACCATTGGAACTTCATATGTGATTGCAAATGCACCTAGTTGCAGTAATCTAAGCAGTACGGTTGTATATATGTAACTTTTTTCCTAATAGAAACCTTCATTTTTCATGAACAATCATCCGATAAACACATAGCTGCAATTCTAATAGATACATTATACAAGTTATTGTTTCATGTATCATCATAAAAAACAGAGAAGAAATTACATACACATGCTAAATTGGATAGTAGATACATTAAAAATGTATTATCTTCATTGTTGATACATAAAAAAATAAAGAAATTCACATATTAATAATTTTAAAACTATAAATTTACAACATACTCACTCTAATTGTATGAAGTTCTATACAATAATTCACATGTATAAAGCTACAATTATATCATTTTTGTTTTCATTAATGTAACATTTTCATATATATATTTCTTTTACAAATTAAAAAATTGAAAAAGATTTTTCACATGTATCTGATACGTTATATAAACAACAAAATAACTCACAGATTTGCAAATCCATTACATAAGAATCTAATTAGTATTGTACCAAACTCTAGCCATTAATGTATCATGTCTAATATATCAATATATGAATTTTAGGGGGAAAAATCAATGATTAAAATGGATAATGGTTAAAGATTGAAAGTAATTTAATTATTGATACATTTAAAATTCAAAAAATCACATGTACATGATACATAAAATTAAGTGCGCACTAGCTATAATTGACCAAGTTTTGTTCAATAATTCACATGTATCAAGCTAAAATTGTATCCATTTTGTAGTCAGTAATGTATAATGGCACGAGGTATTCCGTCTAGTTGAAATTTCACATGTATCAAAGAAGAACTGTGTGTGCACATGTACTTCGTCTAGTTGAAATCTCCCATAATTACATATTTTTCGCTAAAGGCTAACAATGTATCACGACTTATAAAATACTAATTCAGAACTTAAGAACAAGATAGTATACTTACTTCAATACCTGAAGCATTGAATCATCACTATAGCAAATTCATTTTTCCGGACATTACAAGACAAACTCTACAGAAAGATGAATAGCCGTCACAATAACAAGTTCAGCTTGCTCAACTGTGATAATATCAAATAATTAAGTCACGCGAATAAAACTTCTACTAATTATATTAAATTGATAAATCTGCAACTTATGGATAAAAATAATATCAAAGGAAGAGAACAAATTGCTTAGGTGTATTTTTGACACTTATCTCATTTAGATATAAAAGTACTTTGGGTGCCGTTTTCCCAACTTCGATGCAAATAATTTCAACGGATGTAGCATCAAAGCAATGTATCTCTCCAGTCATCTTGTCTATTGTATCAATAGCATATTTGAGATTAAATTCAGTTGTAATGGCGAATTTGAGATTCACGAAAGAAATTGTTTGTCCAACAACTATCTTATCACTATTGAATCGTTCATAACTCAGAGCTCACCCATATTCCTGAAAATCTCAACAAAATCAATACATTCATCATGTATTAACAACGATGGTCGTCTATTTTGGATTTGTTATGAGTTGAGATAGATGAAGGAGAAGAAAATTTGAATTTTGAATCCTCTGTTATAGGTTGGACTAGATTGATTTCAATCCCTTTGGCGTGATTTGTGGGACTGATTACGTAAAACTGTCAATATGGGCTAGCCTACCCCATCCGAGCTAACTCATACACGCTTTGACATTTCATGGGCTAGCCCATTTTTGGTGTGGGCCAGAAAAGGCCGGCCCAACCTACAAGTACGTGGGCTACAGGCTTGCCGGGCTAGCTCATTTTTTTAAAATTATATTATTTTTAGTTTATTAAATTAAATTATAAATTATAATTTAAAAATATTATCATAAATATCGACAAAATAATATTACATGATGTTAATGTTACTACATTTTAATCAAATTTACAAATAAAATTATTTTTATAATATTTATTAGGTATTTTTTCAACTAAAAAGATAAATATCTAAATAGAAATATTAACCTAATTGTATTGAGTTTGGACTCTCTTTAATTTTAAATTTTAATATTATATTATATTTTTAATTAATTTGTATTGGCCCACGGGCCAGCCCTATCGATATTTCTCAAGTCCCACAAATCAGCAGACTTATTTAGGCCGGGCTAAAAAACTCTTTTCTCAAATGGGCTCCAAAAATCGTAATCCAGCCCTATTCAATCACGGGTTTGGCCAGTCCAGCCCAACAGGCCTAGCCCATATTGACGGCTCTAATCAGACGCTATGTATCCGACTGGATATAATGTATCCGAATGCTATAATTTTTAAGGGATTTCTGTAAAATAAAAAAGAATAGGAATAGAATGTATAATTTAAATTTTACACTATGAAATTTTTGTAAGTTATACAAATTAATATATGAAATATTAATTATTTAAATCATACATAGTTAGAGTCTTACTTATTGATTTTGACTTATGTCATGGTAAGTTAATGTAGCTTTTATTTATAGTCAGTTGACTATAATTATTAGAGCAAAGAGGGTATAAAAATAACTAATTTGCTTTAATTTTGACATATGGCATGGTAATTTTGACTTATTTATAGTCAGAAAAGGAAAAAAATTAAATAAGTTACTTAAAGGAAGTGGCAAAACTTGGTAAGCAAATCTAAGTAGATTTTTGTGGGAAAAAATAAAATATATATATACATATATCAAAAAAGGAAAAAATATAAATAAGTTATTAAAGGAATTGGCAAAACTTGGTTAGAAAATCTAAGTGGACTTTTCTGCAAAAAATGAACTGATTATATTGAAGTAAAGTGGAGTGTTCTCATTAATTATTTTTTCTTTATAAATAGTATTGTTTAACAACAAAAAAAAACATCTAAAACACATACAATCAATTTTTATCATTTAACTATATTGAACTTATTAAAACTTTGATGATTTCTTCTTTTGGTGTAAGATCATCAATGGAGGTAGAAAATGAGTGTTGTGACAATGAATTTTTAGAAAAGATAAGCATTTTGGTGGTGGATGATGATACTACTTCCCTTCTCATTACTTCTGAGTTATTCAAGAAGGAAAATTTCAAAGGTACTTAATTAACATCCCTTTTTCATTTTCCTAATTTTGTGAGTGTTACTTGATAAAGTATGGTCTTTTTTTCTATTCTTTTCATGTTACTATTTCTTGGTTTGAGATTTGTGCAAGTCAAAATTGATATCTACTGAATTAATTAAAGGGTTTTTTGAATTTGATTTTCAATCTTTATAAAATTGAGTTTATCTTACGTGATAAGAAAGTTACTCAAAAAAATGTTATTTATGAATTCTAGTCATGATAATTTTTATCGTGATAAATTAAGTGCTTTAAAAGGAGGAAATTGTCAGTGAGATGTACGCGTCAAGACATGTGTGGGAGCCGCCTGAGGAAAAAGGTGGTCCGATGCACATGAAATTACGTATGCTACTAAGAAAACGGGATTTAGCAATGGATAAATTATGTCGCTAAACAATAAAAATCGCCGCTAATCCTACTTATCGACAAATTTTAGTTAGCTATAAGTAATAGCTAGCGACGGACCATCGGCGAAGTTTATAACTAAATTTTAGTTGTATACTCTATAACTGAGAAGAAAATCTACACATTTTTTTTTTCAATTTTCTAATTCTGTTGCTGGTCAATCCTTATTTTCCCCTTTAATATATAGAATGAGTTCTTAAAAAAAAAATGTGCCACATTAAAAAGAAAATGTACAATCATTCTATCTTTTTCAGTAATATTTATATATTTATTTGCTTATTTATAATAATTAATTGGTTGGTTTTTAATTTAGTTGTGACAGTGAAGAACGCAAATGACGCTCTGAGTACCCTTCAAATCAGTGAAAACTCATTTGATTTGGTGATCATAGAAGTGAGCATGCCCATAATGAACAGGTTTCAACTTCAAAAACAAATAAATAAAGAGTTTAACATTCCTGTTGTCGGTGAGTTTCTAATTCTTTATATTCTTAAAAACATAATTTTTTGGGCGATTTTTTTTCTCCTCATATTTATGATGATATTTCCAATGACTTAAATTTATATTATTTGAATATGAGCAGTTATGTCAGATGATAAATCAGAGTGTGGAATTATAGAAGGATTTGAGAGTGGTGCTGCTTTTTTTATGGTGAAGCCCATATCAAAAAATGATGTAGATGAGTTATGGCAATATGCAATCATGCAAAGGAGGAAGAAGAAGAATATAGGCAAACAAGGTATTGTTCAAGAAAATTCTAATGAGAGAAGTCCTCATGAAGAAATTGTTGCTGAAAATGTAATTACACCACCAAGGAAGAGTAAGCTTATTTGGACAGAGTACCTTCACCACAAATTCTTGGAAGCCATTACAATACTTGGTTTGAAGAGTAAGACTTTTCAATATATTATATGAATATATATATTACTCGAGTTTATATTATATAATATAATCATTCCAACAACGCTATACAATAAAAATATATTATCAGGTTATTCAACAATTATCTACATTTGTTTTGCAGGAGCTCATCCGAAGAGAATTTTAGAACTTATGAACATCCCTAAATTGACTAGAGAAAATGTGGCCAGTCACTTGCAGGTTCACTACTTTTAACTCAATTAAGATTTTATTTATTTATATATATATATATATATAATCCTAAATATGAAAGAAAGTTTAGTAACGGTTTAGATATTTGATCCAATTAATTATTACTTGATTTTTTTCATCTTCTGTTTAGAGTTGTGAACATGCATATTTTTCACCATAATAGAAAACATAAATTAACTTGATTTTTATTTATTATCAAAATATATTTATTTTTTGATCAAAAACCATCAAATTTGGAAATTGTAGTTTTCCCACTTCATGGTCATCACTAATTTGAAAAGTAACATGAATCTTGTATAAAATTTTACTTAATGCAATCAGTTGCATTATTATTAAAATTAAGTAACTGAATTTGTGCTCGTAAATTTTGCAGAAATATCGTCTCTACTTAAAAAAAGTCACTGCTCCAATTGATACTAGTCCAAAGTTGATATCGAGATCAAGGAAAATCACATTTGGTAATGTAAACCAATTGTCCACAAGGAAAGCAGTTCATGATCCTATTTCAATTCAACTCGTGAATGACACTGCAACTTCAACTCAACAACTTATGACAGAAAATTCCAACTCTGTGACTGCTCAGCTTGTTGCTGGTGTTGAGCGTGATCCAAAGGATAAGAAATTCGCGGACATGTTGAGTTATCATCTGAGTCAGGAGTATCGTGACAAGAGGGATGAATTTCTTTCTATTCTGAATTCAAATATGCAGATAACAAATGCTTTCAGCAGTGTTCAATCTTCTATTATGGTACATATACATATGATACTTATATATTTATTTTTATCATCTTTAGTATACATTTTATTTAACAAATTTAACATCTTGTAGGAAAACAATAATATAGAAGAGAGGACAAATCTTAGCTTCGTTGATGGCAACAATCAATACCAACAAGCTTATTTTCCATGGGTTGATCATACATTAGATCAGGCAAGTTTAAGTTATACCTTATATGATAATCAAAGTTCTTATATACTTATATCTTATCATACATTACAATTTTTTTTAAAAGAAATATGCAATTTTACAAATTTAAAGCAAGTTCAAGTTCAGACAAATTAGTATCATTTTTCTTGTTTCTGTTATTTTTTAATACTGTCCCTTCAGTTAATGAGTGAAGATGTCTATATGTTTTGAAGTGCAAGGATTTTCAAGTACTTGACTGATTAATTTTGATTTAGATATTTCTCATCTTTCTATAGAACATAAATGATCGATTTTTATTATATGAAAGGTTAAATTTATTTTGAATTGGATAATTCATTATGAAAATTAAAATTATATCATAACTATGTGAATAGGTAGACTGAAAATAGTTGTCAATAATTATGCTTATAAACTTTTGTGTCAATGTGTAGCAGGAAAATTATGGATATACTGATGTAGAGGAAAGAACACTCCAGTTTCACAATGCTCTCCAGGATTCAGAACTTGAGGTAGTCTCTCATGTACTAATATGTAATCACAAGAAATTATATTTTTGAAAATTATTGTCCCAAGTCAAGTGAATTAATAAAATTTGTACACACTATTATTCTTTTTTCTACTTTTTTTTTACCCACTTTGCTCCCCTAGTTAATAAGTGGAGACAGTAGTATATTTTAAAATGAAAGGATTCTCAAACAACTGAATAGTTAAATTTTAATAAAATTATTTCTTATATTTCAAAATATTTACGATGGTGTCAGTAAATATGCTTACAATTTATGTTATCTTATTTTATTTTTTGTAGGAAAATATTTACGGTGGTGTCACTGCAGAAGAAAGATCGTTCCAGTTTCACAATGCTTTTCCAAATTCAGGACTTGAGTAAATTTTTAATATACCTATATTTCATCTTAAAAAATTGTGCTCTAAAATGTAATATGTAGAGCTAGGCGAATTAAAAAAACATGTTCTTGTTATTCACTTTTCCTCCCGTTAAATTGTTGAGATGGTTATATATTTTAAGGCGAAAAGATTTCCAATTAATTTGACATGTTAATTTTTAATTTAATTATTTGTTATATTTTTGTAGAATACAAATAATTATTTTTTATATAAAACATTATCTTTTTGTTATATACGATAATTCAATAATAAAATTTATAATTATATCATAACTTATGAAAACATAGTTGATATAATTGTTAGTAAAATAATATGCTTACAATTCTCGTTATAGAGATATTACCACGATAAAGAGATTGTTCCAACTCTCTATTATGTCCTCCAAAATTTAAAATTTAACATTGTATTTCATATGCTTATAGCTGGTCACAAATTATTATATTAGGAAAAACATAATTTACAGAGTTAAGTGAATTAAGAAATTGTACACACTATCATTTTCTCAAGATGGAAAATCTTTAGATTGTAAATATTTGAGGATCAAAAGAAGAAGATGGAAAAGGTTTGTGCGGTAATAGAATGTGAAATATTACAAATCTAAAGATTTTTCCATCCATGTGTAGTATTGCCCCCAAAACTGATGCTACTATCTCTTTTTGGAACTGTTTCCATCTTCCTTTTTTTAATCCATTTGAGTGCGTTATACACCCCTGCACACTGTATTATTATCCTAGCCAACTACTTAATTTGCTTCAGACTTTTCGATACCCATCTACACTTTGCGAAAAGATGTAAATGAGTCTCCTTTTCACATAAGCAACATTTAGTTGTATTGATGGGAATATTTAGTTGCATTAATCTTTCCTTTGTAAGCAATCTTTCTTGGTAGGCTAGCCAAACTATAAACCTCTGCTTGGGCAACATTAGTTCAGCTTTCTTCAATCTAGGTAAGTTACCAAACATAGTGTTGGAACTCATGATCACCGTCTGGCAGTATCAAGAATGAAGAAAGCGAATGAAGAAGATGAGCTTTATTCGGACACGGGTTGAGGGCCTTATTCTAGAATAACGTCTCTTGGGCCTGATATATTATCTTTGGATTTCATCCCATCTGAAGCATTTCAGCAGCCTATTTCAATATACAGCTTTACTTATATTAATTCACATTGTATAGGAACAGATTCTTAGGATGAGCTGTAAAGTATATAGTCAGAGTTTGTTACGTCCTTTTTTTATAGATTTACATTCTAGTCCTTAGTTTACATGGATAAATAAGCAACTCTTGTACAATTTTTCTCCTGGAGTCAAAAATACAGAAAATTTCCCAAATAATTCTTCAAGATTTCTTTGAAATCTTTCATGGTATCAGAGCATTTCTAGGGGAAATTCTTCATCTTCTCTCCTATTTTTTCTTCATTATACTGTTTCATTCAATTTCAGTGATATGACCATTGAAACTGTAGTTGACAAATCTTCCTCCTCAGCTGAGAAAACCACTGATATAGTCAATTCCAGTCATCCATACTACTTGACTCCATCAGATTCGCCTGGAAACAATCTCATCAACATCATTTTCGATGGTTCTAATTATGGAAATTGGAAAAGAGGAGTTTTAATTTCTCTGTCAGCTAAAAATAAGCTTTGCTTTGTTGAAGACAAAGCAATTGTTCGGCAAATGCGATGCAGTGAAAGACGCTGCGGACTATGTGACCAGTAACGTAAAAGAGTCTGCAGGGGCAGCAAATCTAGTTTCCAAATAAGTAAGAATCTTAGCAGAAGCTCTTCCTTTGCCAGTTATTCCTATGTCAGCTAAACTACCACTCTTTCAATTGGCGTCTAACCATCTTCTTCTCACTAGGGCCGGGGTTGGTCTTTCTAATCAATCAGAAAATGAACCGGTGTGAAGATCTTGAATGTAAGAGTGAGTTTGCCTTCGTGGAAAAGAGCCTCTTCGTTGCAAGCGGATATTATCCAACCTGCGGTCAGTTATGATATACTCAAATCTTTTCACCTCCCTCTTCGATCGATCCGAAGACGTTTCCTACTCGCCTTTTTTTTACCATTGGAGAAGGTGCAATGACATGGTCATTGCTTAGTTGTTGAATTCTCTTAGCAAGGAGATCTCAGAGAGTGTTATCTATTCCCTGACTGTTGTTGATATGTGGAATGAGCTCCAAGAGAGGTATGGACAACCTGATGGAGCAAAACTTTTTCAGTTACAAAGAGATCTCAACAACATATCTCAAGGTACAAATGATGTTGCTAGTTACTTTAACAAACTAAAGAAGCTATGTGAGACGTCCCGTCACAATGCCAGCTGATTTGCGTCCGGATGAGGGCCAGCAGGGTCTAGGGGTTTGCCAGAACGCCCTAGAGCCCCGGAGAAGGCTAGAGAATTCCGTAGAATTCTCTAGAATGTGCGGCAGCCGTTCTAGAATTGTGCGGAGAATTCTAGAAGGCCTGATGACAGTTGGAGGAGCGGACCGTTCTAGAGTTGTGTAGAGAACTCTAAAAGGTTCTAGCCGTTGAAGGCATGTTCTAGAGAATGTGGAATTTTCTAAAACATGGACTAATGTGTAAATAATTTAGGGACTTGTAGAGCAATTTTTATTTACACTTAGGCCCTTAGGGAGTAGTATAAATAGAAGGGCCTCTCATTTGTAAATCATCCATCCATCCAAGAAAGTTGTAAGCAATCTTCCAAGTAATATAAGCCTTCTTTCAAAATTCTCTAAGTCATCCTTTCATTCTCTTATCGATCTTAGCATAAAGGGCTTACTTGAGCTTACAAGATCATGAAAGATTCGTGAGTAAGTTGTCAAGTGCCGCACGGAGCATTAGTAAGACTATAAGTCCGTGACAACGTGGTATCAGAGCAAAGGTTGATATTAAGGGAATGGCTACCGAAGAAGACATGAACGTTGTTAGAACTGCCAACGTCCGCCAGGATGTTAGTAAGAAGAGCCGAAAGGGGAAGAGACAGCAGAAAAGAATTGAAGAGATGCTGCCAGAGCCAAGCGAGGCGCTAACATCTCATCCACCTTCGACCGCCGGAGCTAGTGACGATGAAATGGGTGAGGAGCCCATAGACATCACTGCCGGAGAAGAATGGGTCATAAGGGTGGAAATGGCGAGGAAGGCCGTGGAGATCTTAGGCCGGCGTATGAACGTGGCAGACGGCAAGTTCAAGACCCTTGAAGACTTCACCCTCGAGGAGACCGAATCCATCCGTAAGGAGTTAGAGTGGCGTCAGCGGGCCGAGTTTGAGATGAAGAAGGTCATCAGTTCCTTGGAGTGTCGGCTCATGGAGGCGTTGAGCGCGATTGAGACCATGAAGGCCGAGATAGAAACACTCAAGGAAGGTGCGAAGGTTAGCGGATCACCGTCGTTCGACCGGGTAAGGGAGGCTAAGGTCGAGGCTCCCAAGCCATTTATGTTCAAATGCGTCCGTGACGCGCAAGAGGTGGAAAATTTTCTATGGAATTTGGAGAATTACTTCAAGTGCAACGGGCTAAAGAGTGACGTGAGTAAGATCAACACCGCTGTGTTGTATCTTTCGGAGATGGCCATGCTGTGGTGGAGGCGTAAAGAGTCGAAAATAGGAAAGGGGTGTTGCACCATCAACACTTGGGAGGAATTCCAAGAGGAGTTCAAGAAGGCGTTCTTCCTTAACAATGTCATCAATGTCATCTATGAGGCAAAGCGCAAGTTTAGGGAGCTGAAGCAAACAAACAACATACGCGCATATGTGCAGGAGTTCACCACCCTCACGCTTCAGATTCCCAATCTCATAGAGGACATGTTGTTCAACTTCATGGAAGGACTACAGAATTGGGCCAAGACGGAGTTAGAGCGGTGACAGGTCGGGACTATAGATGACGCCATCACGCAGGCCGAAGCGTTGACAGACTTCAGGCAGGAGAAGCCTTATAGTGCCGGAGGGGATGACAGAGGTAGTCGAGATAATGGTGGGGGAGATCGTGGCGAATGCGAGGAGCAACGGCCACAACCCAGGGGGCAATGCGAGGAGCAACGGCCACAACCCAGGGGGCAATGCGAGGAGCAACGGCCTCAGAGGCATGATACCTATAGGTCCAACGGCAGAAAGTCTGGACGCCAGGGCAACACGGAGAGAAAGCCGAGGGTTGCCAAGGGAGATGGTTGCTACTTATGCGGTGGGCCGCATCGCTATGTGGAGTGCCCTGAACTAAAGAACCTTGGTGATGTCCTGCGAGAGCGGAAGGCTAAGGAAGCACATGAGCAAGGTCAGGTCGAGGAGACCAAGCAGTTGGGACTGATAGGGCTATGCGGAGCTATCACCATGCAACCACAGAAGCCGCCGAGGCATGCAAAGCCAAGGCAAGAGAAGCCGAGGCGTGAGGAGTAGAGGCATGCGGAACCAAGGCATGCGGAGCTGAAGGCATGCGGCGCGCAGTACGTCGACATCACGATCAATGGAGGACATGCTCGTGCGATGGTCGACACAGGTGCAGAGGTCAATATAATGACCAAGACGGCAGCAACGAGGTTGGGGTTGCGTTGTATGCCAAGCAACGCCCAACTCAGGACGGTCAATGCACCACCGACTCCTGCGTGTGGAGAAGCGCAGGGAGTAAGCATCACGTTAGGCAAGTGGCAAGGGAAGACAGACTTCATTGTCGCTCCCGTGGATCTCTTTGACATAATTCTTGGGCAGGAGTTCTTTCGGCAGTGCCATGCCGTGATCAATCCTTTCCTCCAGAGACTCGTAGTCTTGGAGAAGGGAGGAACATGTATGGTTCCCACGGTGAAGGCATCGCAGACGGAGGGACAGGTCAGACTGACGGCCATGAAGCTCGAGAGGGTCGACAAGGAGATAGGGAGGCAATCAGCAGCAGCCATTGCAAGTTCGAGAGAAGACAATGGTGCTGAGAAGTCCATGCCGCTGTGCACGAAGAAGGTTCCACGAGGCAACGCTGTTCTGATGCAGGAGAAGCCGCCGAGGCGCTTGCCTCCGAGCAAGGAGAAAGTTCGTGAGACCGGGCCGAGGAAGATCGGGCAACAGCTGAGGGAGCTGCTCGAGGGTATTGACCGAGTACGTGGATTGAAGATCGCACGACAAGACTCGGATGCCGAAGGAGCAAGGATGCGTCGCAGTCGTCGCATCAATAGGTGGGGGAGAATGAGACGTCCCATCACAATGCCAACTGATTTGCGTCCGGATGAGGGCCAGCAGGGTCTAGGGGTTTGCCAGAACGCCCTAGAGCCCCAGAGAAGGCTAGAGAATTCCGTAAAATTCTCTAGAATGCGCGGCAGCCGTTCTAGAATTGTGCGGAGAATTCTAGAAGGCCTGATGACTGTTGGAGGAGCGGACCGTTCTAGAGTTGTGTAGAGAACTCTAGAAGGTTCTAGCCATTGAAGGCATGTTCTAGAGAATGTGGAATTCTCTAGAACATGGACTAATGTGTAAATAATTTAGGGACTTGTAGAACAATTTTTATTTACACTTAGGCCCTTAGGGAGTAGTATATATAGAAGGGCCTCTCATTTGTAAATCATCCATTCATCCAAGAAAGTTTTAAGCAATCTTCCAAGTAATATAAGCCTTCTTCCAAAATTCTCTAAGTCATCCTTTCATTCTCTTAGCGATCTTAGCATAAAAGGCTTACTTGAGCTTACAAGATCGTGAAAGATTCGTGAGTAAGTTGTCAAGTGCCGCACGGAGCATTAGTAAGACTATAAGTCCGTGACATATGGGACCAAATGAAGGTTTTGAACACATTTATGACTTGTGGTTGTGATTGTAAGTGTGGTGCTAAAACACACAACCATAAAATGAATGAAGATATCAAACTGATGCAGTTTTTAATGGGTTTGAATGAAATGTATTCAGGGTGTAGGGGGAATATTCTGATGATGAAGCCCCTACCCTCTACTAATCAAGCTTATTCCATGATCTTACATGAGGAATCTCAAAGAGAAGTGCATAATGGAAACATGGGATTTCCAGATTTTGTTCGGTTTAATGAAACAAGATGGAATGAACAGAGGAACAATCCACAATATAAGGTGAACAATCAAGTTGCAGGAGCAGGTTATCAAAACAGTGGACAGAAGAATAACATGTTCTGTACCTATTGTAAGAAGAGCAACCATGTAAGATTAAATTGTTATAAGTTGATTGGATACCCTGCAGATTACAAGTTTACAAGCAAGACAAAGAAGCCTCACAATAATGCTAAAGCTAATGCAGTTGGTACAGGAGAAAACAATTTCACTACTGCTTCTGAGGAAGGAATTTTGCTTAATGAGCATTCTGGCAAAAGTGTGGGATCAAGTACTATGTCAAATATTGTGAATTCTCAAGGTTTCAATTATATGTCAAAATTATTTATTAAAAAAAGGGTGTAAATTATATGGTCCCGGAGCCTTAGAAGGCTGAAAAGAGTGAAGAGCAATAAGAATTTTTGAATCTTGCAAGGGAAGGTTAAGGTTGGAGAGACCTATTTTACGGAGAAGGTAGTAATTTTAGACGTGGTATTAACACAATATGAGAAGTGACATAAATCTTTTGAAAAATGATTGTATGATGTAAAAGGCAATCTTAATTATCCAAAAAAAAAAAAGATTTATCACGTCTACGTCTGTTAATAACATATAGGTGAAATAAGCGCTTGTTATTATCTCCCTCATTTAGCCAATTAATCTTCCAATTAATCTTCTTCGATTATGAAATATTATAATACTTAATTCTAAGAGTATGTTCAAAATTCTTAAGGAAATAACTAGTAGGGAAGTTTGGGGATTTTTGGATTCTTGCTAGACAAGCTAAAATGTTAAGACTTCTTTTTTCTAACATCACCAAACGAAAGTTTACTTCAAATCTGAAGAGTTTTTGATTTGCTTGCATGAGGTCTTTTATTAGACCAACAATTATGAACTAAAGTAGGGAATTCTTGATACATGTACCAGAAAGTTTCAAGACAAAAATAAAAAATATGAAGGTTTTGTACGAGAGAGATTATATTTTAGACAAATAAAAAATATGCTGATAATATATAAAACTTAAACTTTTTTATTAAAACTAAGCGACAAAATAATATTATGAGCTAGTTGTTTTCCTCCTCCAAAATTCCTATCAAAACTAACAAATATCTTTGAGGAAATACTCTATGAGAACCAAAATATTAACTTTTGACAAACTTATAAGATAATTTCAAAATATTAAACTTTTGACAAACTCATAAAATCAAAATTATTGATTACATAAAGGACTATTTTCAACTTACCTCAAACATAATAGACTAAAGTATTATTGACTCATTGTTGTGGCAGTTAGAAAAGAGAAGAAAAAAATGGAGGACTGGAAAAAGTAATTTTCGCTAGAGGGCATATAATAAAACCTGACTTTTCAAAGATATTTTTCGCTCGGCCTCCGTGTCTCCGCTTTGCAGTTGCAGTTAGGGTTTCTTCAAGACAAGGTAAAAACTTTCAATCTTCTTCTTCTGATTGTTGATTTGATTCACATTTTTCTTCAATTCACTATTCGAGAAATGAAATTACTATTTTATCGAACGAAAATGTCAATTCATTTCTTTAAGATCTTAGAACGGGAGAGTTGATTTGTTGCAACATTTATTTTGTGGAGTTAGTGACTTTTTGATTTGTTAGTTGCTTGAAACATTATATGTATAGCTCCTATTCGGTTGTTGAATTGATGTTTTGCTGCCTAAAATGTAACTGAGAGTTAGGTCTGCATGTGGTGTGCATTTTTTAAATTAACACCTAAATTTAGGTTTTTGTTTAAACAAGTTTTATAATCTTGCTATTCAAATTGGGTATGTTTTGAAATCACCTATGTTCGTATATTCTTTGAAGAGTTAAGATAATCTTGGCTAAACCAAATTAGGGACTGACGTGCCATCTTCTTTAGAAGGTGTACAAGGGTGAGACCTAGTGGTTAATGAAGTTAGAATACAAATAGAAATTCTAGATACAGGCAGAAAAGTAAGTGATTTCTTGTCATTTGCGTTATTCTTGGTTGAAAAAGTTGCAACGTACTTGCACTGGTGGGATGGTGGGATCATGCAGATATCCTGTGTAATAGCAAGGTCTGTGCAAGGTGGACCAAATACTACTGTTATAAGAAAATGGAGTTTAGAAATGTTTTTAGGATAATTCATTTGACATATAAAACTTTTGAAATAGCGAGTTTCAGATCTTTAGGAGTATACTAGGTGCCTATTAGCTTTGTTAACGAGTTATAGGTTTTTGACTTGGAATTGAGATCCTTTTAAGATGACTTTAATCTAAGCTAGTAATTTTTGTTGTAAAAAGGGTGCGTGCCTGGTGCCACAGGCAAAGGGTCAAATGATCCTCACAGGAGATCGGAGTTTGATTCCAATTTGTGAATAATCTAAAGCCACTGATTTTTTACATTGTAAAAGGATTGATTGTATAACAGTTTATGTACAAACTGTTTTAGGTTATGCTAACGTGATCTAACTGATAATTTAATGAATGGAGCACATCTCCTTTCTAAAGGATGCTAAGTTGCTCAGACTCTCCAAAAATGTTGTTGGACCAGTGTCGGATCCTCCAAAAATCACTACTTTTGAAGGATCTGTCACGCACCTGACAGCATTTTCGAGGAGTCACATGAAGGATGCATGTTCACTTTAGGGTTGCCTGAATGGAAGGGTGTAAGCTAACTCTGAACACAATCCATGGACAACTGTTAAATGCTCAACTGTTCTGCTGCAATAAATCACGTTAGTTATATAGTTAGATGAAACTGCTCTTTTCATATTACGTGTAGCCATACACATCTACTTGTCTCCTTTCAGGTTTAGCAGTCCCTGACATCTTCTGTTCAGGAAGGATGAGGCCAATTTTCTGTGGTAACTTTGAGTTTGAAACCGGACAGCCTGAGCTGGAAAGGCTTTTCAAAAGATACGGGAAGGTTGATAGGGTGGATATGAAGTCTGGTAAGATTGTAACACATGTCTATTTTCTTTCCTTGCCACTTGTCTTATTTCTAACCTTGTTGTGTAAGTTTTCCTTTTTTGAATATGATGGACCCTGTTGGCGAGTTTAAGTTGAGGCGATAACTTGTTACGGACACTAACCCGTGGATCTTGATAAAAAATTATATGTACTTGATTAGTTGGATGTCTTGTTAGGTGTTAACTACTTGTATGTGAGGCCTCCCCAATGAGGTCTTGTTATTTTCTTTTGTGTATCTTAGAAGTTGGAAAGGTAATTCTTATTTCTTTGTACATGCACATCTTACTGCCAGTGAGTTTCTTCCTGCAGTAGGTACCTGGGTTTGATTTCATCTACTAGGGTAGTTGTTTACATAAACGGATTCTATCTTCTGTCTAATCTTTATTCCTTATGTCTTGTTAACTATGGGCAATAAGCACTATTGCATCAGATGGTCTGGCCAGGTGTTATTTTGCCAATTGTTCATCAATTATATACATACTGCTAAACAAAATTCTCTACAATCCGAGTAAGACGGAGCCCACCACTATTGACTACCAGTAAAACTGAGCCAGATTATGTGAAGCTTGTGGCTTTGTGGATGGGATATCCAGTCAAGCTTATTTGGCTCAACAGCAGAAGTCTTGTTGAGTTTTGGTGGGGTATTAGGATATGTTTACCGAAAAAGTGTATTTTTTTAAGTGTAGACCCCCATACTCAACTGATTCTTTGGCGCAGGATAACATTGCAATGTCCATACCCATTGCTGATGGACGGTGTCTATTTCGTGTCCTGACCGTGACAAGTTTCTCTTCTTGTTTCAACAAGAGCTCTCTGATCCATCATGGCATCACAATTACATATTATTCTCAGTCACTATTGCCCTCCATTCCTCGTGAGTTTTGCCCCGCCTTCATTTTCAGACTTGTCACAATTCCGACCTCGAAGCTGAGGCAGCAGTTTAAAATGGAGAAGGCACTCTTTTACATTATCCCATCATGTGACATCCACCTTTCCCTGGCATCTTTAGTCCACCACTGAAGGTCTGTTGCTGATTTTAATGGTGACAGAGTTTCTAGATTTGACAAGAGTGATTGTAATGCAATGAAATGCTAGCTAGATGGTTTGCACATTTACTGGATAAAGTTATCTTTCCTTTTTTCGTTGAGCATTTATGATTAGCGGAATCCTTCTTTGCACCAACTCAGTTTTTGTTTAATCTTCAGTTTATATTCTTGCATCAAACTTCAGGTTTTGCTTTTGTTTATATGGATGATGAAAGAGATGCAGAGGATGCTATTCAGGGGCTTGACCGAATAGAATTTGGCAGAAAGGGACGGAGGCTTCGTGTTGAGTGGTCTAAGGTAATCCATTTTTGTGCCTGCTCCCCTTCCTTCACATGTGTGTTAATGCTGTGTTTTGGTCGCTGTGCTGCAGGAAGAACGGAGCAGGAAGCCTGAGGGTTCTAAAAAATCTTCATCAAGCTTCAGAGTTTCCAAGACCTTGTTTGTCATAAATTTTGATCCATATAATACTAGGACAAGGGATCTGGAAAGGCACTTTGATCCATATGGAAAAATACTCAATATAAGGATCCGAAGAAATTTTGGATTTATTCAGTTTGAAACACAGGAAGATGCCACTAGAGCCCTGGATGCTACAAATATGAGGTATATGCCTTTGTCAATTTTTGTTGTAATTGGGCATGTAGTTTCCAAATTTGTACATTAGTTTGACCTGAGCCTTCGCTTGACTGCCTATGACTTGGTTAAATGCAGTAAGCTGATGGACCGAGTTATCACTGTGGAGTATGCAATCAAAGATGATGATGATAGGAAAAATGGATATGGTCCTGGTAAAACCTATAATCAATCACCCAGGAGAGGTTATGACCGAGGCCGATCTCGTAGTCCACGTGGAAGAGATAGGCTGAGTCCAGACTATGGTCGTGGCCGAGATCGGCCAAGTCCTGACTATGGTCGTGGTCGAGATCGAGATCGAGATCGGCTGAGTCCAGACTATGGTCGTGGTAGAGATCGGCCAAGTCCTGACTATGGTCGTGGTCGAGATAGGCCTATTCCTGACTTTGGTCGTGGTAGAGATCGGCCAAGTGCTGACTTTGGTCGTGGTAGAGATCGGCTAAGTCCTGATTATGGTCGTGGCCGTAGTCGAAGTCCTAAGCACAGGGAAAGGAATTCTGAGTATGGCCGCGGCCATAGTCCAGCTGTAGGAAAGGAGAGAAATCCTGGTCATGGGAATGTTCGTAGCCCTAGCCCTCGTAGGGAAAGAACAGGTCCAGGAAATGGTCTTATGAGTAGTCCACTGAAAAACAAAAGTCCTGGTTATGGTGATAGACCCAGTCCTAGTCCTCAAAGGGAGATGAGAGATAAATATAGCCCGGGTGGTTATAATCGTGGCAGCAGCCCAGGTCCTAAACCTGAACCAGTAGGAAGTCCTGTTCGTGATGGTAGGGGAAGTTCAGAGCGATGCAGGAGGTTTGCACCTTACGAGTTTACTTTCCTTTTGTCTGCCTTTCTTTTTGGCGTCTCTGTTCTCTGTTGCCTGTTCTCATTTTTTATGTCATTGATGCAGTCGTTCACCTACAGCTCGGGAAAGATCGCGCTCCTGATTTGCTTGAAGTTGTTTTTATACTTGGAAGTAATATCTGTAGGATGGTTATGTTGAAAGTGGTGCTTGTAGAATTACACCTTGAAGTTGCTGGAACATCAAAGTAGCATGTGGGTTTTAGGTACAATGTAATATACCTTGGGAGATAGTTTTTGCTCTTGGAAGTGATTTAGAACTGCTACCGTGTATCTGTGTTGTTTACAGATAGGTTTTGCTCTTGGAAGTGATTTAGAACTGGTACCGTGTATCTGTGTTGTTTACTTGAAAACACCCTTTTCCATTTGATACTGATCTGGTAAGACTTGGACCCTATATATTTTTTGCTCGTGGAAGTGATTTAGAACTGCTACCGTGTATCTGTGTTGTTTACCTGATACACTCTTTTCCATTTGGTACTGCTCTGGTAAGACTTGGGCCATATCAATTCTTAGCTTGGCTTCAGCAACAAATTGTGTGTACCCCCACCACCTCAATGTGGTGATCAATGTATTGTGCACTCAAGGATGTGGCCTAGTGGTCAATGAAGTTGTTAGGTATCTGTTGTTGGTGAGAGATGTCAAAGTATCCGGTGGAATTAATAAACAATTCTTTAATATTCGATCAAGTGCGAGTGTTTGATATATTACAGGACAAATTTTAGAGTATGCAATAGTGAGTTTTGTTATTGTATTGTATGTAGATATTATTATAACTCGTATCTAGTGGTTGTGAGTTACATGTAGAGGAGCCTACTTTGTTTATGATAGAACCAACCAATCATTTTATGAATCTCTTTTAGATATATCAATATGTGCAGTATTAGGTGGCAAAGTTGGTTAATTCAGACAAGAAAGAAGAAACAGTAGAGGTTCAGGTTGCTAAATATTGGTTACGATAAAAATGTTAAAAACATTATTAAGAAATAATACTTTAGGGTAGTGGGAGAATAAGGATCGTGGTTTGTTGGAATGTATGCAGCAAGGTTTGACAATAACTCCATTATTAAGTAAACTTGATTTTAAAGAGTGATAAGATAAGAATGGCCCCCATCTACGAGGGTGTCAACCTCAAGTAATTTTCATTTATGGTACTATTTCTTCTTTTGTTTTAAAGCAGGCGCCATGTACTTTGCTTGCATATTAGCCATCACCAGGGCCACTTTGTATTATACGCCTTGCCTTAAGCACAACAACTAACTACCTATATAAATATGGAGTTGTCTTCACTACACGATTATTAATCGCACCTAGTGAGTTGTCCTATTATATTTTGTCTTCAAATTTGGTGAAAGTCGTTCGTTTCATATTAGTTGATCATCTTACTAAAAATAGTTGTGTGAAAAAAGAAAATGATAGAACTAGTATTGAGATGTAGATTAAATGGTCAAATTTGAGGTTTGGTTTAGAGGGTTTATATATGTTCAAAGGTCCTATTTCAAGAACAAACTGACCACTCATGTAGTCAGTTTTGATAGGAGATACAAGAATGAATTCTCCGTCTTTAGAAGTATATTGCAAGTCCCACTTGAATGGATCAACATCCAAGTTTGACATTTAGACATATCACAAGGTGACAATCAAATTCTAGTCAGATGTAGCTTAGCCGCTGTATATAATACATATTTGGCAAGGCTAACTAGTTCATGTCCAGTACTACTATACTAGAATGGCTAGACCAGGAGCGTGCTAACGATTAATGAATCAAAATCATTAGCAAATAATTAAGAATATTCTATTTGATCTTTATAATTCACATGCACTTGAACTTCAATGACAAACTCAATTGCTATTCTGAACCACTAATTTAGGAATAAACACCACTAAAATAGTTAAACTTGTATGGTAATTGACATAAAGTCTCACTTTCTATTGATTGATTGCCCTAAGAAGAAGGAAAAATAAAACTAAAAAAATAAGTAATCAAACCATCATAAGCAAATGTATCATTAGCATCTCCAATTAGATCTAACGTTTGCTTAAAGTCATACTATTTCAAAAATCAACGAAGCTCATGAAGTCAGGTTAATTAAGTCTCCAACTTTAACATGGGTGATGGAAAACTATTTCATGTCTTTTAAAAGTAAATCTCAAGACTCAAGTCGTTCCACTACTCAACTAAACTTATACGTTTGACATAATTTCATTTTAATACGATTGATTGCCCTAAAATATATAGAAGAAAGAAAAAACACATAGTACTTGATAAACTAAAGAGAATAACAACTGTTTCCAGTAGATTCCAGGCTTTTATGTATTCCAGCTGCAAATTAAAATTGATTTTTTAACACAAATAATGAGATAATTATTCCAAAGTATTTTCCAAGTCTACCAATCAACCGATGGATGCGGCTTAAAACATTCTCAAAAGAGACAAAATTATGCATGCACGCCCCATGCAAATACTTTTGACTAATAATAATTTATATATTTAGCAGCTCAGTCTTTGGTTTCAGACCCAAATATTTGTTTTATTCTATGCATATTACAAAAAAAAGGATTGGCTTTATCTGCGGAAACGACAATTCAAAAGATTTTTACATAATCTAGTTTGGCGTTTGTACATGTTTAAAACAAGAACAAGTCAAAAAAATAAAAATTCTTAGTTGATTTTGGGAGTGTTTCCTAAGTTTGTTGTGTGTGTATATATATGTGTGAACAAGATAAAGCTAATTTATAAATTTGATTACTGTTATGTTTCTTTGTTCTAATTTATGTGACTTTATTTGACTAGACACATAGTTTTATTTTGTTTTTTTAAAAAGAAAAGTTTTTTTAAACTTCTCATCTTAAGTACGTTGTAACATATGTGCTTGAGTACAAGATTTTTGAATTTTGTATTATTAAACATGTCATAATATTTGTCAGACTATAAAAAGTTTAGCATTTAAGGGTAAAGTGAGTCATTTGAAGCATATTATTCCTAAATAATTTAGAAATTTGTGTTATGCTTTTTAAAAAAAAAACAAATTAACAAAGGAAATATGCTTGCTAAAGAAACGTACTAAAAAGAATAGTAATATATATAGGAAGAGATCAATTAATAATTATTAATCGAGTATCCTTAAATTCTGTTGGCCTATGTTTTGATGAGATAACCTGTGGATTATATTTTTAGTAGCAGAGTCATTGTTCGATTATATCTTTGAATTAAACAAGAATAGACATTGTTATAATTAAGTCCACGACTTAGTCATTTCCAAAAGGAATATGAATACTTAGAATATAGTATTATATTTTTCTTCGTTTGAAATTAAGAGAAATTAAAGTGTGGTACAGTATTACATTACCAAAATTTGATATGCGTGTTTTCTTGCACGTGATATTCATTTCTACTAAATTTGCGCGCACAATGCGTGTTTAAATTACGTGTTCATAGTGTTAAAAGAGCTTACTTCTTAATACGTTAACAGTTCATCATAGTTTTGTTATTGGCATTTTCAATATACGGATCCAGAATTTAAAGTTTATAAATTTTGAATTATTTCAAATTTTAAGAAAAAAAAACTTTATTATGTAAGTCCTTTAATTTGAACTCAACTAGCTAGTATTTACGCTTTCTACAGAAAAGTGTGAATTGCATGTGGATTTTTCTGGGGATTAGTATACAAATTTGCAGGAAAATAAGTTTCTTATAATTTTTCATACTAATCCACGGGAAAATTCAGGTGCGTATTTAAGGGGAGTCACCAGGTTCACGTGAACCCATGCTCCCCTTCCGAGATCATATATAGTAGCATATTTTATTAAAATATTGAAATATAGATATGTGAACTCACACTACAACAAAAATAACTTTTAGCGGCATTAAATGTTGACATTAATAAAGAGTGCTAAAGTCTTTACCGGCATTAGTTAAGTGTCATTAGAACCAATGTC
The DNA here is from genome assembly GCA_016801875.1 of Solanum sitiens. Taxonomy (NCBI): domain Eukaryota; kingdom Viridiplantae; phylum Streptophyta; class Magnoliopsida; order Solanales; family Solanaceae; genus Solanum; species Solanum sitiens. Next base: position 1,259,645 of record JABWTJ010000060.1, read on the forward strand.
GCTAAAAGCTTTAGGGACATATACAAAGAGTGACAATTGCCGCTACAAATATATATTTAGCGGCAACTAAGAATTAAATGCTGCTAATGATCATTTTTGTTGTAGTGTAATGCGATAATGACGGGGTGCACCTCTCTACATGAGGTTAGAAATTTGAATTTTATAGTTATCTTGTTTTATTTTTCTTTCTAAAATTAGATAAGACCTCTCTTTGTGGTTATTGGTAGCACTTTTGACATTTTAATGGCTTTCAATAATAAGCATCTATCTCTCGGATCAACCTTTTTATAATAGTGCACCCATCATCTAGAAATCCTGAATACACCTCTCGGAAAATCTCCATGTAATTCACACTTTTCTTGTAGAGCTAACTTTAGGTATACATAAGTAAGCATTTAAACTTGTATAAAGTGAACAAGTAGACACACACATTCTATATGGTATAATACATGTCGGATACAAATCGCCACGTAGAATACCTAGGGTACGTTATGCACCATACATGATTAACTCTATGCAAGTTTTAAGTGTCTAGTTATGCACATAAATATTGAAGAACATACATACGCAAAATGAGACCAAATTGAAAAGTATGTTTATGTATTATACCTTTATTGTATGCGCCCAAAGAGGAATCAAATTCTTTATTAAAGAGGCACAAAGTTAAGCAAGTTTTCCCAACAATTTTATATGTATATATTTGATAAAAAATTAAACTGTTCATTTAGCGACGAGATAAGGTTAGAACTTAGAACTTAGAAACAAAAATAGAGAGATTCTTTATTTCACAGCTTTTATTTGTCTTTTTGATGTGGCAATGTTTATCACATTGAGTTGGAGAGATAAGCTTTATCTTTGAAAAAAGAATCTAAAGTATAATTAATCTCTTTTTTTTTTTTATCAAAAAAAATGCTACACTTGTCTTTGAGCAAGAGAGTTCATAAATGACCTAAGTTAACAATTTTTTTTAATTATTGGAATATTAAGTTTAAGACCATAGTCGATGAGCTATCAAAATTTTACACCTAAGTCAAGATAATTTGGATTCACCTTTTCTTTAAAGTCCAAAACAATGCATGCTTACAAGTTAGTGGGGCGGTTGCCTTAGCATGTATGATAATTTTTGAAATATAATTATAGATATACTCTTTATTATTTGACTTAGATTATAGAATTTTGTTGAATAATGATGCACAATATAATTAATTAATTAGGTCAGTTATGAACATAATATTGCAAGTCTTCATTTTCTAGAATTTGGTTGGGCTTTTAACGGATACCGTTTTTCCCTTTTCTGTTTCTCCATCATTAGTATTACTCCTTTTGGTTCAGTCAAGTTAATGTGTCATGTTTTTCTTTTTAATTTTATTTTAAAAAGGAAAATATTATACTCCTTAATCAATTCGAGTTGATGAAAAAATTGATACATATAAAATAAATAATTAAAATTTCATACACAGTTAAATATTATATCGTTTTATTTATATTAGGTGTTTTTTTTTGTTGCTTGGACATATCTTTTAAGAAATCTTCTCATTTCTGAAAAAGTAAATATTCATCCGATTCCAATTTGTCGATATCAAATTATTTTTATATTCAATAATATATATTCAATTAATGTAATTTTTTATTATTTACTTACCGAAATAGGGATAAGAAAAATTAAAAATATCTTTCAATTCGTTAAACATCATTTATTTTAAATCAAAATATAAAACTAATATTGCTGAATCAACAAAAATATGACACATATATTACATATATTGAAACAACAATATCTAATAACTTTGACCGACGGTAAGGAAATAAATTGCGGCGATTGCAATACCTTATTTTAAAAAATTGAATTTCGCGATAGATAAATATTAGAATGTATTAATAACCTTAGTTAATGATGCACTAGTGACAAAATTCTAATAGCTACGAATAAAATATAATGAATTAACTATGAAATTCATAGCTAATATTACTTTTTTTTTTAGTAGGGATAAAATTTCATCAACAACATTTTATGTTTTGGTGAATAGTATATAGTACAAAATGTGGGAAAACGTGGAGTAATAATAATTTTAAACATTCAAGTTTCTGTGTGCGAAATTTGAACACAACTTTATGACATCATAAAATATGTGTCATGGCTTATCAAAAGCATGTCGACTAAAACTTATGAAATGCAAAATTCTTTGTTTTTTATTTCAATGTGAACTCATAATAGTTTTGTGAACAAACGTCTAAATAATTTACTTATATAAAAGTAACCCCACTTTCATTTTGTTAATATATGAGAAAATTCCACACGTTTTGATTTTTTTTTATTTTTTTTTAATTTTCTGTGTGTACCCCACTAATTTTTCTACTGGTTTTTATTTTGCCCGTGTGACCAGGGCACTGACACTTGCATTGGTCACGAAACTCCGTTAATAGTGACCACTGAATATGCAAAGGAATTTTAAAAAAAAGTGAATTAGTATATGTAAATATTAAATTTATATTGTTTTAATAATGGAAAGAAGAGTTAGTTTCAGTGTACCAGAAAACAGTTGTTTGAAAAAACATATTAAAAAATTGTATATCGAAAATATATATATAAAAGTAAAAAAAAGGCAAGAATTATTATCAAACGTAGAAGTGATCAATCGACATTTGTTGTGTTAAATAGATGACATGACGGCTGGCGTACAGTGTGGAAGGAAGACTGCTAATACAAATTCTCTTTCTAGATTCTGAGTGCTGACTTTCTATCTTTTCTTATTTAGACTTTCATTCCATTTCATACGACCAACAGCGCCATCATTTGGACCATGCATAAAATAGAAGTCGGTTAGCTGTGGATTCACGATTTTTATTTTAGTGGTGTGAAAAATAAAAAAGATAGTGTTTAGGATTTGAATTTTGAATTCCTAAATTACAGAGTTAAACGATAATTTAATTTTTAGAGGATTCAAAATATATAAGTATACATTAAAAATGATCTAATACATATATATATACATTATGCAATGTAATTATTTTTTTATCGAGAACTATCTCGACTTTTTAGATCCGTATATTATTGTAGTGGTGGAAGTCATGTAATATTTTGTTGAAAAGGTGTATATATATATATGAACCGTCTTCACCCCTTTGGTTCTGTTCCTAGTAACCATATTGAACATAAACCATGAATAAGCGAAGAGGAATTTAATGTACCAACATGGGTTGTGGTGCATTGGTGAGAGTGCTTCACCCTTAATTAAAGGTCTCGGGTTCGAGCCCTGAGTATGGAGAAAATCTTGTTGGGAGCGCCACCCCCCGAATAGGCCCTGCAGTGCGCGATTCAAATTTATTGGAAGCTCTAATGTGGGCTCCGAACACGGGTGGAAAACTAAAACAAGAAGAAGAGGAATTCAATGTAAATTCATAATCATTTGACCGACTTATGTAATGTAATTTCTAGCAATTGAGTGTCAGTTAACATTATTTGAACAAAGATGACTTGTGAATTTTGAAAGAGGGTAAGCTAAAAGCTTAAAAGACCTTCGGTGGGAGTTAAGCCTACACTAAAGAGTGTAAAAATGAAATTGCAAACTTTTTAAAGAGAGACCAGTGATCAATTTTCCTACTCGTAGTCCTTTAAATCGGGTTTATTGCATTGAACTTGTTTAGATAATATGATTTGTAAGTTATCGTACACAAACTAATTTACTGTATTAATTATAAAAAAATAGCGATTATGTTTTTCTTAGTATCCCAAACAAAAAATTGTAACACACAAGATTATAACATGGTATCTTATTCTTTTAATTTGTACAAATAAATACTCCCTCTGTTCCTATTTAGTTGTCCACTTTAGAAGTGACACACATATTAAGACACCAATTATTATCATGAATTTGTTACAATTTTACCCTTAACTTAAAATATTATGCAACTCCCCAAATATAATAAATGTATTTTTTTGTTTCAAAAAGCATACATTACAACTTTGTAATAATAGAAAATTTCTAGAATTAAATAAGGGCATATTAGGAAAACAATTGTCGTCCTTTATTGATTTATTAAAATAGATAAGTTAATAGGAAGAGATATAAAAAGAAATATGGACAAGTAAATTGGTATAGAGAGAGTATTAAAAAATGTGCTATCCCTTTCATTCTGTTTTTTCCATTTCTAATCAAGTTGTTAAGTAAAGTTATATGCAAAAACCATAAGTTAGAAGTCCAAATTTATAATTTTTCACTTCTTTTTGTTATTTTTGCTTTTAACTTAGTACTTAACAATACTTTTTTTCTTTCATTCAAATATAGTGAAAATACTGTCAATCTAAACAGGCACTTCTTGGTATGTTCCATTTGGTCAAGTTGTTAAAAGAGTGTGGAACGAGGAAGTAACATCACAAAAATACTGATCAGTGATCAATTAGCTGACAGAAAATGAAAACAAGTAATTAAACCGATGATTAAGAGTGTTGGACATAAATTAAAAGAGAGAGAAAAAAAAAGTAATAAACAGATGAGTGGAGATCAGTAGTCATGGACTTTCGCCGAGCCGTGCCGCACCAAAAAATAATACTATGGCTGGCCAATACTTGATTCGCTTACCAATTGCTCCTCTGTCCTATTGACGTGATCGGATTTAGAATTTTTAGAATACAAGTACACCGTAATTTATTTTATAAATCCGTCGTACTCGTACATTTCTAACGGGCCTTTTTATAAATGGCCGGTTTTGGGTCCTTATCTATCTGTCGAAAAAGTTGTTTCATCAATTGTCTCTTGCTTATGACTTGTCTATCATCTTTTTGCAGTTTTTGGCTTCCCTGTTAGTTAATTCTATAACACACTCGTGTGTTACTATACTACTATAACTGAACTAGTCGTCATAAAATAAGTTTGTATAATTTATTCAATTTTTTTATATATGTTTATAGAAAGTTGAACATTTGTGTTAAAAAGGACAAATATGCTAAACCAGCTAAAAAAAAAAAAAGTTCCGCCCCCTAAAAACTTAGTTGAAACAAAATTGGATTTCCACTGTTTATAATGTTGTAGGCTGGTAAAAGTTTATTTAGAAAGAGAGACAAAAATCTGTCCTTATATAAATCCCATCACTTGTTGGCCTTTAAATGTGCACAAAAACTTCTTCCTCGTTCGTTCCCTTTGTTATAAACTCTATCTCTTTGCTTTCTCTTTTAATTATATTAAGAGAAAAAAAATGTGTAAGCCGACAAGTCCACCATTCACCTGCAAATGCGAAGCATATGCAGAAAAAAATTTCATCTCCATTAAAGTTCCTGAAGAATCCGACATGTCTACCCCTTTGATACCTAAAAGCCCAACAAACGACACTTACCCCCACATAACCAACAAGAAAATAACTTCTCTTGTCTTCAATGAAGCTAAATCCATAGCTAATATCGCTTTTCCTATGATTCTTACAGGACTTTTGCTTTACTCTCGTTCTATGATCTCTATGCTTTTTCTTGGCCGTCTTGGTGGTTTGGCTCTTGCTGGTGGATCTCTTGCAATTGGGTTTGCTAACATTACTGGGTATTCAATTTTATCTGGTTTAGCTATGGGGATGGAACCAATTTGTGGACAAGCTTTTGGAGCCCAGAAGTATAATCTTCTTGGGCTTACTTTACAGAGAACTGTTCTTTTGCTTTTATTAATTTCATTCCCAATTGCTCTGTTTTGGGTTAATATGAAGACGATTCTGCTTTATTGTGGTCAAGATGAAGATATTGCAACAGAAGCACAATCTTATTTGTTCTATTCTCTTCCTGATTTATTCGCCCAATCTTTACTTCATCCCTTGCGTATTTACCTTAGAACTCAATCGATTACTCTGCCTCTTACTTGTTGTGCGATTTTCGCCATTCTTCTGCATATACCCATAAATTTTCTTCTTGTTATTAAGCTTAATTTGGGGGTTAGAGGAGTTGCTATGAGTGGGGTTTTGACTAATTTTAATTTAGTGGGTTCATTGATTGTATATATTCTTGTTTCTGGTGTTTACAAAAAGACATGGGAGAAATTGTCAATGGAGTGTGTTAAAGGATGGAAATCCCTTTTGAATTTAGCCATCCCAAGCTGCATTTCAGTGTGTTTAGAATGGTGGTGGTATGAGATTATGATTTTGCTATGTGGATTGTTGATTAACCCGAAAGCAACGGTTGCTTCAATGGGGATTTTGATTCAGACTACTTCATTAATTTACATTTTTCCATCATCTCTTAGTTTCAGTGTATCAACAAGAGTTGGGAATGAGGTTGGAGCAATGAGACCAGGTAAAGCAAAGGTAGCTGCCATTGTAGGCCTTGCTTGCAGCTTCATTTTGGGTTTTACAGCTCTATTCTTCGCGGTGACGGTGAGGAACGTTTGGGCCAAGATGTTTACTAATGACAAAGAGATATTAGCGTTAACATCACTTGTTTTACCAATTATTGGGCTTTGTGAATTGGGAAACTGCCCACAAACAACTGGCTGTGGGGTTTTGAGAGGAACAGCAAGGCCTAAAGTTGGGGCAAATATAAATTTAGGATGCTTTTATATCGTTGGGATGCCAGTAGCAGTGGGGCTAAGTTTTTATATGGGATTTGATTTTCAAGGATTATGGCTCGGATTATTGGCCGCACAAGCGTCTTGTATGGTAACTATGCTGCTTGTTCTGCTTCATACAGATTGGGAATTCGAAACACTCAGAGCCAAACAACTAACAGGAACCATCATTCTCGATCAAACTCAAGAAAATACTAGTAGTAGTAATAATAAGCAACTCAATGAAAATTTTTTTATGTTAACAATTTTAAATCTTCAATTTTTCTGTATAGAGGGGAGGGGTGCATTCATGTGAAGCAAACTCTTTTGGTAATTCTGGTGAGGTCCAAATTGGGAATATCACAGGATATGACAAAAGATTGTAGCTGGAAAAACCAGCAAGAAAGAAAAGGTGCAGTTTGTACTCTAGCTAAGAAAATTACTACTCCATCAAATTTTGTTCATTTGCTCATTGTACTATCACATGTTCCCTCTTTTTTTAATTATTTGGCATAGATAACAAATTAAATAAGGTAAATACAATTATAAAAAAAATTAAGAAGATGCTTCCAAGATGAGTTATGTGTGTTTCAGGTTGTCCTGCATGCATGGACTAGCTAGGATAAACTTTATTCAATTATTATTGTTTAAAATAAAATCCTAGGTGGCCAAACAATTAACTTCATACAAAGAGAACTGAGAGAGTTGTATAAAAATGTTACATCAACAATTTATGTGGTGTAAAATTATAATATTTTTAATTAAAACTAATATTAACACCCTTGCAGCTACATCCGTACAGTTGTTTGCAATTATCAGGTGTAAGTAAATAATTACTTAATAATAATTCTTTGATCACTATTTTCAACAAACATTAGTTGACATTTTAGAATTGAAGAATTCTCAATTTTTAATATTTGTTTATATTAGATTTGCCACAAGTTGAGTTGGTATCAATATGAACATTTATTTGAAATGGTATAAAATGTGAGTGCTCTATAGATTTCAAAAAAACTAAAGTCCCGCAGCATTTTATCCTTGTCGTATTTCATCACGCTTACCGCGTATTACGCCATGCCAAAATAGAAAACTACAAATTAGCATTAGGATTTTATTGAACCCATTAGCTTTTGGACACAGTTTATTTGTGTTCCAAAATTTATTAAATATGTACACGTATTAAATTCAAAACTCAATTTTTAATATTCAAAGTCATTATTCTAAAATTTAGAATCTTCTATAAATTTAAAATCATAGCTCTGCGCCTAATTTATATAACTTGAAACCCTATGACTCAAATGGATAAACAGACTAAATTGAGGTGCGTAAAACAGAAGCCGCAAATACTGTTAAAAAGGGAATATGATGCTCAAAGCATATAAACTTTGATAAGACTGGATCGATGTGTTTGTTTTCTTTCCAGCACTATTTAAAACTCAAATTAACTACGAACGTCGTCTTAATTTGTCATTATTTTACTCGTAGCTAATAAAAATCTATCGTTTTCATTGCTAAGTAAGAATAGTAACAATAATATTACGATTTAGCAATAAAATTTATGTGTCGCTAAATCTAGGTAGTATTTTTTTAATAGGGGAGGTACATAAAGAGAAGCAGGGGAGCAGGGGACACATGGGAGACGCATTATAATTAGGCAAATGCAAATGCTCCTATAATTATGTAAGCAAGTTGCAACATCAACTAATAAATTAAGCATATATTATAATTATATATATGTATGTATGTGCCAATATTGCTGCTGCTAGTCAATCTCTTAAGATCTTCAATATCCTATTTTCCCCTTACTTTGATAAAGATTTATAACTTGTTCATGTCAAATTATATATTTCTGATTGGTTGGGGGATCTTCCTCAACATGCATTGCTTCATACACATCATAAGATTTTGTAACTTCATTATATATATAAATAAAGATTTTTTTTACATTGTCAGATGTACTTTATTATATAATAACAGGTACTTCGATTCCTCTGTCCCTATTTAGTTGTCTATTTTTGAAATGATATACATATTAAGATCGTAATAATTAGCATAGTGCAATTACAATTTTACCCTTATTAATTATTGTTTCAAAAAGGATGAATTAAAAATTGAAAATTTTCAAAGTTTAAATGAGAGTATCATAAGAAAAAAAATTGTTCTTTTTTAATTTGTCAAAATAGACAAGTAAATAGAGACAGCTAAAATAGGAAATATGAATAAGTAAATAAGAATAGAGGGAGTAATATATATGTAGCTTCTATAGAATAAATGATTTTTACACTTAAAATTAAAATCCCTATCTAATAATGTGGTGTTTTGTTTTTTTGGCTTATTTGTTCAACTTAAACCAATTAATTTGCTTCTTCTTCTTTTTTCTCTGAAGAGAAGCAATAAGATTCTGAAATAAGGTAATAAATTTAAGAGTATGTTCGCTGCAGAGAAAAATATTTTTTCTATATAATGTTTAAGAAAATAAATTAATTTAATTTAAGGGTATGTCCGTTGCAGAGAAAAATATTTTTTTCTATATAATGTTTAAGAAAATAAATTAAATTAATTTAAGGGTATGTCCGCTGCAGAGAAAATTATTTTTTTTGTCTTCGTACTGATTATCAGTATGCTTTAATTTATTTATTTTATGTTTGATATTATATTAATAATATATCTAATGTATATAAAATAAGATATTTATTTATAATTCGAACACAAGTGGAAGCATAGGAGTGTTATTTATGACTTTATTTTTTTTTTACTATTCAAAGTTATTTTCCACATTTAAAAAATTATTTTATTTTAAATTACTTAATTAATCAAATATAAAAAGGGAAAATGCGTATATAGCCTGAATAAATTTCGTCAGTACTATTGCACTAGAATATGTACTATCATTTGACCTTGATTTTCCCCAATATTATTAGACTGTGCCCACATAAACTCAAAACACTCTGCCATTAGCAAGTTGTTATTAATTAATTAATCAAATTATAATTAATTAATTTAGATAGATAGATGAATCATGCAACTTATTCACTTCTTAATTTAATTAACACCTAATTACTTCTTTTTACAAATGATATTATTAGGGAAAACAAACCTGCAGAACTACGTACTACCTCTAAATTAAAATGGAAAACGTGATGATTATTCAATCTTTTTATCAGATTATATATTAAACAAATAGTGTACGTATCTAAATTTGTTTAATTCCATGCAGGAGAATCAGAATCCACCAGATTTAACACATAAATATAAAATGTTTATAAAAGATAGCACTATATAATTTAGCCTTAAGCCTATACCAAAAGGTGAGATCCCTTTAATGTTCCAAAGAATCAAGAAAAACAAAAGATTTATTAAATATAAGTTAATTACATTACATTACACTCTAACTAATCACTTAATTATTGGACTGTAATTTAGGATTAAAAATTTATTTTGATTAAAATAATTATAATTAGCATTAAAAAAATAGAGATTATAATTAATACCTGTTACCATATTCATGCATTGTTGAGTTGTCCTATGTATAAATTTACATGCATAAACACGCTTTCTTTGTGTAGACGTAGTTGAAAAAATAGACAGTTGGAGTAACTGTACAAAGAAAAAAACAATATTAATAATTATAATACTTAGTAGCTTTAATTAATTTGAACAAATAAATATATTCATAAAATACAACAATTAATAATCATGCTTACTTAGGGGATAACACTAAATAATAATTAAAGGGACCTGAATTGTATTCTAAGGCAAAGGCCTAGCTCTCTCTGGATCATTAATTATATTCAAATGTTTTATAAAAACCTCTCAAAGTCTCTCTTTCTTTAAGGCAATAAATACTGAGGCGGATTCAACAAATTTAGTTATGAGTTTTCGATATTAATTTCTTAATAAACTATTTAATTATATATAAAATGTTTGATAAAAAAAATTAAGTTTGACCTTATCCGAATATATATATATATAATTGTAATGCTGGCTCCGCCCCTAAATAGATATATTTATAACAACTCATGCCTAATTGTGAAAAAATTAAGTCAACAAAATGATGAATATTTAATGTATATACTAGACTAGAATTATGAAACATAAGAATATAGCTAAAAATAGATTCTAAATCAACATTAGGAATTGCAATTATTAAATAAAAAAAAAAGACGAAATTTTAGATGGATTTGATGATACGTATAGAACCGCCCAAAAGTTTTAGCATTTTCAAGTAATTAAATATTAGAATTTAATATTAGTAAAGAGATAAGGAGACGACCTGGATTGATCAATATATTAGGTGCTTAATTTAGAGGGGAAAAAATTGTAATTTTTTATTTTATTATTATCTCAGTAACCTTCAAGAGCATGGACTGAATTATGATCATCCTTATCATGATATATATTACTAATAAATAATAATTATTCTCCTAATCATTTTAATTATGACCCTTGGCTCTTCAAGGTTTTTGCGACCCTTTGCTAATTACAATACATGTCTCCTAATCATTCTTTGATGAAATACAGGATGAATAATAAACATAAAAATATACATATATATCAGTATTTCATTATAGTAAATTGGATTCCATAATAAAGATAATTAATTAATTGGACAACACTATAGATTCAACCCCCCCGGGGGGGGGGGGCATTAGCTTACGTTTTTGTTGGGCTATTTTTGCAAAAGAATATGACATAAATTAAAAGCATTTGCCCCACAAGCACAATTATATATAAAATAAAATCTAATCTTGGTAAGCCCCCCTTCTGCCAAAAAATAAAATTAACCACAAAAAAAAAGGTGATGATGTTATAATTGTGGCACGTTGTATTCAAAATATCAAGATATATATAATATATAAAATTTTATAAGTAAAATCTAAAAGAGATGAAATAAAAAAAGTACGGAGATATCATAGTTGTATGGCATCCTTATAGAAATATCAAGATATAAAGTAATAACAATATATTTAATGTAATTTTATAAATAAAATTTGAGAAGATAAATATATAGACAGAGTTTTTCCTTGTCTTTACTAGATAGGAAGGTTGTTTTTGATAAATCTTTGACTGAAATTCAAAATATCAAAGATATAGACTAATACTAGAGATATAGGAAATTAAAATATACAAATACATACAATTAGATAAGAAATCACAAAGCAAATTTAAGCGTCATTTTAGTTGAACATTTTTAAAGACTCAAATAATTTTTTATTGCAAACTGATCATCAATTTTTGAAAATTGTCACACCATACATGATATACACCTAAGTATGTAGAAAAGAATAACATGTAGAAGACTTATCTCGAATTAGCCGTACATATAGATAACTCGATTTTCTTCGATTTTCATGAGTGGTCCTGAAAGAAATGAATGATAAAAATAGCATGTCGTAATAATAGAAAATTCTGAAATTTCACACATAAAGTACTCTAGCCGGGATTAAAATGTATGTATAAAAATAGTACAATAAATTGCTCAAGAACACACACTTAGCTTTAATTTAGAGTAGTAGAAGAGTATATATGTACACACTCTTAATTTGATTGTCTTACCATTTATCAACAAGTGTTCAAATTAGTAATGGCTTAATCTCCGTATTTGAATAGGAACAATGCAAGTGATTTTAGTTTTTGATATAAGAGAAAGGACACAAATTAAGCAAGTTGTCATATTGCTTCAAATTAAAATACCCCTTTTCACATGAAAATTCAATTTCCAAGTTCATTTTTTTTTGGTTAATATTTCCTTTTCATGTTCTTTAGTGAAGCAAAAAGACAATTTGAATATTAAGGAAGCTAGTGGATGATTAATAATTAAAATAAAACTCAGTACCATAATTGGACAGACGGCCTTAGGGGGGGACTCTTTAGATCTATTACTCCATATTCGTTAATATTTTGATTTGACATACCTTTAAAAAATGATATATAATAGTAAAATGATAATTTTACTATATCAATCGTAATTATCATAAATCATCTTACTCAATGAGAAATGATTGAAAGAATTAGTAGATTAATTAGTTCTAATAAGATAAAATAGATATAAAATGATAAATTATTATCTATTTTTTTCAACTAAACAAATAAAATTAAATATTTAATTAGTTAATGAACAAAGTAAAAATGAAGGAAAGAATATTCTTTTTTCATTTCGAAGGTCAAAGGGAGTAAGCAACATTTTCTTAGATCCAGTCTGGATTTTTTAAATGTTGACCCCAATGGACTCATTGATCAAATATGTGGGTCAAACATATTTAAAAAATTAGCAATTTGCATAAGATTGAGTCGATTCAAGTACATTTTAAAATGAATTTATCCCTTTTTTATATTGATCTTAGGGGAATAGCCAACTATCTAAACATTGAACGAAAGGGATATATAATTTTAAAATGTTGGATCTTCAAAAAATATAATAAAATATGTGTTGACTTTGTTAATGTCTGGTGACCGTACGAGGCTTCGAAAGGCTACATAATTTTGTCATGTTGGGGTTTCCTTCAAAAACACTATATTAATTATACTGATCAACTAATTGATACTGACGAATATTTATTTAGTACTTCTCATTTTCTTTAAAAATACTGTTTACTTTTTATTTGTTTATTTAGTAAAAGATTAAGGGAATCGAGAACAATGAACATTGAATCTATATACCTAATCTCTATGGATTCGTGTTGTTGTGATGGAATAAACAAGTTCTTTTAATTAATTAAGTGAAATTTGAATTTTGGAATATATTGTTTTTCCACTCAATGAGTCTTACGAACGCGAATCTGAATTAAGTTAAAGCTTTAAAGTGAATATTAAATATCTAGTGATGATAAAAAAAAAAAAGACTTGATATCATGGTATATGTACTGTTTCATGACCCCGCGTAGCTACACTCATGTCAGGGTGTTCAATTTGTCGGAAAAGTTATATCGTATATACAAGTAAAATAATAAACAAAGTGGTTAAATAACATATTTTGGACACCCTTGACACTATTATATGATGCAACTTTCAAGTGCCTTAAAAGAGCAACAATATGATGTGGCCTAGTCGCTTCAGGCGCCTTAAAAGAGCAAAGATATGCACACTTAAATTATTCGTGTGTTCGAATCTCACTAATAGTAGTTTTTTTTTTTTACTTTTTAAGAGAGTAGGCTCACTTTGGCATCTGGACACCCTTCGTGAAATTTCTAGCTCTGTCACTATATATGACTTGATATCATGGTATATGTATTGTTTCATGACCCCGCGTAGCTACACTAGTGTCCAATTTGTAAGAAAATTATATCGTATATACAAGTAAAATAATAAAGAATGTGGTTAAATAATATATTATGGACACCCTTAACACAACAATATGATACAATTCAGTGATCTCAGGCGGCTTAAAAAAAAAATAATATGATGTAGCCCAGTGATTCATGCGCCTTAAAAGAGCAGAGACATGCAAAGTTAAAGTATTCGTGTGTTCGAATCTCACTAATAGTAGCTTCTTCTTTTTTTACTTTTTAAAAAAGAATAGGCTCACTTTAACACCTGGATAATACCTTTCGTGAAATTTTTAATTCTACAAAAGGATTGTAGTGCTCTTCCAACAGCTTATGTCCTCCATAAAAAGAGATGTCAATTACTTCATATTTATCACTTTTAATTCAAAGTGATAACACGCCTTGTTGTATCCCAAATTAAAGGAGCATTATGTCACGGACTTAGAGTCTTGACTGGTAAAATGACGAAATATGACAATTGTCTTCTAACCCCAAAGATGGGTAATCACTCTTTTTGAGAGAGTGATTGTATCCGACTTCCAGTCTTTTCTTCCTATTCTCTTAGTCTATTTTTTAACAATATCTTTTTAAAATATTTTAATCAACCAAACAAAAAAAAAAAAGTAGTTTCCTCCACATCACCAAAAAAACTCTTAAACTTATACAATTGAAAAAGATAAAGAAAAAGGAAACAGGAGGTGACAAACAAGGACGGAGCTAGAAATTTTTTATCAAATTTAATAATTTTTATTTGTGTTACGAATAATTATAAATTATAAGTTTAAAATTCAATTATTGACATTTGAAGTAGTGATTTTAAAAATTAAAATTCAGCACTCCACCTATGAATAGGAGAAAAAATGTAAATATACCCAAAAAATTATGGCCACATTTATCCAATCTCTCTGTTGTTATGTCTCCAGCATTTTGACATGATGACATTTTACTAGGACATTATATTGATGATTATCTCACCTCCATCTAGAACAATTTATAATTAAACAAATAATTGTTCCCGTGAAAATGAACCCTCATGATGAATTGAATGTACTTAGAATATATAATATAAGAAATAGAACTTATGGAAAAGAAAAGTCAATATATATGACCCACTAATTCTTATTTATCAAGATCCTTTCTTTTAACAGCGTGAAATGTTGACTTGAAAGGAAAACAAGTGCATGCCAAATGTTGGATGAAGCTGACATTGGGATTGAATGAGATACCCATTAATAAATAAAATAGTATAAATTAAATGCAATGAATGATTGTGTAGATATTGAAATTTTGAGAAAATCTATAAGATGTGTTTAATTTTGGTTGAATTTTACGAAAATATAATTTTTGTTAAAATTTTTGGAGGTTACTCTATGCCTTAATCGTAGTTTATGTCTATATCAAGGGTACTATATTTTCTTATAAAGATATCCCAGATATTTCACAAATTTATAAAATTTTCAAGTTTAAATCACCTATCGAGAAATATGTCACTAACGTTTCTCGAATTATGAATAAATCTTATAAGAAAGAAATACAATTATATCCGCATTGCATAACAATAAAATATTCTTATTTCTTCAGATTTTATTTGTAGAGTTTATTTTCTATTTATTCAAAATTTGTTTGAAAACATATAGTAATATAATATACTATATTGAGTATTATTTCTTTTCAGCAACTATAATGAGTATTAGGAGCAGATAAACATATAACTTTATCAAACATGGGTTATCGTACAGCGATAGAATTGCTTCATTCTAAATAAAAAAATTTGGATTCAAATTTTGGGTATATAAAAAATAACATTACCTTCGAGTGAGTCCTACAATGCACGATTCAAATTAATCAAAGTTTTAATACAAGCTCCAAACACCAAATAAAAAATAATATATATATATATATATATACATATAATAACTTTTTTAGCTTTTGAAAAAAAACCTTTATTAGCTTTTTGAATGAAGATATATACTCAAAACATAATCTAATAAAGCAAATATTGAAATGACTAATGAGTTGTGCGACTAAAAAGAAGCCAAATGAGGTAGGTCGCTTCCTCTTCAGGAGACAGCCCATAGAGACGAACCAACCCATTTTTGCGACCACTACCATTTCGTATTTTTATTTCAATTTAACATTTTCTTTCATTATTTTTATTTTCTTTATAATATTAAAATATTGAAGGTAAACAATAGAACAATCCTTTCTTATCTCAATTTAAGTTTTAACAATTCACCAATATAGGGTATCTATTTTTAAATATTATTACGATAATTGAATTGATTTTGTTATCTCAATTTAAGTTTTAATAATCCTTTCTTATCTCAATTTAAGATAAATGTGTGGATCGGTCAAGGAATACAAGTTCAACATAGAAATATTTCTTCTACTTGCATCAAAAGAAAGAATTTCAAAATTAAAAGAAATTGGATGAAGATCGAAATAAATTAAAGTTCAAATGAGATAATCTAGATTCCTTAATCATATTTCGATGGAACTTTATGAGATTTCACTAATTAATTATGTAATTATATTTTTCAATAATAAATATCAGCGTAACTCAAACTCACAATTTTTATGAAAACTTGTGTGATTCAATTCATTTAAAAAATGAAACAGTTAAACAGGCGCATGCAAAGGTAGATACACAAGTGGATGAATCGAAGCAAATGTCAACAATTTGGGCTTTTGTATTATACGAAAGGACACCCTCATACAATACAATTTCTCATGTCCCTCGTGCACCAGCCAACACCTTACGTAATGCTTCACTTTTTATATTTTTCAACCTTTTTTCCTCATACTTTTTTCTAATATATTTGCCTTTAACTACCAAATTGATTCTTTTAAATCTTTTCTTGGATTATGTTTTTCTTATTTTAGGTTTTATTTATTTAATTTACTCTTCTTAATTGGATTCAAGGTAGAATCCAGATTCGATCGAAGCAGTTCAAATTTGAATGAAATTTCTTGAATATGTACAAATTACTAATTATTTTTGAACCCATTAACTTAAAGAGGATAAGAATATTAAATTCATAAACATCAAATTCTGACTCTGACTCAGACTAGATTACTACCTTGACTTCAAGAAAGTTTTGTTACTTTCCAAAAATATAGATTTTACAACGTAAGAATCTAAGGAAGATATCGTTAGTTGTCATGTCTTGACTAATATAAGTAGAACAACGATGGGAAAAAGTAATCGTTGCATTTTAATTAATTACTAGCTAGGAAAAAGATAAATTTGGACAAAAACTTTGACCCAAATTCTTAAAAGTTTTAAGTTTGTTTGACTAAGAAGAACATTCGTTATCTTTCGGTCTAATTGATGGAGTTCAAAATGTATATGGACAATAAGTCCTAGCACACATAAATATTTTAACTCAAGCAAAAGTTGTATTCAATGTTTTAAGAATGGTAGCCAAAATACATGACCAACAAACTAGTATAAAACAACAAATTGTTTCTGTTTATATATATGCTATCATTTTTCTAAGTTGTCAAATTGTATTTCAAATAATTTAATTGTATAAATATTTTTTTTTAGATAATTATGAACATAGAATAATGTCAACTTTGTAATTGTAATATATTAAGCCGTGCGCGCAATTGCATATATAGCAGTTGAATTTCAACATTGACCACCTGAATTTAAAAGTTCTGATGATATTAAAGTCAGAAAATTGACATCATTTACAACACTGAATAATTAAAAGTCAAATTATTTAACGGTCCTAGGTAAGTTTGAAAATATTTTTTTGCTATTAAATTATTAGGATAAACTAATGTACCCCAACTTGGTACTTAAAAAAAAATATATTATAATATGTGTGTGTGTGTCCGCAACAAATTCTGGTGCCGAAGGATTATTCAAATTTATGTATTATTATTAATGTATATTTGAAAACGAGCCAAAATAAAATACAGAAATATATATAGTTGTAATTTTTTCATTAGTAGCCAAAAAAAGAATAGTTATGCAGCATGGGTGCATGCATGTGTAACCTGCCGACGAGCCGTTATTCTTGAAACAAAAATGTTTTTTTTCTTCTTCATGTGTAAAATTTATCTTCGTTTAAAATATTAAATAAAATTCAAATAAAATACTAAATTAATCTAATATCATTTCAATGAAAGATTGTTTAAATTGTATATGGCAATTGTCAATTAGTGGTAACGATGACTATCAATGCTTGTGTGTCGATTTGAGATGGTCTTAATTGATAATGGTAGTTGTGAATATGCACAGTATTTTAGGGTACATTGGTTGATAGTAGTAACTATTTATGGTCGTTGTTGATGACGACTGGTAGTTAGTAGTGGAATGATATTGATGGCTAATGATAGTTAATGATGATAACGATTGTTGATAAATAATGTTGAATAATGGTGATAATTATCAATATTGATTAATTGATTTAATAATAATTAATAGTGATGATTGAAACTGGTTGCTAATGGTAATGACAATTGATTATGGTGATTGACAGTCGTAATGAGTCGAATTGGGTTGAAGATGGTGGTTATGAATAGTAGGTGGCCGGTGATCATTAAATGTAGTGGTAGTTGCAGATGAAATGATAGTTGTGGATGGTGGTGAAAGTAGATTGAGTGACAATGATAGTTGTGATTTACCCCTGAACTTTGTGATTTGGTGCTGATATATCCTCCGTTTAAAAAATGGCCATATATGCCCCTGCCGTTATAGAAATGGCTCATATATGCCCTTTTACTTAACAGACCAATATTTAATAAATTAAAAATTTATTTCTTTATGCTTTAATCTGAGAAAATGCCACGTGGCTCTTAAAATACCTCACCCAATTAATTTTTACCGACCCGATCCAATTGAAAACAAGAAAACCCCACCCACTTAAATAAACCTAACCCATTTCATTATATGGTCTCCATTCTCCACTTCAACAAGAAAAAATCAAAAAATTGTTAGGGTTTCAGTGAGCTCTAAACTGGCCTCCATCAATTTCAATATCGTTCAAAATCTTATGTAAGTCTCTACTACTTTCTTCCCTTTTCTTTTAAGGATCTTTCGTGTTAAAAATATAGGGTAAAATGTAAAAAAAAATGTAACTGAGTTTACTTATGTGCTTTTTTCCCTTAACATTCTGTCCATGGAAGATTTATTTTCTTACTTTAATACATGAGTTTATCTCTTTGAATGCAAAGATGGAATCTTTGTTGGCCCCAATTAGTTATTGTCTCTTTAGAATTTTAAAATTCATTTTTCAGTTGGTTGGTGTTAAATGCTAATGTGGTCCCTATTATGTCTAAGTTATTTGCTTGTTGCAGGTGCCATTTTAAAGGATGATTGAAGAAGTGGATATTGTTTTCAACTACGGGGGTCGGGAGTATGAGACAGAAGCTTCACCCCAACATTCTCAGACGCAACAGTCTACTGCATATGGTCCTGAGATCGGGAATGAAGAAGATCCAACATTGCGACCAATGGTAATTCCTGAGACAGAAACAAGGATGGAAAAGAGGTCTCGAATATTTGATGGAATAGGAAGCAGGAAGATTGTTTTTAAAGGAGATGCAAGAGGAATCTCGACCCCTTTGGATCTACCATATTCACCAAAGAAGACTACTTGTTGAAGTGGAGAGTGGAGACCATATAATGAAATGAGTTAGGTTTATTTAAGTGGGTGGGGTTTTCTTGTTTTCAATTGGATCGGGTTGGTAAAAATTAATTGGGTGGGGTATTTTAAGAGCTACGTGGCATTTTCTCAGATTAAAGCATAAAGAAATAAATTTTTAATTTATTAAATAATGGTCTGTTAAGTAAAAGGACATATATGAGCCATTTCTATAACGGCAGGGGCATATATGGGCCATTTTTTAAACGAAGGGTATATCAGCTCCAAATCATAAAGTTCAGGGGTAAATCAGACCATTTTCCCTTGTAGGAATTCTTAAATAAATATCTTAATGATATAAAAAATTTGTTATAGATTTTAACTATTCAAACTCGTTACGTTGTTGTAAAATAAGAATAATAGTACATAATTCCTATATTAAAAATAAACATACTTAATGGAGTAACTAAGATGTGAACATACATACATGGAATAAGATCAAAGTAATTTCATTTGAAATTGTATTTATTTGGTACCAAATCGCTTTATATTGATGTAAAGCAAATAAATACAATAGATATGAATCAAATTATATATTGATACAAAGCGATTTGATACTTAAAACTACTAAACGTCTAATAATTAGTCAAATTATCGCTATAATTAGTATTAAGACTCAAAATACCTTTATTTTTTTTTAAAAAAATTCTAATGCAATAGAAATTCGACAACGCATTATGGAGGAGAGAAGTGGTGAATGCATGATATGATGATTCAAAAGCTAAGGCTGCAATTTTTGTATAAATAAATAAAGAATATTGGCTCAGCCTTTGCAGTATCATTTCTTTCTATTTTTCACCTCTTCTTTTGAGTTTTGATCAATTATGTAAATTTTCTGTTTCCTTTGACTTTTTTAGCTTTTTAATTTTTTTTTTTATATTTTTTACTATGTTTAATTGTTTTGGTTCACAACTTTGATCATACCGTACCGTACGGTTCATAAAAGTATAATTTTATTCTGTTCACCCAATGTAAATTAATAATTAAAAGTTGTTAACTTGAGTAGAGATAAGATGGTGGGTTGAGTAATTGAAGTGTTTGGGTATAATCAAGTAGCTAGAGAGTTGAGAACAGCAAAAACTATGGAAATTTACATAAATCTCATTAATTTAGAAGCTATTAATATAAATATACATTAGTTTGCAATATTACAAATTTTATCAGATTTTGATGTGACACATATATTTCGTGATACATGAGGTAGAAAATTAATATAATTTGTTCTAACTACATTATATCCAATTGGACTCACATATATCCAGGATACATAGCAAATCTCGCTCGCCACTCTTTTGTATAAGCACGATCCATGTGACTCACACCAAATACATACAAATACATGATTATTAAACAAAGTAATGAACAGCTCAAAATGTTGAGGAGAACTTACAAGAACAGTGAAGTAAATATCTGCATTTCAGAAAAATAAATTGTACAGAATGTGATTACAAAAATTACTTGTAAATCAACTATGTATTCTTACTTATATACAAGAATATTTCTACCTTCTATTTGACAACTGTACATATTCTATTTAACTAACTAACTGACTAGTACAATAACCATTTAACAAATTCTGTTACATAACTAACTTTCAGTTAACTAAGTCATTGCACCAGTTTCATCACTCCCCCTCAAGCTGGCAGGTGTAAAAACATTCAAAATGTGCATCTTGGAATAGTCATGTTGTGATCTAAACAATCATTTTGTCATAATGTCTGCTTGTTGCTCTTGTGTTGCTAAGTACAATGGTCTGATCAGTCCCTTTTGAATCTTCTCTCTTATAAAATGGCTGTCTATTTCAATGTGCTTAGTCCGTTCATGGTATACTGAATTTATTGCTATTTGTAAAGCAATTTTACTATCACAAAAAACCTCTATTGGCATTTCCAGTTTTTCTCCAAGTTCATTGAACAATGGTGCAAGCCAAACCAACTCTGAAACAGTAGAAGCCATGCTCCTATATTCTGATTCTGTTGAACTCTTAGAAATGGCTGCTTGCTTCTTAGACCTCCATGATATCAGTGACTCTCAATGCTTAATTAGAAATCCTGTTACAGATACTATTGTGTTTGGGTATGCTGCCAGTCTGCATCACAATATGATGTCAGTATGTTTTCTTTTTTGCTGCTCATCAATATTTCCATAGTTGGTTGTCTCTTTACATATATAACAACCTTAATAGCTGCTTCCATGTGTGACTTCTTTGAATTTTGCAAGAATTGACTCACTGTTTGAACTGCAAAGCTAATGTCTGGCCTTGTCATTGTTAAGTACAACAATCTTCCAATTAATCTTTGATATGAACCTATGTCTGTCAATATATGATCATTTGCAACTCCCCCACCTCATCCACTTCTCATATTAGGATCTAATGGCGTCCATGATGGTTTGACACCAGTTAGTCCCAACTCTTCTATCATCTCTAGCGCATACTTTCTCTGGTTCATCAAGATTTCTTTGGATGATCTGCTAAACTCAATCCCTAAGAAAAATCTCAAGGTGTCTAGATCTTTAATCTTGAACTTAGCATGTAGTTCCTCCTTAGTCTGTTCAATCATCCTTAGATCATTACCAACTACTAACATATTATCTACATATACCAACACAACTACAATATGCCTATTGTATTTTTTGGTAAATAAGGAATGATCCAAAGAGCTTTGTATGAAATCAGAATCTATCAATGCATCTGTAAGTTTAACATTCCATTGCTTACTGGCTTGTTTGAGACCATATAGAGATTTGACTAGCCTACAAACCAATCCTAATTTCTCCCCCTGGATAGCAAAACCCTCAAGCAATGTCAACACCTCATCAAATAAGTCACCTTGCAAGAAGACATTATAGACGTCTAGTTGATGGATATGCCATCCAGAAGCTGCAATAGATAATACACTTCTGACAGTATCAATCTTAACAACAAGTGAGAAAGTATTTTGGTATTCCAGACCAGCCTTCTGATTATACCCCTTTGCCTTTAGTCTTGCTTTATACCTCTCTATATCACTATTGGCCTTGAATTTCACCTTATATACCTATTTGCACCCAATAGGAACCCTACCATAAGACAACTACATAATTTTCATGTATGGTTATCTTCAAGTGCCTTTATATCCTCTTGCATTGCTTGGATCCAGTTGGGGTCTCTATAGGCCTCATGATAAGTTTGAGGCTCTGTAATACAAGAAAATCCTTGATATAAGATTGATATTGAGTGGACAAGTTGCTACAACTCATTGTGTGAGATAATGAGTAAGGAGTAGATGCAGTAGCTGCATTTGTAATGAAATCATTCATCCAAGAAGGAGATTTCCTTGGTCTGGTGGAATGTCTAACATCTCTTGGTAAAATAACATGCTCTATAGACTCAACTTCAGATGGATCAGTATTGACTAGAGAAGTAACTGGAACAACATCATCAGTAATATCTGTAAAATTATCTAAGAACATGGATGAGATATTGGTTGAGTGTTAAAGGGAAAAATATCCTCCTTGAAAGTAACATCTCTGGAAACAAAGAAGGAACGAGTATCCAAATTATAAAGAACATAACCCTTAGACACATCTGAGAAGTGACTGGAACAACATCATTAGTAGTATCTGTAAAATTATCTAAGAAAATGGGATGAGATATTGGTTGAGTGTTAAAAGGAAAAATATCCTTCTTGAAAGTAACATCCCTGGAAACAAAGAAGGAACGAGTATCCAAGTTATAAAGAACATAACCCTTTGACACATTTGAGTAACCCATATGAACTACAGACACAGATTTTGCTGTAAATTTATCTCCAGCCGGCAAAATCTTAGTATAACATAAACAACCAATGGTCCTAAAATGATCACATGCACCTTTGCATCCATGAAACATTTCAAAAGGTGTTTTTTTCTTTCAAAGCTACTTAAGGTAGCTATTCATCAAATAAATAACTCCTAATACACAATGGCCCCAAAATGTCAATGATATAGATCCATGAAATCTGATTGTTCTAGCCAATTCCAAAATATATCTATGTTTCCTTTCCACCACCCTATTTTGTTGTGGGGTGTAAACACATGATTTTTGATGGATAATATCATGATTGTTGAATAGATCGGCACATTCAATGTTGACAAACTCTGTCCCATTATCTGATCTCACCATTTTTACTGTCTTTCCAAATTGAGTTAGAATTAGTTTGAGGAAATATTTTAGATTGTGTTTTAACAAGAAAATCCAAGTCATACGAGAGTGATCATCCACAACTGTTAGGAACATTTTGTTTCCATCAAAAGTAGGTACATGAAATGGTACCCATACATCCAAATACAACAAATCAAAAACTGAAGTAGATCTATTATGACTATCAGGAAAAGGGATCCTAGTTTGTTTAGCAAGTGGGAAAATATTACAAGAGTCAAGAACCATTTTACATTCATCATGAGTAAGAATTAATAACTGTTGCATTGCCCTAACAGATGCATGATCCATTCTCTTATGCCAAAGCAATATATCTATGTTGTTTCTTCTAGCTAACATTTCCTTAACTGCATGTTCCTTAGTGTTTGCTGAATCTTTATGCTTTAACAAGTAAAGTCCCTCATTCTCTTCACCAATCTCCAAAACCTTCCCACTTGAGAGGTCTTGGAATACACAGAAGTTAAGGAAGAAAATGACTGAGCATTGCAACTCCTTAGTAATCCTAGATACAGATAGTATATTGCATCTAAAATATGGAATATGCAGGACATTACTCAATGGTTTACCATCCATGATCTCACAGCTGCTAATGTGAGAAACATCTACTGTACCTCCATTAGGTAGATACACCCTTTTATCTGTAACATTATTGGGCTCAGTATGCAACATCCTTTTATGTGAAATCATATAATTACTAGCACCCGTGTCCATTATCCATTCTCCCTTAAAGGCATTTAACTTAGGAGTAGAGACATTTCTTGCACTAGGAGCATTTACCATATGAGAAGTAAAAAACTTACCTCCCATTTTGGCTGAATCAGACAGTTTGAATCCTGAACTTTCACCAACAATGTCTTTGTCTAGAATTCTTTGAAATTGATTATAATGGTATGAATTATCCATGTGCTGCATCATCTGACTGTATTGATTGTGCAAGTAATTGGCAGTTGTTCTTCCTTTATCCCAATCCTCAGAATATCTCCCAGGTATGCCATCCTCACCATTAGAATCAGACACATTTTCCTTTGTATGATGCATCGCTAGAATTGTGAACACAAGCAAATCTAAACTGTCCTGGATCAAAGTTTGTTCTTCCCTCATCAAACTTCACATTATAAGCTAGGATCCTAGGATTGGTATCTCCTCCTCTAGAATCTCCTCCTCTTGAATTTGCAACAATAGGATTCCCGAATTTCTTCCTGAACTTAAAATTGGTGGGTAGCTTATCAATTTTAACAATTTACCCTAGTGTGTCCCATCATGTTGCAATAATCACACTGAGCATTCCAGTTCCTTTTGACCTTGTGAGGATTACGTCCAGATAACATTGCAGCAATATCTATGTTCATCATTGGACCAACAACATGAGCCATATTCCTTTGCTTTCTCTTTCAATCATCATAGAATAGGCTTGATTAACCGAGGGAAGAGGAATTAACATCAAAATTTGACCTCGAGCCTGCTCATAAGATTCATTAAGTCCCATTAAAAACTGCAAGTGTTTTTGCCTAATCCTAAACTCCCCAAAATCTCTGGATTTTTCACAAGCACATCCAGGAAATTGAGCTAGACTATCGAACTCTGCCCAGATTATACTCAGACGAGTAAAATATTCAGAGATACTACTTGTTCCTTGAACCATCGTGGCGATCTCCCTATGTACCTAAAAAATCCTCGATCCATCAGCCTTATCAAATCGTTTCTTGAGATCTCTCCAAACAGCACCGGCATCAGAATAATACACAATACCACTTAATAACTCTTTCAAAACAGAGTTCATGATCCATGAAAATACAATTGCAATGCAGCTGTGAGATTTGGACCAAAACCTTCTTTTCTGCATCTTTCATTGATCAGACCCGACTTGTTTCTTCCAAGTACGGCAATCCACATCGATTGATCCAAACAAAATAGTTTTCCGATCCAGTCAACTGAATAGAGATCAAAACCACTCCAGAAATATCTGATGAACTGAGATACAGAGGATGATTATGACTCAATTTCTCCGGTAATTCATTATCTACTACAATCGCCATAACTACTTCTTACAAGCTCTCAAAAAAATCACTATTAATGGCTGAAAAGCTCTGATACCATATTAAACAAAGTAATGAACATCTCAAAATGCTGAGGAGAACTTACAAGAACAGAGAAGAAAATATCTGCATTTCAGAAAATTGAATTGTACAGAATGTGATTTAAAAAATTACTTCTAAATTAACTATGTATTCTTACTTATATACAAGAATATTTCTACCTTCTATTTGACAGCTGTACATATTCTATTTAACTAACTAACTGACTAGTACAATAATCATTTAACAGATTTTGTTATATAACTAACTTCCAGTTAACTAAGTCACTGCACCAGTTTCATCAATGATCAATGTGTATCTATTGTGATTTACATGTATCTAGTGTGATTCTTAGGTATCCGGAATACATGGTTATCTCTCTCGCGTCCCTCGCCATCCAACTCGCCTTTCTTCTATTTTAGTTTATCTGATAGCAGAAAGACATGTATCTAAATGTATCTTTCTCAACATATTATAGGAAACTCTTAATAAGTGGTAACACACACTCTTAATGAGTGGTAACACACATAATATTTTAGAAATATAAATAATAATAATACATATGATAGTGAAGTGTGTCTAGTTATGTAGTTACTCTTTATTAAGCTAGAAGCTCCGCAACACTTCCAATTTCTTTTTCAATATATGTGTTTCACGTTAATTATTGTAGAATTGATTTTCTATGTCACTTACAAAAAAATGTTTAGTCTTATGGCCTTTTATCAAGAAATTTTTATTTGTTACATAAAAATATTAATAAAATTATTTTTTTCTATTCATTTTGTAAAGGGAAAAGGCTTAAAAATGCCCTTAACCTATTAGAAATGGTTCAAAAATGCCCTCCTTCCACCTATTGGTTTAGAAATGCCCTTAACGTTTTTCTTAGGTTCAAAAATGCCCTTTAGTTAACAGAAAATGTGATATGGAATTGTACTAAACAAGTGGCCACTTTTCATTGGTCCACAATTCTTTTATCAAATAAAAAGACTCATCCAACCCAAACCTAACCCATTTTTTGCCAGAAAGCAAGTACCAAAATTAAGTATCCATATGCATATATAGCTAAAGTTATCATCTTTTAACTTGTAATTCAACAAAAGATTCCTTGGAAACAGCCGAATAATTGCTGTCCATCACCACAAATGCTATTTACAATTAAAAAATTAAATGCATCTACACGACATTTTATGTAGCAAAAACGAGACCTGTGTTAAAATTAGCTAAATTAAGAAAGTGGGTTTTGAATTCGATGACTCCAAGATTCAAAATTGTATTTCCAATGTAATCAAAGGATGAAAAGAACCCTAGATCGTCGAAATTAAAGTTGAAGCGATTTATTTGCGGATGATTTACCTCTTAATTTTTGCCAGAAAACAAGTACCAAAATTAAGTGTCCATGTGAAAACGGGTTAGGTTTGGGTTGGGTGGGTCTTTTTATTTGATAAAAGAATTGTGGACCAATAAAAAGTGATCACTTGTCTAGTACAATTCCATGTCATATTTCTGTTAACTAAAGGGCATTTTTGAACCTAAAGAAAACGTTAAGGGCATTTCTAAACCAATAGATGGAAGGAGGGCATTTTTGAACCATTTCTAATAGGTTAAGGGCATTTTTAAGCCTTTTCCCTTTTGTAAATGATAAAAAAAATATTAAGTCTTCCAAAATGACTCCTTTTAAATATTATTTCTCAGTTTCATATAATACTAAGTAACATTTCTTTTTATAATAAAGTTCAATAATCAAACTAATTTTCGTAAAGGAAAATGATCAAAAATGTCTTTAAACTACGTGAAAGAAATAAAAATGTCCTTCGTTTATAGTTTGGCTCAAATATATTCATCATTAATTTATATATACTTTACTCTCAACATTGAGAATTTCAACTTATATCAGAGCAGGGAAAGCGATAATATAACCGTCAATACTTTGGTTAAAAAATGTCCTTAAATTATGCAAAAGAAACAAAAATGTCCTTCACTTGTAGTTTGATCCAAAAATGCTCTTGGCGTCAACACTTTGTCCAAAAGTACCCTTATTATTATTTAATGAGTCAAAAATGCTCATTTTTCAAATAAATATATTATTATTTTCTGTTTTAACACATTTTTTTCTAATAATTTTTTTAAAATTAGCAAATGTTTATCTTACTTCAACTCGGAAAAAAAAATATTTCTTAGTTATTATGATTATTTTTTATCATTATATATATAAATTAATGATGGATATATTATGTTCTTATATATATGACATATATCATCTGTCGAAAGAGTATATGAAGTTATTCTATTTGAATTGATAAAATGAGATTAAGAAGAAAAAGTATTTCAAAACATTTTTGTGCTAAAATATTGACAATAAAAACATTTTTGAGTCAAAGTATAAGCAAATGACATTTTTATTTCTTTCACATAATTTAAAAATATTTTTAACTCTTTCCCTTTTTATAAATTGTTTCTTTCACCTTTTTCCTTTTTCATAACCACCAAAGAATATGATACTCCCGTTTTGGAAACAGTCTTTCTTTGAATTGAATGATTACTTTATCTGCAATTTTAGGTACATGATCGTCACTTTAATGCAAAGTGGATTCCACCGTTATACGTCAAAACAGATTTGTAAGACTATACAAATCTGGTGCCTTTCACTATCCAGGGTTGGCTCCACCGTTACCATATATATTCGAGTCTATCTTAATTCACTATTTTCGATAAAAAACATAAGCATCTTTAAATTTGACGTGGTTTCATATACTTTTGAAAATAATGAGTTTATTTCTGACATAATCATATGGTTTAAGCAGAGGCGAAGCCAAGATTAAATGTTTGGGAGTTCTAAATCAATCTTGTGAGGGCTTCACAAGGTAATATACATATATATAGTTTTTAATTTTCTAATACAAATATAGAGTATATGAAAAAGCTAGTAATTTTATCAGAACTCACAAACCCCAACCTAGCCTAGCCTCAAGGTGCAAGTTACTTAATTATTTGATATAACTTAATGGTTTTTCTTTGAGCTCTTTAAAAGAAAAAATTAGTTATATATTTATATTTTTTAAGAGTTCTATTTTTATGAATAAGAAATTTGAAATGATCATTTTCTATTAATCAAATTGAGTGGGTAAGAGATTTTAATTCCTTCCATTTTTATGAAAGTTGTTAGTATGAAGAAATGAAATTTCTCGTGACATCTAAATCATATAAGTTAAGAGATCTTACAATTTAAATAGAAGAAAATGTTATTTTTCAATTCTCTTAAATAGTTATAAAAATATAAAAAAATTATAAAATTTAAAAACAATTAATCCCGTAAATATATTGCAAAAGTAAACGGAATAATCTCTTTTACAGAAAATGGTATCCTACGCAACCCATGAAGTTTGTGATTGGTCATAAAATATTAGTGGAAATGAAAAAAAAAAAAAAAGGTGATTTAGTCTTTTTCATTCTTCGTATCTGCCTTTTTTTAGGAATTGGAGCTGATAAGTTTGGCATATCGCTTTTACAAAAATGACAAGAAAAGGGAGAAAAAAGAGGAAGGATGCATCCAAAGTCGATTGAGGGCGTGATCGAGCGATTAATAATTTCAAATTTAATCATAAATTATTTTACTTTACCTTATGTAATTTAGATAAAATTAATATGATCCTTCAAGTAAAATAAAAAAATTTAAAAAATTATAATCTCAAAATAATATAACCCGCAATGGAAACGGAAAGTTGAAAAGATGGGAAAAATAGATTATCGATAATGGGATATATGGTACGGGAATAATTGCAACAAGAGAGGCAGTGGCTCCCTGTTTTGCAGACAGCGCCACTAATGACTAAAATTCCGTGTCCAACTTGGGATTTGCCTTAAAAGTAACAACTCCTATTGCACCCTCGTGTTAAATTTCCTCACTTTACATTTTTTCGAATTAATGTGATTTTTTTAATTTTTTGAAAGTCAAAATAATTTCATTTCAATTGAGAATTTATTCATGAATATTTATATTTTTCTTAAATTATGTAAAATGTAGTATACGTCAAAATATTTAAGAGATATAAAAAATAGACTTGTCTGAATTTCAAATTGAAAAGGTATGTTACCACTTGTATCAAATACATTTCGATTACCTCCATTTTATATTATTTATTCAAATTATTAACATTTTGATATTAATTCTATTTAAAAGTAGAAATATTGTAATGTTTCAATTTTTAGAAAAATTCTCAATTATTAATATTGTATTTGATGGATATGATATAAGAGGCGTGTAAGGAAAAATGGATAAGTAATATAGGACAGATGAAATAAATGCGTAGATAACTTTTAAAAATTTACATGTACATGTAGATAATCTCTATATAAAACAAGCGAGGATTGTGAGGATTAGTAAGTACTTTATAAAAATGAAAACTAATGTTTTACAATATGTCAAATTTTATTGATAGTATAAGAAAAATATTAAGTATGTATCTTTACATGTTATATCCTCAATTAATTATTTTGAAAAAGGTAGAACTTTTTTAAAATTATAAATTTTTAATTCATCCACTTTGTAAAATGATAAACTCATTATGTTAATGTTTTTTAATTATTTTATTTATTATTATATAGAAGAGTGAAGTGGGAGGACGACGACCAAGGGTAAAAATGTAATTTCACGCTAATAAAAATCTATTAAGAAAGATAATAAATAATTCTAGAATTATCTTTCTATATATGAAGTGAATAATGATCAAGGGTAAAAATGTTATTTCACGCTAACAAAAATCTACCAAGAATGATAACAAAAAAATTAAATAGTTCGAGAAACATCTTAAGTTATTTTTATTACCATTAACTTATTTTGTTATTACTTCACTTTCTTTTTCTTTTCTTTTGTGAGTTATTGTGATATTTATTAGGGAAAATTACGCGGCTAAGCAAACATATACTATTTAATTACTCATCATAGCTATAGTTTGCTATAATTACCATTGACGACTAACATTATACATTAATTACGTGGGCTGACTTCGAGTTTGTATAATTAGTCATATTTGTATATGTATAATTCACCAAGATATACAAATACATATGTATAATATACATTTTTTTAACCTATATACATATACAATTCACCTCTCTCCCACTCTCTGCCCTCTCTCGCTCGCCTCTCTCCTCCCTCTCCCAATCTCGCTTGCCATTTATACAAATGTATATGTATAATATACAGTTATATACAATTATATACATATACAATTCACCTCTCTCCCACTCTCTGCCCTCTCTCTCTCGCCTCTCTCGATCTCACTTGCCTCTATCCTCTCTCTCCCAGTCTCGCTCGCCTCTCTCCTCCCTCTCCCAATCTCTCTTGCCATATATACAAATATATATGTATAATATACGATTATCTAACCAATATACATATACAATCACCTTTCTCCCACTCTTTTTCCCCTCTCTCTCGCCTCTCTCCTCTCTCTCCCAGTCTCGCTCGCCTCTCTCCTCCATATAACATGTAGCTACAAATTGTAATTATCAAACTATAGCTATAGAGAGTAATTAATTATTTTTAAGTGGCTATATGTGAAAGTTTCCCTTATTATTATGCTTATTTAAAAATCCTACTTTTTATATAAAAATATCATGAACTAATTATTTCAATCTTTATTTTGACTTTAATTAATATACTTGAAAATAAATTAGTGTGATAAAATTAATAGTATATATTAGATTGAAATTAAAGAAAAAGATGTTAAAGAGTAATTTTACAAATAAAAATGAATAGGATGATCTATTTGTATTAAAGATGACCAAGAATAAAAATGTAATTTCATTCTAACAAAAATCTATCAAGAATAAATAATTCTAGAATTATTTTTCTATGTATGACGTGAATGATGATCAAAGGTAAAATGTAACTTCATGCAAGCAAAAATCTATCAAGAATGATAACAAGAAACTTAAATAGTTCTAGAAACATCTTTAGTTATTATTATTAGTATTACCTCATTTTTGATATTTCTTCATTTTTTTATGAGTTATTGTGATATCTATTTATTATATGAAAGTAAATAAATAATGAATACGCTTAGCTCTTAATAATTATATATCAAGTATAATATTAGGTGGAACCAATCAAAATTAAAATTAAAATTTATATGTATATTGAATTTTGTGTATTGAAATATTTTTTAATTTTGTGATCATAAATATGCTATATAAAAAAATTAAAATTCAGAAGTTATTTTCTTTTTGAAATGAAATAAAAAATAAGTTAATATAAATCAAAAAGGAGGGAGTCATATATTAAAATGAAATATATATGTGTTATTATTGAAATGAGCTTTCATATATTATTATTTTTTTTAAAAATCGTTTGGCTTCCTTCTATATTAATTTGTGCATATATGTGGAGTTTTAAAGATTTGAACATTTTAATATATAAATATAATGATTTGAAAATTTTAATTCTTCGTTTAAATTTCTAATTTGTTACATATTTGAAAATTACATAAAAAAATTAAGCTTAAAAACACAATGTAACAATTTAAGATATTTTTAGAAAAACATAGTTAAAAAATATAATGAAATTTGATTGACTCCCTTATTTTTATCGAAACAAAAAAAAAGTTGCATATATTGTTTGAAAATAACGTAAGAACGAAAAAATACTATGAATCATAATAAAATAACAACTCAAAATTTGTGAGAATCATATAAGAAATTTCGTTTACTTTCCTAAAATCACTTGTATTACATAAAATAAAACAGATGGAGTAACATATATCATTCGAAAATAATAGAAAAAGTACATAAATTAACAATTTAAAATATTTTTTTAGAAAACACATAAAATATTTAGTTCACTTTTTCAAATTTCATTTGTGTCACATAAATAGAAAGAAAAAAATTTGACATACGTCGGGCCTGCGCTGACACAGACACATGATATCTAATTCTTAATAGCTGTATTAATTTAAAAGTGAACAAGTAATTGAAAATAGAGTAAGTACATATGAATGATGATTTAAACTATATTGCTATAATAATGAAAACCTCTATGATCTAAAATTCGAGTCAAATGGAGTGTGTCCATATCCACTACTAACTTACGATTATAATTTAAAAATAACAGATCATATCAATTAAGTCTTATCACTTATAATTAACTAATTATAAACAATCAAAGTGAGAAACTAATAGATGCATTATCGTCAAACTTTAATTTTTTCTTCACATGTTGAACAATTTATTAAGTCTGCAAAGTAGACGTGTGATTTTCAACGACTTATAACAAGTGGTAGCTTTCTTTTTGTTTTTCGACTTAGTTGAGTTTTGAACGTAATTTGCTTATTCATGAAAAGAGAATACATTTATTTTTTTGGGAAATAAAGTAAGTAAAAAACCGTCTGATATATAAAGCATTATGCTTCAACAAAACGGAGACTATTACAATAATAACAATAATATATTCAGTGAAATTCACTAAATAATTTGAGGAGAATTAAGTATACACAAATCTTATCATTATCTCGTAAAGATAAAAAAACTGTTATACCGTCAATAAAACATAACTCTCCACCATTATGTGAAAATAAAGTAAGTATGCCTAGTAAAATTGAATTATCGTACGTACGCATCACGTAAATAACTAAAGTAATAAAAAGATCACGTAAAGGGGAGAAGATGAAGATCAATTAATTATTATTATACATGTGTGAGGGTGACAAAGACTATTGGAAAAAGATGTATGCCAAATTCTTTGGCTCTATTCACAGATAAGTGCTTCAAACTGTGTGTTCCTTAATTCAATAGTATTATAAAATATTATTATTCTACATTGAAGATAGATAGATAAACTATATATACTCGTGTTGGGATCGGTGAGACAGCATTAATGTTTATTTTGATGTCAAAAATAAATCGAGACTCCGTTTCAAAGTAAATTCGAAATTTAAAGTTTATAAATTCTTACATCAATTTTAAATAACGTAATAAGAATAACTAAGATTCATTTATCATTTTATAAACTTTTTCATAAAAATACAGAATGTATCTATACGAACAAAAATTATTAAATTCTCGTAAACTCGTAAAATATGGTCTATATAACTTAGTATTATATATCCACTCCCAAAGTGATAGATCTTTTGACTTGGTTCCATTATTAAACAACCTTATCTCCTATTAATAGTATAGAGAAAAAAAAGGTTTTTTCCTACAAGTTGAGGCATTGGGCCACTCTCCCATATATAACGTCAATTGGGCCACTTATGGGAAATCCCTTATTCACTACTTTTACTCATATCGATAGTGACTTTCTTGTTCAAGAAATTAAATCCTCATCGTAAAGGGTGAATATTATTGTAGAGACTTTCGATTCGATCGAACTTAATAATTTTTAGTTAATAATATATTTGTATTAAGAAATTTATTAATTATGTCTAAATATTAAGTTCATAATTTAGTTGTTGACATTTCAAATGGTTGTTATAAAAGTCAGAACTCGTAAAGTTAAAATTCTTGCTTAGTCTATACGGTTGGGCTAATATTATCTATTTTTTAAAATAATTGGAATCATGTACTTCTCATATTTTAATAATTTGCACGTAGGAGACCTCTAGCCTACTTAGGTTTTGCTTCATAGTATTATTTAATTAGAATTGAAATAATAGTACTAACTAGTATTTAATTAATGTTAAATCTTCCTTAAATACCTGCAGAATTAGAGACAAAATCAGGAATTATGGATTTGTACCATTGTGAATATTTAAGGTTTGAGTTGGAATTCGATGAAGTCCAAGAAATAGTATACATGTTACTATTTCATCCCTTTTTCGCAATTCCAGATAATTATACTTCAAAACTAAGAGACTTTGTAGATGATGTCAAAACAAGAAACACGAAATGAATAAATAAATAAATAATATATGGACGGACCCTTAAATTTGTCAGTAAATTTAATTTAAATGTTTGAATTAGAGGTGTACATGACCGGGTTGGTTCGAATTTTTCTAATATCAAACAAAACCATTTGTGTCGGGTTTTTGAATTTATAAACCAAACCAAACCAATAAAACTCGGTTTTTTCAACTTCGGGTTATTTTGGGTTTCTTCGGGTTATTTTGAATTTTTGAGTTTTCCGATAAAGTATTCGTACAAACATATAATTTACTTGTACTTCAAATATTTCTTTAGTCCTACCAAAATACAACTATCTAAGTTATTTCTCAAGAAAATAACAAAAAATATGATATGATTAATGACACTAAAATATCCAACAAAAAAATAATAATAAAATCGCGTAAAACAAATATTGCAAATTAATAAGTCATAATGAAATTGATCATAATTTAAAGTACTAAATCATGCTAAAATAAGTTTAGTAAGTATTAGTTACATGACTAAATATTAAAAAAAAAGTAAAATTAGATCATGTATTTTAATTGTTTAAATCTATGTAAAACTAAAAAACAAATATTCAATATTATTGCCCATCGCGATTAACCAGTCTAAGACCACGTCACGCAGGGGTCTTGTCATTCTTAGTGTTGAATTGATTTCTTTTTGTATTAGCATTAATTTGATTTTTATTTAAACTTTTTTATAATTATCAACATGTATGGACTATAATCTTTATTAGATCATTAAGAATTCTAACTTCCCAACATGAAATAAATATATTAAAAGATAAAAACTATGAAAAAGTATAAGAGATATTTAAAAATTATATCAAAGTAAGTATTTTTACGTATAAAATAAAATTTTAAAATTATATATATAATGTCGGGTTGGTTTGGTCTCGGGTTAATTTTTTTTAGTTGAAACCAACCCAAACCAAATATAGTCGGGTTTTTTTTCCCAACACCAAACCAAGTCAAAACAAACCACTAGTTGGATTTTTTTACGATTTGGCTCGATTTACGGTTTAATTCGATTTTCGGTTCGATTTTGTACACCTCTAGTTCGAATTATGACATATTCCAATTGAGCAATTAGACACCTTCAACTCATATTTTGTGAGATAAATATTTTGTGAGATAATTATTATGCATATTCATTAGCGTCTATAGATACGGATCTATGATTTATAGAACATGGGTGCATGCACAGTAAAAAAAAAGGAAAAACTTGTTCAAGCTAAATAACTCGACATCCATCAAGTGCACTATTTAGCCTCGTGTATTATAGATAGAATATACCAACTGAAACATGCATGAAGTGATAAAAATATACCAACCGTTGAGCGTATATTATGTAGATAAGTTAATTGCATAAAGTTTTTAAACATCAACTGAAAAAATGCATGAAATTTTACGGCTTATTGAGATTATTGCGTATAATTAAAAAAATAATATATTCTAAAAGACTAATCTTACTACGTGATGAACTCTTTAAAACATGTGAAATTCTTTCCTCCAAATTCTGGAGTTAGAAATAGAAACACTTTTTATGACATTAGAGCCCGTTTTTCAGCTGGCCCATACTATTTTTCCATATATTGTAGTTTCAGTAGTTGTTGGGCTTATGACATACAGCCCCTTTGGATTGCTTGGATTTAAGTAGCTTTTAAGTTTCAGAATATGAAAAACACTTTTTAAGTCTTAGAGCTTAATTTATGAGATAAAAATATACAAAATTAATCAATGCAAAACAGTTTTTAGGAACAAAATAAGTCAAAAGCAATAAGTTTGGAGTTGGTTGTCTTAAAATTAAGTAGTTTATAAACTAGGTAAAACCATCTTATTAGAGATATATTTGTACAGTATATACTAATTCTACGTATACCTTTAAATAATTACATATTTTTATCATTAATTAAGAATTTTTTAATAATATATTGAGAAAAATACACCTAGATTTGTATTTTTGCCGCAAGATACACTAAAATGGAGAGAGAGGGGCGAGACCATGTATCTCATATAAATGTGGAACACTAGAGTGTTCCACATGTATCTATGATACTATATAGATAGGAGAGTGACAAAGAAATTTTGTTGTTTTTCCATATAAATGTGAATCTACATGGATACAATACATCAAGAACAAATTACACGTACATGGATGTATCTAAATGCACCAAAATTTGGTAAGATATAAAAATATTGCATACTAGGATGTATATAAGTAATTAAGTCTAAAGTAGTGAAATTTCTATAAGTTTCCAAAAACTACTCTAAATTTTGTATCTCTTAAAATTTACAAAGAATTTAAAAGCTAAAAGCCCATCCCAGATGGGCTCTTAATCACGAGCTGACTTTAACATCTCTTATACACATGGCTGAGTTGGGCCTGATATGAACAAGTCCAAATTTTTTCAAAGATATGCATGTCCATAATTATAATGCAGATTTTAAAACCACACAAATAGAAAAATTACAAGAATTGGTACATTTTAATAAATAATTACTGATTTTATCAATATTTTTTATTTATTACCATTTATAATTATACTATGTTAAATCTGCAATATGTATTAAAAGTGAATTATGTATGCAATATATATGAATTATATATGAATTATATTATGTTTGTTTGGTAAAAATTTGACACATTGTATTATAAGTGTATTAAAATGTGTGATAAATAAATTATCTATCATTAAAATTTGTATTATATGTGAATAAAAAATTATTCTTTGTCATATGAATTAAACTTGTATTATAAATGAATTAAAAGTGACCAAGTGAAAAAGAAATATTATTGTTATAAATAATAAATATTTTTGTATTATACTATATTTATGTAAGTTTCCCTTTTAGATATTGCCTTTTCAAATTCTCAATTTAATGTATAGAGTATTTTGCACATATATATATATATGCATAACAATACATTACGACACTCGTATCTTGAGCTGCGATTCATGTGAGGACGTTTTCGTAATTTCAAAAATTCTAAGGGAGAAACAAATTAAGTTATATTTGGTACGGTAAACACAATAAATTAGGGTCTTAAACGCATTATTTATGTGATTTTTCCTATTATAAGCTCCCATTGTGGACGGGGGACGAAAAAATAGAAGTATTGAAGTTCTATGTCACGTGGCAGATTATGAGCATATTTAAGTTTAATTAGTCAAGTAAAAAGATGTTTTAAAACTATGCCTGTCAATAGTTCAGAGACAAAATTAATAATTCACGTCAACTTTAGAAGTGATTTTAGTAATTCTCTTTAAAGACATAGGTGTAGCTACCAGCAAAAAGAAAACGCTTAAAATAGCTCAATTTAAGGCAAATGACCCCAAATAACCTTAGGTTCAAAATAAAGACAAATTTAGCTAAATCCTATTTTCTCTATTTCTTTCCTCTCTCATACTTTGAATTATATCTTAATCTTAGATTATCATTTTACACTAGTAATTTTGTTAGATTACTGAAATACCCTATGATAAAAATTGTCTCATGTTTTCAAGAGCATAAATTCATTAATGGTACTTATCAAAATATCTTCGAAGTAAAAAACTCAACAATTAATCCTTTAAACATGTTGAATTTATATGCTTAATTTTTTATTGCAAGTTACGTAGAGATGTAAGCAAAATTTTATAACAACCTCTAGAACCTGATACAACAAATTAAATGGTTGAAAGCACGACTCGTCCTACAATAACTGAACTTATGCTTAATTGGACACAAGTTTTTAAGAAATTGGAGTTACGCGAGAATAATTTTATAATACAAAAATATATATTTATATCTAATTTTTTTTTATGAGACATAAATTTAAGACTAGCACAAAATAAGAATAAAATAAAACCTCTATAAATTAATAATCTCTCTAAAATAATATTTTCCTCCGGTCCCGACTTGAGCCAGTGGAAAAAATTATCAATTTCGATAAGATAATAAGATAATATATTTCCAGAAGACCCCTATATAAATATATGATCCTATTAATATCATAAATTAATAATTCTTTAAAAGTACTAATATATTGAAGACAATTTAGTGAAATACAATTATATTGTGTTCTGTTTTTTCTAAAAATTTAAATCTAGTTGAAGCTCATTTCTAACTTTTCTTATTGAATCCAAGATCTCCGGTGTTGTCTTTTCGAACTGCACCATAAAATGTGAAGAGTTTTAAATGCGATAAGCATTTCCTTATGCATGATTGGTTCCAAAGATATAGTATCATCTCCAACTTCGTCATCAACATTGATTTCTCTGATGTTATTCGCAATTTCTTCTAAGCTCTGGACTTTTGAACATGTATCACTTTCACCTGGATAATTCAACAGGTTATTGACATTCATTTTATTGTAGTAACCGGGATTATTCGTCAATAGCCTCAAGTTTATGAATGATGTTTTCACAAGTAAGTTCATTTCTATTCTTTGAGATTGCATTCTCCGGACGAATTGCACAATGTCGCAAACAACTTGCTATTGTCTTAGATATATTTGTTGTCCAAACATGAATTGCAAAATTGATAGCATCCAAAACATTAATCTTTCCTGGATTAGTTTGACCCACTTCATAGTCTTCTAATATCCTACGATAAAATATGTTCGACAATACATATATCCTGAAAGCTCTTATTATTCCAACATCACAAGGTTGAAATTAATAAAATAAAATGAATTCTATGTATTCGTTGTACTTTATGTATACTTTTTTAAAATGTGATATCAATAAATATGATACATAAATTAGTAAGATACAATGATTATGATAAATTCTAAACTAACCTTCATTATATCTCAAATCGTTCTTTAAGTTAATAAATATTAATTTATCGATTAAATAATATATCTATAAAATAATAAAATTTTCATGCTTCCACCTATATTAATTTATAGAGGTTTTACTGTATAAGAGCTAATTCCCCATCAAAATTTTGTTGAATGAGTTTCACGTTGTTCCTTAATGTGGGGTACGTAATAAAATGTTTGCATAAATATATGTTGCGTGGGTGGCCTTTGAGACATCCGAATTAAATTATTAATAGTAATACTATAGATCTAAATCGTTGACAAGTATAATATAAGGAACTTAAAAATTATATTTCGATGTTGAACGATAAGGAGATAATAAATATGAAATATCACTTATAAAACTTGTTTTTTCTATTTTTTTTAATAGAAGTCTGAATTTTTAAAAATATCAACAATCAAATAAACATTTTCTCTATATCACATATACCCTTAATTAATCTTCATAATTTGTGTTAAAATAATTATATTTGGATGTTAGGTCCAATGTTTACTTAGCATAGCATGTGAGGTGCTTAATATTTGGAACCATATTATAGTGGTTAGATTACCCAAATGTAGAATGAGGGATTCCTTCATGTATCATGAGTTGTCAAGAGAAATTAGTTGAAGATGAACCAATAACAAAATGCAAGTGACACCTTGTTTTCTAGTTTTACTACAAATAAACCAATAATCGTTCACTATTTTATATTTTATGAATGTTAGAATCGATTTGCATACATCTTGTCAATTACAATAAATACATAATGTACATATATCTTATTGAAAAATTAACAATTTCAATTTAATTCATACATTTCAAATATGAAGTTGGATAAAATTTTGTAATTCGAAATTGTCATCATTCCCTGTATCAGATAATTCGATCTATCAAAGTTTAGACAAATAGAACCTAATATTTTTATGTTAATAAACTCTAATATTCCATAATATTTACTCATTTTATTTACAACTAAATCACCCTTGTATTGTGCATTTTCCATGTTTTTATTCGAATTTGTATAGCATGAGAGTTGACTTGTCTTAGGCAGTAATTTAGCCACTACATGATATACTAGAAAGCTCCGTAGCATAATTTATTATATCTAAATTTCATTCACTGACAATATTAAGATTTTTAATTGCATACTGTATTTCTGTATCATCTTTTAAGGAATTTTATTTTAGTCATAGCTCATTTATATTTAAATAGGTCAAATTTAAACCTATTTCACCTAATCAGTTTCTTTTATCATCTTTAAAAACTATAATTTCCCAATAAATCGATAACACTATTTAATCAGTTCCTCTATATATTTTCTGAAAGTTCCCACACTCAATATTTGAATATTAAACACTACACGTAGTTTGATCATAATATTCTATTTTTTGTTTAATACTGTTGTTTCAATCTGAATATTGTGGTTTCGAATTGAATATTAAAGTTTTT
Source organism: Solanum sitiens (assembly GCA_016801875.1). Classification (NCBI taxonomy): domain Eukaryota; kingdom Viridiplantae; phylum Streptophyta; class Magnoliopsida; order Solanales; family Solanaceae; genus Solanum; species Solanum sitiens. The sequence continues at coordinate 1,300,461 of JABWTJ010000060.1, forward strand.
TTTTAAAAAATAATCTAATTGTGGTTTGAATACTTTTTTTTTGTTAATAGAAACACTACAGTTTTGAATTGAATACAATATTATAAAACTGAATATTGTCATCTTGAATTGAATATTGTAGCTTGTTCTAATATGGATTTAGAAAATTAATTTTCAAACGAATCGAGAAAGTGGAGTAATGATGGCATAGATTACATTCATCTATTTTTAGAGGATCGGTTATTATTTAATGCTAAAGTTTAGAAATATTATTACTCTACTTAAATCATGTTGTCATCGTTTTTCTATTTTTTTTTTAAAAATAAGCTAGATATAGGATGTGAACATTTGTAAGATTCTCTATGTAAATAATTACTACGTACGTGAAAAAGTAGTATGGTGATATTTATTTAAACTACCCTAATTTATTTCACATGTGTCTGCCAGCACCGTGCATCAAACAGTGTGTGACTCTTTACCGGACCATGCTTAAACGTGTGATGCTTCGCGGTACATTTTTTTCATTTTTAGTAGAAAGAAAGGAAGGTACTCAAATCTAAGCAAGCTGAAGAAGCAAATGGTTCATAAAAGTATAAAACCTCAAGGTGAATGAAACATAGACATTGGAAAATAGAATGGTGAAAGGACCACAAAGTAAAAAACCACCTTAGACTAATCATTAGATCTAGATACGAAGAAGCTGTTTATTTTATTGGTTAAACTAAACACATGGTCATCATTTTCCTTTTTTCCAACACCCCCCACTTTACCTTCTATCATTTGGATGTGTTAGTTAATCAATTACAAGTAATCCAACTAGTTCATGTTCCCTTTTGTCACTTTGCACCCTTCACAACAAGCAAGGAATAAAGATCAATCATCAAAAATCTAAGTTTACTAGAAGATTCACATTCTAGCTTAGCTTAACTTTAACAAAGTAAAAATAAAATAAAATAAAATAGATAGATACTTTAATTGAGCAAAATGCAAATGTTTTTTAATTTTTTTTTTGGCTACTCATATTTCAAAGTATCAACATTCTACATATGAATGCGGCCTCCTATTATATCATGGCTTATCAACAAGACAAAACATTACAATTTGGAAATTGGTGATATAGCATGATGGAACCTTATGTAGTGACTCCCAATTATTGATGATCCTATGAAACAGGGGAATCGAACAAGGACTCTACATACAAAAAAGAATTGGAGAATAGGGTACCAATCAAACCAACTTGTGAAAACAAGAAATTTCACACCCAAACAGTCCCTTAAAACTAATAAGCAAAGATAAACTTTTTTTTTTCTTCTACTAAGACTTACTACTCTTTTTTCAGAGCAAATCCCAATTGAATCGAGGTTGATCAGAGGAAGCATGATTGTTATTATTGTTTGGCGTCGTGGTTGAGTAATGATCCAGTAATGGCCCTGGTGCGGGATCAAATGTTTCCCACTGTGTAGTTATCACAACAGAACCCGAGGCTGAGTGCCTGGATGGCTCCTGATGTTTAGCTTGTGTAGGCGAATTGGCGAATGAATGCCTGCCGTTCTTGTTTTGAACAGGGGATGATGCTTGCTCGTTGGAATACCTACGGTGATGCTGTTGAGGAGACGGGGAGGATTCTTCTTTCGGAATGTGATTCCCGTTGGTGGATGGTGCTGAATTTTTCATTTTCAACACATCTAGTGTTTCAACATATTTTTGCACTCTTTTCACCTGTGCAAAAACAGATACTATATTTTAGTCCATCCTTAAAGCAACGAAGTGCAGAAATTAAGCGAATTACCTGCATTTTCCTCTGCAATTTAACATCACCTTCAGCTACAATTCCATCCAATTTAAGCAATTGATTCATTAACAACTCAATCACTTTAACCAAATCCTTCTCTACAACTTTCGCACCTTTGGTAATGATCGATTCGAATGCAGACACCTAAGCAATCCAAACATAAATATAACCTTTACACGAATATCTTATCAATCTCTAAGCCTAAACCAATAAAATAAAACACTTTACACGATATATACACTTTGTTGTACAAAAGAATTGAACGTGTCATATTTCAAAATGATTTTTTACCTGTCCAGCAAGCCTATCGACTTCAAAACTGATATCTGCTATAGTTTTAGCAGCCTTCTCCATCTTAGCATTCTTTCTCAACTCAAGGTACCGTTTCTCTTGGCAAAGTGGATCTTCAACTACAACAATCTTCGACTTATCCTTAACACCAGAAATATCAAGGAAAGCATTGTTGTCTCTTTCTTTGTCTTTGTATAATAACTTCTGATCTTGGTGGTGTAGCCCTGTCGGTCCCGTTAACATCTTCTTCAATTCCCCTTCAATTACATAACAATAATAATAAACTAAACTACGAAAGAAAAAAAAAAGATTTTTGTTTTTGTTTTAATGGTTTGACTTACCAAAAGTTGCTTGAGGACTGATAATGATTTCATGGTAAATTGACCCATACTTAACCCGGACCCGAATCGGAGGTGGAGGAGGACGGTTTTCCGCATCCGGGTTACGCTTCTGAACCAACATTCCACCGGGTCGGACTTCCCATTCGTTGTCGGCAGCGGAACGGTCTCTACCGGCGGCGGAATTATCGTTCATCATCGGTGGCATAGCGGTGGTTTTGGTCTTCATTCGCATCATTTTTTCTTCTTCTTTGTTAATGGTAAAACAGAGGATTATTACGAAGAAATTAAATTTAAATATTTGCTGACGTTGAATTTTTAAGAAATCAGATCAAACCATTGACTTCACAGTACATATCCATTTATCTTTTCCCAAATCCAAAACCAGTTAGAAAAACAGAGTTTTAAGCATTAAGAGGAACGCCACGCGTGAAGAAAACAAAGGAACAGCAAAACACTAGACGCACTGCTGCCAAACTTTCCAGCTATTATCACTTGTCTATTAACCGAAAGAAGATAAAAACACAACCAAAAAAAGAAATAACCGGAGAATCAAGAAAACTCTGTCGGCGACCCGCCGATAAATGCCGTAGAAAAAAAAAGTAGACAAAACAAAAATGGTAGATCTCGTTAAAGAATCAAATGGATAAGCACCAAAATTACTAAAAATAGTGAAACTATCGGTACAAATCGCAAAATAAACCGATTTATCCGATCGAAAAAAATTGCTAAGAATGAATTTTTAGTATCAATGTTGAAAACTTGAAATAGATCAGAAACAAAAAAAAAAAAACTAATATTTTTCTCTCTTTTGATTAGTTGTTTTTTTGATTTTTTTTTTTTTTTGTGTGTGTGTGGAGAAGGCTGGAAGAAGATGGGGGACAGAGAGAGATGGAAAAAATACGATACTACAAAAATGTATAAATAAATGAATGGACAGCAAATAGAAGAAAATAGGTGAGAACTCTACTGCACATTTACATTATATAATAATAATAATAATAATATAAAAAAGAATAGAACTTTGGAAGTCTATTTAATTATTGGTAGGGCATCACTTTATATGTATATTTCTAGAGTAAGTCATGACAAATATATAAGAAAAAAAAAGGAAGGCAGACAGAGAAGCTGCCAAATGCCTTGTGTTTAAAGTCTATTGGAAAATTACCATGTTTGATATAAAATACAATCTAGAAAACTAAGCAACATATTTAAGATTTTACCTAATTTACATGAAAAAAAAAAAATTGTCAAAAATAAAATTTTTAAACAGTTGGAAAATCCCTTTCACTAATAGAGGTTTAGTTCAGGCGTTGCCTTTATCTTTCTTATTTTATATATTTATTAAAATGATCGAAAAAAATAATTATTATTCACTAAATTGCGAAGTAAACTGAAGTTTTATTTATAATATTTTGGTAACTGCGGACAAGGTGAATAGTTTGGTCAACTTCATTGAACCCATTTTGCTAAAATATTTAAACACTTCCCTATTTTAACTACTCTAAAGGGATATTAATCACTTGGGTATTAATTAATTCTACTTACCTTTTCTTTTACAAAAAAAAATTAAGTTGGTCTACAGTTTTATTTATTCCTTTACTAAATTTAAAATAAATGCATTATTTAAAGAGCTTTGAATTTGACCATAAAAAATCACCAACATGGCAACCAGCTTTTTGGCACAGTATAATTTTTTGTCAATTAGTCCATGTGTGAGGCAGACTTTTTCTTCAAATAATATATTACAATCAATTATTCCCCAATCTTTTTAATTTAAATTTTAAGATATTATAAGTAAATTTTAACAAAAGAAAAATTTACCTAAAAGAATAAAAAGTAGTCTAAATGGGGTAATGTTTTTGTTTTTTAGTCAGTTAAATTTATAATTTATGTATTTTTAGCAGCCTTTATGTCTAGTCTCCAAAAGTTAATGTACTAGGGACTCAATTGTCATTCAGACCCTAAAAGATCACACTCCTTTCGTGTAAAAAAAAAAAAATTCTTTCCTTTTTTGTTAACATTTTAACTTTAACATTTCACGTATCATGTTTAAGACCACAAAATTAAAGGGCATTTTGATACATTTAATATAACTTTAATTTAAAAAAGATTAAAAAGTCTTCTTTCTTTTCTTAAACTCCATTCCAAGTCAAACTAAGTCATCCTTTTTAAAACGGAGAAAGTATTTAAGTATAAATTTAACCTTTATATATTACTCCCCCCTTTTAAAAAAAATATTCTAAGACTATAATTAATCAATATAAATTAATTAATCAATATAAATTATTGTGATAAATTAATTATATTGTTTTAAGAAGCATATTAAGTTTAAAATGAATAAGATAAGAAAGGAAGTACTAACTGAGACAAGATTTTTACATTTCTAGATTACTTAAAAATAATAATTCCAAGTATACATACAAGTAAAGTTTATAATATAGACGAAATGTACTAATATTGCAAAATTTCTTTATTTTATAGGTATACGTACACACAAGTTAAATTTTTAAGATTTTTTTTTAAAAAAAGAGAAAAACTATATTCCTAATTGAGGTACTACGTCAATGTACCATTGCCAACCATACAAAACAATAACACCTACGTTACAGGAGTGGAGCTAGTTAAGGACTTAAATTTTATTTTATCCGAACTATTTTGAGAAAAAATTATATTATTTAATACATACTATATACTAAATATTGTATGCCTTCTTCTAGTAAATATATTTATCTTTTTTATATTTTAAATGTATACTTTTATTTAATTACATGTGTCAATTATTGGACGATGAAAACCCGACCCGCAATCGACGGTGACTGTATCTTTAACATTACCTCTCTTGGAAGCCATGCCAAATCTCCACCGACACTATTTGGACGGCTGGATGAGCGCAGCTTTTGCTATCAGTTCCACGTGTCAAGTTTTGGACCGTTGATGTAATTCCCACGTGGTCCTCTATTTTTCTGTGTTAATACCGTGGTCCGATGGAGACGGTATGTGTGTAAAAAGGTCAATGTATAGGGGCCGGTCGTTATTTGCTTTCTCTGTTGACTAATTTGTTTATTTATTTATTATTATTATTTTTAGTATTATTATGGTCATGGGGTATTTTATTTTCATAATTAATATTTTTCAAGAATAAAAAAAAATAATTAGTACGCCCTCCGTCCACTATTAATTGTCATGGTTTTTATTTTTACAGTCAAAGTATAAGAATTTTGACTAACATTTTAAGATGTATTTTTTCATCATATTGCTATGCAAAAAATTGTAATCATTCTATTTTTTATATAGTTTTAAAATAAATAAATAGATTCAAAAACTGCGTAAAAGGTAGTGAAGTAATTTTTAATTTGGTAGTTTAAAACATACTAAAAATACTACCATGATCATCACTCTATAAATGGTATTGATGTCAAATAAATTTTAAGACAAAATAAGTAGCATATTATTTCTTCAATTAACTACTTAAGTATTGCTAGGGTTCCCTAGCTTCTCTTGTGGGCAAGCAGGAATATATATTATTTTGGAGTTTGTCTATGATTAAATTAATATTTAAAAAAGAGACAGTGTACCGACACTTTGAATTATTTTAATTGAATGAATAAAGTAGTTATAGTTTATTTATTTGGTAGAACGTACGTAGCAGTGGTTTCGTAGAAATTCAGTGGATTAAAGTTTGAATTTTAATTTATCCAACTTTAAATTTTGTGATGTTGATATTTTACCTTCTTACATCGACAAGTGACAACTTGCCAATAGTTTATGTTTGCATATATGTTGGACGTTACCTCATCTTTACTTCCTCCTAATAGTGGTAAATATTATATTTGGTTTTTCACGATTTATATGATTTAGTTTAATTGGATATAGAAGTTAAGAAAGAAAGAAAATTTTTGAAATTTGTGATTTAGTGATAATATTTGTGTAGTTGTAAATTATATCAATGATATTATTAAAAGTAAAATAAATATTTTGAAATTAAATTATTACTTTTTTTTGGTTTCCCACACGATTTTCAAAGCCCATACTGGATCTCCGACTAAATTCGAATTGCGCTCTGCAAAGTTCATTCGGAGGTGGCACTACCAACAAAATTTTCTCCATACCCAAGGCTCAAACCCGAGACATCTGATTAAGGGTGAAACACTTCTACTAATGCACCACAATAAATGTTTGTAAATTAAATTATTACAAAATATATAAATATGTCATTCTTTTTGTAATTGACTGGAAAAAAAAAATCTATGTCATATAAATTAAAAACAGAAGGAATACCACGCGTACTTTGCCCACTTATTTATCTATCACTCATCTTTCTCCTTCTTCTTTTTTTTTTTGTTGTTGTTATATGCAGAGGCGAATCTAAGATTTGAAGGTAGTGGTTGTCATATCGTTAGGTTAATTGAAAGATCAAATTATTACTGTTAAGTTTCAATCGTTTGTGATTTTTTGTCACATATATCATATTATAATAATGTCTATTAAAGTCAAATGTAGCCCATGACTTAATGGTATTAACATTGTTTTATCGTGTGTGAATTATGGGTTCGAGTCCAACCTCCAACATTTTTATTTTGCAAAAGAAACAGAAAATACATTAAAAATGAGCAATATGAGAATCGAACTTGTGACTCGAAAGCTAAAAATTTGATCCTTAACCACGGGCACCATGCACCTACTTGTGTCTAGGGGTGGCAGATTAATATCATAAGCTTTTACGCATATATATATATATACATGTATATATAAAATTTCAATCGAGACAACTGGATGCCGTGGCACGCCCGCCATGATATATAGATCCGCCCCTATTTATATGGAGGACATAGATTAGGATTGTTTGTCGGAAAATTTGAGTAGGTACAAATTAAGTTTTATTTATAAACATAGAATTAAAGACAAGTGAATTAAGTTCGATCAAATCTTTTTAACTAGATGGGAGTAACCAAAATAAAACAAAGCAAAAGATATCACGTGAATAAGATCTAATTTTAGATTCAAAGTTGATTTGTGCCTAATATATGGAGTACCCTTGCAAATTATTTTCCAAGGTTAGTGAGTACATATTAGTGTCTTGACTTGATATCCTTGCCTATATATTAGTAGTTATAGTATTGCTTTTTTAGTTTCTTATTTTTATTGTACTAGCTGTTGTAGTTACTAATGATCACATAAATGTTTTGTTATGCTTTCACTTTTATTAGTGTACTTCTTTTTTCATGTATGTTTAGAACTATTTTTCTTTAAGTCGATGATCTATCATAAATAATCTTTCTATCTATAAGGTAAGAATAAAATTTACTTACGTACTCTATTCTCCCTAATCCCCTTTTACGAAACTATATATATGTTGTATTTGTCATCGGCAAAATTGGCAAAATTTAATGGTAAAAAAGACTTCAACTTGTTAATACATGATTTAATCTAAAGCAAAATTATGTTACTTTAACGGGGCTGTAATTGGAACAGACGCATAAAGAGAAATATACATGGAGACAGAACGAAAACGTTCTTTCAAAAACTTCAGATATTTTCTCGCATTTTCTGTTTGTGGAATAGTACTCTTAATGTTGTTAGCAACAGTCATTCGCATGAACATAAGGCTCAAGCTGTTAGAGGCTCCCATGATTTATGAAAAGACTTCTCATTCTCACTGCTCTTATCAGTAATGACAGTAAGTTTGTCATTCAGCAAAGCCAAGTCAAGATCCATCACACCTAAGTGAAACTAGATTTGTTTATGTCATTCAAACAAGTTCAATCCATTAAACACATTAACAGACGAAGCATGTGAATGAAGAGGAATAACTGCAAATAGATACATGCTCACATATTAAAATAATGTGAATTCACTAAAACGATAAAAGTACATCGTAATTATCTTTTGGTAGATACTACGACACACAATCATAATTTAAATGCCATTTTTTTAAATCTTTAGTAGGCAATTAAATAATTTTAACCAAACATATACGACATCTTTGAATATACAATATATGTTTGATTGAAAATATTAATTTACCTCATAATTTTCACTATTCGTAGAATGATGATTTTCCTTTGGGTAAAATTTTTTTAAGTTCTAGCAATAGTGAAAGTCAATTTATCTATTTATTTCTCAATACAGACATTTAATTAACCTTCATCGATAGATGACAATTTTATGAGTGCATATTTTTCTTAACCATACTAGTTTGGCTACTTTGGTACTAACAAACTATATGAATACAAATACATACATAACCTCATAAAAATTTGTGTATGTGAATAATTTTAAACACTTTAGTTTAGCGACTTAGGTGACTAACAAACTATAGAAACATAATACATGCATCAAGTGATCATAAACATGATATATGTAGACATTAGTTTTCTCTAGTTTGACTACTTTGATGACTAACAAACTGTATAAGTACAAAGCACACATAACATCATAAAATTTTGTGCATGTGAATAATTTTAAACATTTCAGTTTGACCACTTTGGTGACTAACAAACAATAAAAACACAATACATGCATCAAGTGATCATAAACATGATATATAGACATTAATTTATCTAGTTGGATCACTTTGTAACTAACAAACTATATAAATACAAAGTACACAAAATATCATAAAATTTTGTGCATGTGAATAATTTTAAACATTTCAGTTTGACCACTTTGGTGACTAACAAACAATAAAAACACAATACATGCATCAAGTGATCATAAACATGATATATAGACATTAATTTATCTAGTTGGATCACTTTGGTGACTAACAAACTATATAAATACAAAGTACACAAAACGTCATAAAATTTTAGGCATGTGGATAATTTTAAACATTTTAATTTGACCACTTTGGTGACTAACAAACTATAGAAACATAATACATGCATCAAGTGAACATAAACATGATATGTGTAGACATTAATTTCTTTAGTTTGACCACTTCGGTGACTAACCAACTATATAATACAAAGTACACATAACATCATAAAATTTTGTGCAAGTAGATAATTTTTAAACATTTTAGTTTGATTTTGATGACTAACAAACTATAGAAACATAATACATGCATCATGTTGAAAAATCAGACCCAGTCTGTCTCTCTTGGAATATTGAATATGTCAATAAATAATGAATTGTACTAATCCGCATATGCGAAGTGATCATAAATATTATATGTGTAAATATCTATTTGTCTAGTTTGACCACTTTGGTGACTAACAAATTATATTACACTAAGTACACACATATTATTTATTGCTTAGTATAACGATCACTTTAATTTATTGCACAATCTAAAATAAAACATAATTATTACATTACGGGGAAGATTAATTTTTTTCCAGAATTTATGCAATCTAAAACAAAACATAATTATTTATTTATTTAGGGGTGGTGGACGGTGATTACTCTTTATTATCCTATAAAGGTTGAGATGCCACATGTAAGATTAAATGCTTTAATACAAAATATCAGGATATTAAATACGATAATCACGATAATCTTACATAGAAATCGTTAGGGGTACATACTTGATGAGGAAGACATCATCACATAGAAAAGCGAAAGGGTTAGTTGTAAATTGATTTCTACCTCCTATCCCTAACTTTATGTTACCACAACCGTCAATGATGAAATTATTGTAGAGAATATGTATAACCCTAATGGGTGAAGGGAGGACCAATTTATAAAGATTATTACTTAATCTGGTACGTTTATCAAGTAACCAATGTACAGTTAAAATCTATTCTTTATTAAATATTATTTATAATATTACTTGAATTACAAGTAAATTTGAATCATAAATAACAAATAATTAAGAATAATTAAATAATAATTCTTACAGCAACACGTTATTGTTTGTTTTGTGTCTAATCAATTTTATCAAATGACAATAGGACTTTTTTAACATGTGATATCTATGATGGATAATAATTAATTTATGAACTTGCATCTTGAAATGAAATGCGACCAGATAACTAATATCAGCTAGCATTTTGATCATAAGTTTAGGAATTTTATTTTTTAAATATCTATTTAATCATGAAATTTAATTAAATTTGGGAATTTAAAGACTTTCATACCGTTCACTCACAAAATTTCAATTTTTTCAAGTAGAATACATGTCTAAATATAATTTCAAATTTCAATACTCAAAACTTCAAAATCTTAGATTTTCGAGTTTTAAATTCAAATTTTGTGATCAAACAGCAGCTTAATCTTTTCACTTGGTCATATTACAGGTAACTTAATTGTACATCAATCAAATCCAACGATATTCCTAATTATTAAACAACTTGATCATATTTTTATCTCTGAAAATCCATTGACATTGTATTTGGGTTCAAAAAGCTTATGTGATACATTAAAAAATTAATTTAATTTTAAATTTTTTATTTTAGTTAATAATTTATATTCATATAATATCTATGACTTGTTATAATAGACCAAATCCTTTTTATATCTATGACTTACTATAGACCAAATTCTTTTTATATCTATAACTTGTTATAGATGAAAATTTAAATTAAAAAAAGAACTTATTTTTTAAATTTTTACTACATGAAAGGAAAATCACTTAAAATAGGACAGGATGGAATAGTAGTAGAAGCAATAATGTGGAAATTAAATGCAAACAATGGGGCGATTGAGCAGTTTTTTCAGGTTTTTAATAAAAACCTCTAAATAGAGTTATGATTTATTTTGGAAAATCATAGTTACGTACGTTGTCTCAAAAGTCCAAACTTTAATCCATTCTTATAATAATATAGTGATAATAATCGACTAGACATGGCAACCACCAGGTTTAACACACAGTGGCGTGAAATTAGAAATTTTATTGAACATTTTGAAATATAATATATTTATGAAAAAATATTTGTTGATTGAAGATGTTTGATGAACCATATATGGCTAGCCACTGTCAACATACATTCATATACGATATAATTATATTTATTTAATTTACGCCAAATGATTCTGTGAAACTTTTGTCCTAAATAAGAGGTTGCTATTTCTTTATAATAAATAAATGTTGAGTAGGAAATTTGCTTGATAGTTATTACATCGTGTTTTATGTATAGTATTGTTTGTGTTGTATAATGTTATGTTGTGTTGTTTTAATGAATATTAAATAGATTATATTATTTTTTGTCGTAGCTGGTATGATGTCACACATTAATAATTTGAAGGATAAGCTATAAAAATAAAAAGAGTATGAAATTGATCGTTATATAAAATAAGACTTTTTTTTGTTTTATAATTATGAATTTAACAATACCATAAAATAAATTTAAATAGCAATCAAAACCGACATTATATTTAAATGAAGGAAAAAAGGTAAAAAATAACCCCTCAACTTTCATTTATTAGTTGATTTTACTCGTTAAATTGAAGTAGTTCTTACCCTCGCCGACCACAATCTTATTGCTCATACGCCTCAATTGGATGGGAAGTACCAAATCAACTAAAATTATCCAATTTTAATTAAAATAACTCAATTTTTTCTTTTAAGCCGATCCAAACCCATTAAACCAAATAAATACATATTAAATTAAGACCCAAACTCATTTCTCTAATCTTTTTCATCTCCTTCCGCCACTGAAACATTTGATGCTGAAATCGTCGGAGGCACTTTGTGTTAAATTTGACAAGATTCATAAATGGATTAATGAGAAGATATGGTAGTTAGGAGGATAATTCTTCATTGGTAGAAAAGTCAAGATAGCACCTTTTGTAGGTGAAATTTAGGTGAACAATAAATTGGTTTCACAAGGTAAATCTTGACATTTTGACATATTGTGATGTCATTGATGACATCAATAGGAAGAATTCACTCCTATAAATAGGTAGCTCCTAATTCATTTGTAAAACACCTCTCACTTGCCTTCTCATCTCCTAAGGCATTTGTTCTTCTTTCTCTCTTGTAGTATTTCACTTGTACTCTTTTGGAGTGAAATAAATATTGGTTGGTTGTGTCCGAGGACTAGGCAAAAGAAAACAAAAGTTTGCCGAACCTCGTTAATTCCTGGTGTTCCTTTTGTTGTTGTCTCATTTACTATTTATTAGCTACCTTTAGATATAGCAGTTGTGATTCCATCACTCTCTATATATTCGACTTCCGCAACAATTGGTATCAGAGCCAATGTATTATCTGAGTATGCTCTGTGTTTGCAGCATAGTCTGAACTTCCACATCAGAAAAGGATTTACTTTGGTCTTTGCATTGTTAGCTAGTAAATAGTATTTGTAGTAAAATGGGAGACAAGAAAAATGATGAGTCCACATCAAGTGTCAATAATACGTCATCATTGGCATCTTCGCTTGTGACAAGAATTGTGTCAAATGCGAAATTTGCAGTTGAAATTTTTGACGGGTCAGGACATTTCGGAATGTGACAACGCGAGGTCCTTGATGTTCTTTTTCAACAAGGGCTAGATATTGCCATTGAAGAAAAGAAACCAGACGGTGTAGGAGAAGAAGATTGAAAGATTATCAACCGTGTTGCTTGCGGTACCATTCGATCTTACCTTGCAAGAGAACAAAAGTATCCATACACGAAGGAAACATCTGCAAATAAATTATGGAATTCATTGGAGGAGAAATTCTTGGAGAAAAACAGTCAAAATAAACATTACATGAAAAGAAGACTGTTACGCTTCACTTATATTCCTAGTAGCACAATGAATGATCATATCACCAGCTTTAATAAGTTGGCGACAGATTTGCGGAATATGGACGTGACTTTTACGGATGAGATATGGCCTTAATGTTGTTAAGTTCACTTCCCGATGAGTTCGAGCATCTTGAAACGACTCTACTGCATGGGAATGATGAAGTATCTCTCAAAGAAGTTTGTTCTGCCTTATACAGTTATGAACAAAGAAAGAGAGAAAAACAAAAAGGCGGAGAAGCAGAAGCACTGGTTGCGAGAGGTCATTCTCAAAATCATATGAGAACGAAGAAAGGGAGATCCAAGTCAAGATCGAGAGTCAGCAAAGATGAATGTGCCTTTTGCCGAGAAAAAGGGCATTGGAAGAAAGACTGCCCAAAGTTGAATAGCAAAGCCAAACCAAATAATGGGAAGGCTGTCATGGATTCAAATGTGGCTGATTGTGATGACTCCGATTACTCACTAGTTACAACAGATCCATCCAAATCATCTTATGTATGGTTGATGGACTCATCTTGTAGTTATCATATGTGTACCAATCGGGACTAGTTTATTGATTTACAAGAAGGAGAATGTGGAGTTATTCACACTGCAAACAATAATCCTCTTACCGCATATGGTGTTGGTTCAATCCGATTAAGAAACCATGATGGATTAAGTAGAACATTAACAGATGTTCGATATGTACCAGATTTGAAGAAGAATCTCATTTCTGTAGGAGCCCTAGAATCAAAGGGGTTCAAAGTCATTGCAGATAATGGCGTGATGAGAATATGCTCTGGTGCACTGGTGGTAATGAAGGCAATTCGAAGAAATAATAACATGTACCACTATCAAGGTAGTACAGTTATTGGGACAGCAACAACAACATCCAATGACGAGAAGGAGGCAGAAATGACCAAGCTGTGGCATATGCGCTTGTGACATGCTGGAGGGAAATCCTTGAAAACTTTATCGGATCAAGGATTGCTAAAAGGAGTAAAAACTTGCAACTTGGAGTTTTGTGAGCATTGTATCAAGGGAAAGCAAACAAGGGTTAAATTTGGAACAGCTATCCATAATACTAAAGGTATTTTGGATTATGTTCATTCGGATGTTTGGGGTGCTTCCAAAACACCTTCATTAGGTGGGAAACACTATTTTGTAACCTTTGTTGATGACTTTTCTCGAAGATTGTGGGTGTATACGATAAAAATAAAAGATGAAGTTTTGGGAATTTTTCTCAAATGGAAGGCGATGATAGAAACTCAAAGTGGCAGAAATATCAAGTGTCTTCGCACAGACAATGGTGGCGAATACAAAAATGATTTTTTTCAAAAAATTTGTGAGAAAAATGGCATCGTCAGACATTTCACCGTCAGAAATACACCACAACAGAATAGAGTGGCAGAACGCATGAACCGAACTTTGCTGGAGAAAGTTCGGTGTATGTTGTCCAATGCTGGCTTGGGCAAAGAATTTTGGGCTGAGGCAATAACATATGCGTGCCACCTCATTAATCGTCTACCATCTGCTGCTATTGGTGGGAAGACACCATTTGAAAAATGGTATGGAAAACCTGCTGAAGATTATGGTTCTTTACATGTATTTGGCTCAATTGCATATTATCATGTAAGAGAGTCAAAATTGGACCCAAGAGCAAAGAAAGCTTTATTTATGGGAATTACTTCTGGAGTCAAAGGATACCGTTTATGGTGTCCAGAGACAAAAAAAGTTACTTTCAGCAGGGATGTTACCTTTGATGAATCTGCCTTGACAAATAAGGTAACACTTGAAGAAGCCAAACAAATTGATGGTGCTTCAAAGCAGGTGGAGTTTGAGGGAAAGATAATTTTCCCAACACAAGGATCAAACGAGGAAACAACAAAAGATTTTCCTCTTGAAGGAGAGCCAGTCGAAGAGGAGGTTCTATCTCAAGAACCTCAACCACAACTTGCATCAATAGCAACGATCAAGCCAAAAAGGACAATAAGACAACCTGCTCGACTTACAGATATGATGGCTTAGGCTAACTCAATTGTAGCCGATGACATTCCTACCACTTATAAAGACGCAGTCCAAAGTTCACAAGAAGATAAGTGGAGGAATGCCATGGATGAAGAAATGCAATCCCTTCATCAGAATCATACATGGAGATTGGCCAATCTCCCAGAGGGCAAGAAAGCAATTGGGTGCAAATGGGTATTTGCAAAGAAAGAGGGATTTCCTAACCAAGAAGATGTTCGCTACAAAGCAAGATTGGTGGCCAAAGGATATGCTCAAAAGGAGGGAATTGATTATAATGAGGTATTTTCTCCAGTTGTGAAACACTCCTCCATTAGAATTTTGTTGGCTTTGGTAGCACAGTTGAATTTGGAACTAGTTCAGTTGGATGTAAAAACTGCTTTTTTACATGGAGACTTGGAAGAGGAAATCTATATGACTCAGCCAGAAGGATTCAAAGTTGATGGAAAAGAAAATATGGTGTGCAAACTTGAAAAATCATTGTATGGATTGAAACAATCTTCTAGACAATGGTACAAACGATTTGACAAGTTTATGTTGCAGCAAAGGTACATAAGAAGCAAATACGATCATTGTGTGTATTTGCGCAAGCTTGAAGATAATTCCTTTATATATCTTCTCCTATATGTTGATGATATGTTGATAGCTTCTAAAAGTCAAGAGGAAATTGAAAAGCTAAAGATTCAACTAAGAAAGGAGTTTGAGATAAAGGATTTGGGTGAGGCAAAGAAGATTCTTGGCATGGAGATAAAAAGAGATAGACATTCAAAGAAACTCTATTTATCTCAGAAAGAATATTTGAAGAGAGTACTAAACTGATTCGGTATGAATGAAAAAACGAAGTCGGTTAGCACTCCGCTTGCTCCTCATTTTAAGCTTAGTGATGCTATGTCACCTAAGAATGAAGCTGAACGAGAATATATGTCTAGAGTACCATACGCAAATGCTATTGGTAGCTTGATGTATGCAATGATTTGCACAAGGCCAGATATTTCACACGCTGTTGGAGTTGTAAGCAGGTACATGCACAATCCTGGAAAGGATCATTGGCAGGCTGTAAAATGGATTCTACGGTATATTCATAATACTGTAGATGTTGGTTTGGTTTTTGAGCAGAAAGATAGTCAATATCTTGTTGGATATTGTGACTCAGATTATGCAGGTGATTTAGACAAACGAAGATCAACTACTGGTTATGTTTTCACTATTGCAAATGCACCAGTTAGTTGGAAGTCTACTTTGCAGTCAACAGTTGCTTTGTCTACCACTAAGGCAGAATACATGGCAATTACAGAGGCTGCGAAGGAAGCAATTTGGCTTCAAGGATTGCTTAGAGAGCTTGGTATTGGACAAGAAGGAATCACAATATTTTGTGATAGTCAGAGTGCTTTTCAATTAGCAAAGAACCAAGTTTATCATGCAAGGACGAAGAACATTGACGTCCGATATCATTTCATACGAGACATCATAGAAGATGGTGGAGTCATACTGCAGAAAATTCATACTACGGATAATCCTGCCGATATGTTGACAAAAGTGGTGACTGCGGTCAAGTTTCAACATTGTTTGAGCTTGATCAACATTGTTGAACATTAAAGATTATGGTTGAAGACACAATCAAAATTGTTGTTGAGAGAAAGTTGAAAATGGAGAATCTTGCCAAGGTGGAGATTTGTTAAATTTGACAAGATTCAAAATGGATTAATGAGAAGATATGGTAGTTAGGAGGATAATTCTTCATTGGTAGAAAAGTCAAGATAGCACCTTTTGTAGGTGAAATTTAGGTGAACAATAAATTGGTTTCACAAGGTAAATCTTGATATTTTGACATATTGTGATGTCATGGATGACATCAATAGGAAGAATTCACTCCTATAAATAGGTAGCTCCTAATTCATTTGTAAAACACCTCTCACTTGCCTTCTCATCTCCTAAGTCATTTGTTCTTCTTTCTCTCTTGTAGTATTTCACTTGTACTCTTTTGGAGTGAAATAAATATTGGTTGGTTGTGTCCGAGGACTAGACAAAAGAAAACAAAAGTTTGCCGAACCTCGTTAATTCCTGGTATTCCTTTTGTTGTTGTCTCATTTACTATTTATTAGCTACCTTTAGATATAGCAGTTGTGATTCCATCACTCTCTATATATTCGGCTTCCGCAACACTTTGCTCAATTTACTTTTTTATGGAACAATGTCACCATTTCATTTTTAATAGGGACATTGATTATTTTTTAAAAAAAAAAAACATCACCAATATATAAAGTGCCTGATATTGTCCCATTGAAATAACACGAATGGAAAGTCATCTCAAAATGACATAAACGAGCAAGGAACAGAACAAAACTTATGTAGTTCTCTAAAGATCATCAAATATAAAAACGGAAAAAAGGATAAATATATCTCAAACTAGCGTAAATGACATGTTGATACTTTCCGTTATACTTTTGGGACATTAATGCCCTGCCGTACAAAAATATAATTGAGGGTATCTCACTTCCATGTCATCCTCATGTGTTACGTCACAGAACTTGCACTTTACTACATAACTAAATTGCCTCTAAATATGTTACAACTGACAATTAACACTCTTTAATTTGCAAATGACCCTAAAACCTCGAACGATTGAATTAAATGACAATTAACTAATGTCGGTAAGGTTTTCGCACTCTTTGTATGTGCATATTTATTGCCACTAAAAATCATTTTTATTGTAGTACTTCAAACTTATTTTGTTTTGAACCTATTTATTCTGAACCTTTTAGACTCCGAAATCAATCTCAAATCTCCAGCTTCACATTAGTTAACTCTAAATCTTATCAATCAAAATTATATCACACATTTCTTTGAATTTGTCTCGTCAAAGTATATATATCACCGAGGCAAATCCTCACAATAAATACGATGAAAAAATTAAATAGACAGTAAAAGTTCATCCTAGGAAGAAAAGAAATTCTAAAGTATAGAATCGATCTTTTTTATGGACAAAATGAAAGTTTAAATAATCAACTAATTAGGTAAGGGTGATGTTGTATCTACATTTGAGTCTTGGTTAAACTCTTTCTTGAAAAGAAAAAAATATTATTGTAATTATGTATCAAACTCGCATATGCACCACAGCTACACATTTTTACATCTTTTCCAATTTCAAAGTGTTATTATTATAAGTTTTACAGATTTAGAAAAATTGCAAGTCAACTAATTATAATCATAATAACGCATCAAAAGATCTTGATCTTCCATCATTTTCTTACATATTTAGTGGACCATATATATATATATATATTCAATTTTTATATTAGCATTCATGCCATAAAATTTTTTAAGAGGAAATCGTTCTTATGGTTTAGCAAGGTGTAAATGAGAAATAAGTTAAAAAGAGAAATTGGAAATGTGGAAACCAATTTGGAGGAAATAATGTAAAAGTCATTTCCTTCGTATTCGTAGAAGAAAGGAAAAGTGTTGTCCTTAGGAAACACTTCCTTTTGTTCATAAAAGGTTAAGTAGAAGGTGCCCCTCGTGTCGTCGTCGTTCGACGGTTTTCACTTTGACTAATGATTGATAGATAATATTAGAAAATTTGCGCTTAACTGTAAAGTCATTGTGAAGGGACTTGTTCCTCATACTCTTGTCCGAATAGGCGTTTCTTGCTGCAATTGGTCATAAATAGAGAGAGATTTCTCATTTTTCAAACACTGAAATTTTATTTCTCTTCTGCATACATTATTTTCTTACAAATCAAACTGTCGATCAATTGAGTCTGTGTAAGCTCTCATTACTGTTCTTGAGTTCGCTGAAATTATTGAAGTTTGAGGTAGCGCTACTTCTCTAATAGTTAATCAATTTTATCTTGGGAGGAATTAATCTACAACCTCAAATATTTGAGGGGATTAAGTTTCTTAAGGAAACACGGTGAATTCTATATACTCAAATTATTTATTTTCTGTTTATTTCATCTTTTACTGTTTCTATTTTTTCTAACCACAATACAGGAGACAAAAGTTATTTATAAAGATTTTTTCATATTTGACACTTTTTATTATAACTGGATTTTATTTTATTTTGTAATTTTGTCATGCTTTTTGTTTCGATTCGGCCATTATCTTAGAACCTAAATAGTTTGAATTCGCACAACAAAGCTTTTACAGGAAAAAAGATGGTAACTTTTTAGGAGGGTTTTTTAATATCCAACATATCTAATCAAAATTAAAAAATTTATACTCATTATAATATCACAATTCTTAAGATAATATATATATCATATAAAAAATGTGGTTCTCTTCAAGCTTTCTTTCTAGCAGTTGGCACCTTCTTAGTTTCACTCTAATTTCCTTTTCTTTTTTTTATTAACTTTTTGTTTTTCAACGACCGATAAACGTTCATATTGATCGTTACTGAGATGGATGAATTCATTATAAAGCTTAGACAATTATTCTTCTTTTGAATTAACTTTCGACGGATAAATTAGGTCCGAGACCTAATTTTCCGCTTTTCCATTTGTGTTTCTATCACTTTATTAATTGCCACCTAACAATCTTTTCTATACTTGGCAGATTGATAAAAACAACTCTAAACACTCAAAACAGACTTTTAAAAATAACCTATCTTCTCAATATAGAAAAATTCCAACACATCTTTTTGTTCAAATTGCTTTTTGTAATATTAGCAGTTTTCCTTATTTAATTAAAAAAAAAAAAAGAGATTACCTCAACCATCCTAATAAGTTTGATTTTTTATTTATTTATAAAACAATTCTAAAATTCAAATAATATTAAATATATGAGCTTACGGGTGTGTCAGTGTTCATGTTGGATTAATATATTTTCTATCGGAAATTAAATTCCTTAAAAATTAGTAAAATAACTTCCCTTAGTACTAAAAAGTAGAGAAAATAATTTTTACAATTGATAGTATGTCCCATTAATTATATCGATCCAATCCTTAATTAACACACCAAACTTTGTGTAATTAGTTTTGTACTTTTGTTTAGCCCACCCTACAGTTGCATAGATGATGTAGTCCATTTTGTTTTATCAGAAAAGAGATCAAAATTTTCTTTTGAATTATACAAAATAAATTATTTATATCCTCGATTATGTTTTTGGATAAAAAATACTTTCGTTATTATTTTAGGAGATCAAAGATATCCTCGAGAGTTGTCACAAATTTTAAGTAATGTGACAAGTCATGTGGGACTAATACATCTACCTAACCATTGCTTGGTAGGATTTGTTACAATAAACTGACCTTCAGCGACGACTACATCATCACAAAATTCAATAATATCTCCACTAAAGATTTTTACTGATTTTTAGGTGTCAATTAGAGGGCTACAATAGCCAGTAATATTTAGTGGCAACTAAAAGTCGTCAATAAAATCTATTTTTTCAACAAGAGAAAATAGTAATTAATTTTCGATTACAACCTAATTTTCTAAAATCAATATATACATTTACTATCAATACTAAAAATATTCAATATTATTACGAAAAGATCATAAATTACCTTTTTAACTTGAATCTCCTACTACACAATGTATTATTCTATATTTTATGCTTTTACATATGACATGAAATTAAAAAACACAGTGTCTTCAAAATTCTCCTTAATCGACGTCATTTGTGATTTTCTAGAAATAATGTGCCTGTTATGAAAAAAATACTTAAACTATTCTTATAATCTAATATTAAAAATCAATGAAAACATTTAAGGACAATAATCTAAGATTTTGTTACCACTTCTGTCGCAGCTAAAGTTCCAATTTTCTTGTAATGAATTCTAATCGGCAATGCTTAAGTGGAGTGATTATTTTTAAGTAGCTTGCTACGTCACTAAAAAAATTGAATTGTTGACTCTTAAGGATATTTATAGTCTTTTGAAATAACAACAAAAATATTTATTATTTTAAAATATAACAAAAGATATAAATAATTTATTTCGCATCATTCACATATCCATTTTCCTTTTTTATTAATTCCTCTGTCAAGATTTGTAACTTTTGTATTGACTAGTTACTCAGAATTATCAGCTATACATAATATTAGTTACTCATATATATATTAATTGAATAACAGAAATATTGACAAACAACCTGTGTAAACAATTAAATTAAGAATAATGTAAGAAGAAGAAAATTATCAATATATTTAAAATTAAAACCAAATTTTAGTTCACATTCTAACTTATAATTTTTCGCTTATAAGTCAAAACCGAAAAGTCAAATCTAAATCTAACTCTCAATTATTTCTACCTATGTATTACATGCATACTTTTTTAATATACGACTTGTAAAGCGACTCAATCTATTTGACACTTACCCAAATTTTAATATTAATTCTTTTTCAACTTAATATTTAGGGTCCCTAATTCTAAAAATGATATAGGCCCTATTTAATTTCACTTATTAGAATGGGTCAGAAATTGAAGTGTTCACATCTCAACCTATTAAATATAGGTTTATTTGTTTTCTCTGACAAATCATTTATATACTCGGAATAAATTTTGATCCTTTCACAAAATTGGTATTATATCATTAATTATCATACAATAATTAAGATGAAAAAAAAGAATACAATAATTAAGACGTAATTTATTTAAAGAATTCATTCATATAATATCTTGTTACTAATTTAATTTATCCATTATCATCGTACAATTACCTTCAACATCAACTATGCACCTTCACCAGCAATCTCTACCACCATCAACCAATGGTGGAGTCACGCACAATGATTTTTTTAAAAAAAATATTTTTAAAATTGGGGATGAATCATAAAACGAAATGAAAAATTGAAAGGAGATTACAAGGTATAAAATTAAACTCACCCAATAAGATGAAAGTTTAGATAGTCAACTAAGTGGGCAGATTTATCAACATCCATCGCACAAATCACAAATGTCCCCGCCAATCATTACGACAGCAATCACCACTATTATCAATTACTATCACCATTATGCGGGCCTAATCGATCGCTGGCGAGTCCAATTGAACAAGTACGTGCGCGTCCAAACAAGGACATAATGAAAGGCAGGAAAAACCTTATCTTTTAACACAAAAAAAGTAAGCTTTTATCCAAATTTTGAGAAACAGAGTAACCAAAAGACTGTAATCGTATATCCATGGCGGTTTTGAGCTGCCAAACATACTTTATTAATTCTAAGAAAATTATAAAGACAAAGCCATTCATCTGTTGCTCATCATCATCATCTCAAAACAACAATGTGAAGGTAATTATAAATGGAGCTGCTAAGGAAATTGGCAGAGCTGCCGTTATTGCTGTCACTAAAGCTAGAGGAATGGAATTGGCTGGGGCTGTTGATTCTAATTTTGTTGGACAAGATATTGGACAGGTCAATTCAATTGCATGCTTCTTCATTTCCATTATTCACTTATAACAAAAAATTTGTTTTATTAATTTCAGGTTTGTGACATGGAAGAGCCTCTAGAAATACCAATAATTAACGACCTTACCATGGTCTTGGGTTCAATATCTCAGGTAACGTTTTTGCTTCCCTGGTGCCTTGAACGTACAATCTCAAAGTGAGAAGGTAAAGGGTGTTTACCATCCGAGCATGTCAAAAATTATGTTATTGAACTTGACCTTTTGACATTATGAAATTCAATTATTGCAGTTAAAAGCAACTGGAGTAGTCATTGATTTCACTGACCCTTCTACAGTTTATGACAATGTCAAACAGGTCCAATCTTCTTAATAGTGTCACTTGTTCAACAAAAACGAAAATTGAGAAGGTGGAAATTTATTATGATTTAATTTTGTTTTGTAGGCAACAGCATTTGGGATGAATAGTGTTGTTTACGTGCCCAGAATTAAGCAAGAAACTGTCATGGCTTTATCTATGTTATGCGAGAAGGCCAGCACGGTGAGGGTGCAGGGTGAGACTTACAAATTTACACAACAATTTCATCACATGACCAATTACATTTTCAAAACAATGGGTTTAGTACTTTAAGGTCGAGTCAATGGGCACGTTTATGTATTATGCCAAGAAATAATTCTGATTGTACTTGATTTTTGGCATTGATGTCAGGGTTGTTTGGTTGCACCAACTCTTTCAATTGGATCCATACTTCTTCAACAAGCAGCAATTTCAGCTTCTTTTCACTACAACCATGTTGAAATTGTTGAGTCTAGAGCTAATCCACTGGTAAGTACAACCCTGTGGCTGTTGACTTATTTTTATGTATATACACTAAAATGTTGAATCTTCTCGATTTCTTTAAATATTTATGAAGATTGTAGTTCCGCCACTTGGATGGAAGAAGATATTTTTCCGAACAACACATATAACTAATTGAGGGGAATTCTATTAATTTCAACACTAGAAGGGTCCCATGGCCATGACCTAACACCATCTCATATGTTAGTAATGCCATAAAATTCTTCTTTTCGAATAAAATATTAATGATGATAGTAAAGCTTAATGCATGGGTCCATAACCTAGCTGGATACAGCCAATTAGGTAACTAACCTTTGTGGAGAATTTATTGTCATCTTAATCAAACAGCAAATGCTAACAGTGACCCGCTCGTCCTTTCTACACCTTTACACTCCGAATCTTCTTCTTTATTCTTTTTCAGTCGGTATGATTCATAAACAATAACTTTAAGGAGTAGTCCTTGTCAATTTGTCATGGAGTTTGTATTTCACCTGTGAAATTTGAACAATTATAAGGTCGAAAAGTGACCAGTTGTTGTTATTTCTACTTCTCCACCACATCTTTGTAAGAGCCTAAACGACATGAGCAGGATCTATAGTGTTCCCACTTACTCTCCAACATGACTCGGACCCTCAACGTGTAGGTTGAGAGTACTTGAGCAGACCTCACTTGTTTCTCGTCTTTTGATTCTCTAGATCAGTTTAAACTAATTTTCTTAATACAAAGAAAGCGACTAGAGATTCAACTGATGCATTCCAAAGTTTACTGTCAATACTATTAATATTCTCGTACATCACGTCAATGATTGTATATAGTAGGCTCTGAACATTTCATGCATTTCAATCATATTAGTAGTTCGGAAAAGGGTCAAAATTGCCCCTGAACTATGTGCTTCGTTACATTTTGGGATCAAAAATACCCCCGCTGTTATCCTAAGAGAACACAAATACCCTCAAGAGTTAACACCCCAATTTTTTAGTGACGTGGCATGCCACATAGGACTAATCTCTCCACCTAAGCGTTGCCAACTAGGATTCATTCAAAAGAACTAGACCTTTAGCGGCGACAATAGTTGTCACAAAAGCCCAAAAAATCGTCACTAAAAGTTTTTAACATTAAATTCTAATTTTATATTTTTTTCTTCATTATTTTTTTAAAAAAACGCAAATAATATCGATTAAGTAGGAGTTTGAAGACACTGTTTTATTTTTATGTTGTATGAAAATGTATAAAATGTACAATGATGCATTATATAGTAGGAGATGTGAATCGAGAAGTAATTTTCGTGATTTTTCGTGATAATATTGGGTGCTTTTAATATTAATATTGCAAGTTATTTATTTTAGAAAATTAGGTTGCGATCGAAAATTAATTATCATATTATTTTTTTTGAAAAAATAGGTTTTACTATTAGTCGTCACTAAAAATAACTCATAACCTTTAGTGACGATTTTTTGGGCTTTTGTGGCAACTATTGTCGCCACTAAAGGTCTAGTTCTTTTGAATGAATCCTAGTTGGCAACGCTTAGGTGGAGAGATTAGTCCTATGTGGCATGCCACGTCACCTAAAAATTGGGGTGTTAACTCTTGAGGGTATTTGTGGTCTCTTAGGATAACAGCGGGGGTATTTTTGATCCCAAAATGTAACGAAGGGTATAAGTAATCTATTTCACATAGTTCAGGGGCAATTTTGACCCTTTTTCGTTAGTAGTTAGTATAAGAAGAAGAAACCTATCGTTCATGTAATGCTACTTATTGAATTACCAAAATCAGTGGTCAAGAGTAATGAAATTATTGCTGGCTGCAGGATTTTCCAAGCCAGGATGCAGTTCAAATTGCTAACAACCTTTCCAATTTGGGTCAGCTGTATAATAGAGATGACATTTCTAGTGATATTCCGGTAAGATGCAACAAATCTTACAGACAGTGCTTGCTACATGCAATTCATAGTTTTCAAGCTTGTAGTTGAACATAAAGAAGAACTATGAACTGTTAAATCCTTCAAAATAAGCCAAATCAAATAACATGAGAACATTTATAACATAAGAACGTTTATAACCCAGCAGAACTTTGGAGTAATTGGGTCTACGGACAAGGCAATTTCTTGACTTCAGGAACGTTCTGATATTTGGCTGCTTTTATCTTCTGTTCTTCAAGGCAAGGGGTCAAGTTCTTGGGGAAGACGGAGTGCGTGTTCACAGCTTGGTTCTACCAGGGCTCACATCTAGTACATCAGTTTACTTCTCAAGGCCAGGAGAGGTATGTTGCTGAACCATACTCTCGGTTCACTACGGTAGACAGTGGCCATAGATTGTTGTATATCTTATGGAAAATACCTTACACAAACACTCCTAGGAATTCTCCATAGCTTGAGATGTGTCAATAGACGTTGTCCGATATTTCTCCCGGTATAGGTGTGTACCCCGAGATTCAACAAGCTCTTCTAGTATCTAATTAGCAGCCAAAATCTAATAAAGATTTAATAGAGAAGAAAACGCAGCAATAGAATCATAATCAGGATTATACTTTTGCCCATTTCATGAAAGTAAATGCAAAGAATTCTATGTAGGCAACAAAAGGGCTCTAACGTTCTGAAACAACATCAAAGATTAAAGAAAAAGAAAAGTTAGAGCCCTTTTGTCTCTTTTGTTGCCTATATAAGATTCTTTGGGTTTGCAAAGTGTAATCCTTCCTGATTATGGTTGTATTGTTGGGTTTTCTTTTCCATTAAATCTTTGTTAGATTCTGGCTCCTAGTTTGATACTAGAAGAGCTTGTTGAATCCTGGGGATGCACCTATTATAGTAGGTGAAATATCCTTAAGGACTATGTCTTTCGACACGCCTCAAGCTAAGGAGAATTCCTACAAGTGTTCGTGAAGAAAGGTAGTAAGATTTACAACATAGATCCCCCTTGTATTTATGAGAATCTCGTTTGTAACTGTTGTTGATCAGGTTTACACACTCAAGCATGATATCACAGATGTGCAATGTCTCATGCCAGGCTTGATTCTGGCCATTAGAAAAGTTGTTCGCCTCAAGGTACCATCGATTAACCATTTCTTAACATATTTCAGCATCGATTTGACAGACTACACAACACTCTTTGTTTTCCCTTGACAGAACCTGGTCTATGGCTTGGAGAAGTTTTTATAAGAACAGATACTAAGAGGCTAAAGGGACCATAGGCAACACTGAGATATCTTGTAAAGAGTACATGAATGGAGAGATATGAAAGACGGATGCAGCCAAGAGAGAAATTCCCAATATACTGCTGTCAAAAGAATGTTACAAAAATGTCGGATCACAATAAGCAACTTATTAAACAGCTGATAAAATCTGAGAATATATTTTTTTTCCATGTCGCCTAAAAGCCGGAATATAGAAATTGTACTCTCTAAAAGATGTCAAACTTAAACTGAATAATATCTCACCACCCTCACACCCCACCTTTTTTTTCGAAACTCATACTTCCAATCTAAATTTGAGACAGCTCTTCATTCTTATTGCAATTCTTCTTTCCTCCCCCGCCTCACACCTGGTTGACAGGTAGTAATTAGTAAACAGCATTTGTTTTACTTAAAATTTCACCGAGGGAAGCTCAAGTTGCATTTTGGTATCAAATCCATCTCCGTGCTCTAAACATAGAATCCAGCCAATGGAGCCGCTAAATCATTGTTGTTATTTTAATTTTTTTACCTTTTCCTCTTTAGATTCTTGCTCCTTACATACTCTATAAAGATTCATCATTAGTTGTATATTCTTACACATCAAAGAACCAAATTCCAGCCATGGCATTTCGAAGACTTAAAAAGTAGTTGTAGTTCTAGTCGCACAATCGAAAGAACTCCCTCAAATACAGATTTCAATAGAGTACAAGGAGATTTCAAATTTTGCCTATAAAGGAACAAAGCAAATTGCCACAGGATGCTGTACACTTTAAATTGACATTTCACATGATCAAGATAAATAGCCAAAGACTAGAAAAATAAGAGACTATTCAATCCAAGCTTACATACGAACCAATGACTAACCTTAAAGCTAATAATTAAGACAGTTGGCTTCTAACTGTTTAAAGAAAAAATATATATATATATATATATATATATATATATATATATATATATATGTATATATGTATCACTAGGCCTACAGAACAGAGGAATATTTTTATATCTGAACTTCATAGAATGTATAGCAATTTCTCCTATTGCACAAACCATCCTTATGATGGATCATTTGCAATATACTGACATGCTCAAACAGAACCAAGTATAGTAATTTGCAGAAAATAAATAGAGAAAGGACAAGTAAAGCCAATAAAAGCAATAAAGAAAATATAATCAGATGGGGAGGTCCTAGAGACTAAAGGAAGCCATACCCTGGGTCATTAATTTGCTGAGCACCATTAAGAAATGTTTTGCGAGCTCCCATTAAAATCTGGGATATGGAATTAAAACTCATAAATTTTCATTAACCTCTTTTGGTAATTAAAGCATGTAATGTTCTCCAACCACATACTATCCAGATTTGCTGTTCTAAGAAAATCTTTAGTGTTGAGATGTACATATGGAGTACTATTTTTTGGGGACAAGCTAAGGTAAATAATTTACACAGCAAGACAGAAGAATTTAATGGTTCATGATAGTTTATGGTTTCGTTCAAGATTTTTGGAGCTATTACTCAATATTGCAAGAACCTACTGATGGTCAAAGGTAAATAACTGTGTCACCTACATGAATGCAACTATGCCAACACTTATGCACTGGGTCTCATTGGAACTCTGTAGTGAAGCACTTACTAGAAAGAGTGTTGCCACCTACATAACAAGTCAAACAGAAGTTATTGTCACCTACATTACCCCCAGTTTGATCTACCACAGCATCATGACCCACCATTATCAATAAATAAGCATTATTTTTTCTATTAGGATATCTAGTATCTTTATGCATGAAGATAACCAATTTGGTCTTTATGGCCAGACTCTCTTATAGATTTCAACCCACATTCTAAATAGGGTCCTCTTATCTCTTTGATGTTGTTTTACACCTATCCAGATTTAGCAACCTTCGGATTGAAGCAGACAGTAAATGTGGTTTAAGTCTTTAAGAAATGATTCTTTGTCCCAGAAACAGTTTTATCCCTAGAACATTTTAAACATTATTCAAATCAGAACCAAACTAAGCTACTCAGTGCAAGCTCTGCTTAGAGAATTCAGATGTGAAAGATCCTAATCTTACTCAGCAACTTGATATCAAAAATCAGGAGGACCAACTGTTTGCGTGGAATTTGTGGGATGATTAGGTTCAGTATTGACCATTTTTCTTGAAATTTATGAGGGCCGGTGATGTTTATTACAAGGGAAGTTCAGGTGCCATGCATTTCTTGACCATATTATTGCATCCCTACTTAATATGATGCTACATGCCCTATCGAGCTAGCAGAATGTAGCCTGATTTATGGAGAGAAATGAAAAAATGAATAAGCTTATATTCAGGCGGGTTGAACCAAAAGAGGATCTACTACATACAAAAAATTGTGTCTATACCCTTCTGGAGGGGAAAGACTTCAAATAATTTACAAATACCACGGCGTCTTGAATGAGACTTGTTATATCATAAGTTCTGGATACCAGCTGCTAATCTTGCTACGGTCAGAAACTAAGCTTTCACTTATTCTCTTTCCACAGTGAGCGAGGGAGGAAAGGGTGAACTAACACATAAAGCTTAAATCAAAAAGACTAGCTATTAGATTTCAACAGCAGAAAACTGAAATATTAAATACATTCAGAATAAAATGTCATGGATAATATCCATCGCAAGTTTATTAAGTACCATCTACCAAAATATAACTCTTCTTGACTATCTTTTTTACAATAGCGTGTCAAGCATGCAATGCACACCATGGGTGAAACTTTTTCCAAAAGTAAACATTGAATCCTTCGCTGATTTAAGTATATGGTAAAGAAATAAGACATCTAGCAGCAAAAAGGTTAACTTAAATATTTGCCTAGGGCAGCGAGTAGAACCAAGAGATGTCAACATAAAACGGAAACTCAACTAGTACACACCGTAGCATATCTGCAACCAAGATTGCACCTAATCGCAGCTTTGAAGCTTTATGGATGTCATTAAATTTGCTCAATGAGCAAATTTTGAACAATTTTTTTAAATATATGTAAGTAATTTTCAGCAGCATTTGTTTATAGCATACTTTGAAGAAATATTAGAGGCTCCATAGATCTGCATGGACACACTTACCTCCAAACTTCTTCGCGACAGCTCCAACCCACGATCTATCTTTATTGTTGTATGCGTAACTATTGCTGGAAGCCACAAGCACAAAACCATTATTCTTCCACTTCTGGCTGGAAGCTGAGGTTTCAGACTGTATTAGAGGTTGCACGAGGAGAGAACGGGTTCCTTTTGGAAGCATCTCCCACACTTCAGAGTCTAGATTATCACAAAAATGTGGAGAACCACATAACGTAACTTAGTTATAATCAACAGTGTAGTTTTCACCTTCATTCAAACTAGACAATGCGTAATTTACTATTCGAATGGACATCTCCTTCATAGAAACGCCATTAATAAATGAATACCTGAGACCTGTGGAAAATAAAGTGTCTCCTTCAAATCACGAAGACCACTTTGCTGGATCTGTTTCTCAAACCAGTCACATAAGTGAGCTTTCAATACATCTTTTGGTGTTCTCCAGTAGCCACGAGCACAAATTGTATCTTGAAGTGAGAAAAGCTACAAAATCAACGTAACCTTCACAGTTGTAAGTTTTGAAACTTAAAAATTGTATCTGTACTATCTTCTTGAAAGATCTTCTGTGACTACTCCAAGTTGATACAATCTTGTCTATGGATACATACCACTGATATGCTGCTTGTGTTGCGCAACAAAACATAGGTTCCCCATGCCAAA
This sequence comes from Solanum sitiens, assembly GCA_016801875.1. Classification (NCBI taxonomy): domain Eukaryota; kingdom Viridiplantae; phylum Streptophyta; class Magnoliopsida; order Solanales; family Solanaceae; genus Solanum; species Solanum sitiens. The sequence continues at coordinate 1,330,641 of JABWTJ010000060.1, forward strand.
TCCTCCTTCAGAATATCTGATATGTTCTCTGAAATGACAAAGGCTTGCTCAGCATCTTCAGGAAGATTTCTTTCTTCTACTAGAACTGAACCCTGAATCCAATTTAGTCATTAACATATCTTAAGATTTATTTTCAATAGCATATCTTCCAGTTTAAGAAGGATGCTATAGACCTCATCTCTTAAATATCTACATAAAATATGAATACAACAGGTTAAAGGAAATTAACCATCGAAATGAATATCATATAAGCATGTTCCGAACCTCTCTGGTGCTAAAGATAGAACAATGAATGCAACATGAGTGACCAGATGTAGTTTCAAACTTGAGTGAATATCATATAAGCATATCTTCTTCTTTTTTTCTAAAACTTGGTTGATGCTTGGTCCATTCATTTGCTGACAAAAGCTAAAGTGCTTTAACTGAACCGATAATAACGGCATTTAAGGGGCCGGGCATTAAAAGCATTAAAGAAACCAATTGCTCGTAATGTCAATACTAACGAACCATAAAAATCTCTGTTGGGTGGAATCACATCTTGGACTACAAGATAGTTGTCCTATGCAGGCAGAGTCCATTTGATTAACAATGTATTATATAAACATTCTGGTCCCAAATTTTTGTTCAGCCAAAGAGAATTATTCAACTGACTGAGGCCACCAGTAGAAGATTCTAATGGACAGGAGGAACTGATATATCTGAAAGAGCTTTGTTAGCTTGGAGAAGGTTTGCTATCCAAAATCATCTGGAGGGCTACATATCCTTGATATTTTCGCATGAAATAGAGCTGCAGGCAAATTACTATGGAACCTATGCAAAAAGAGTATACGGGTACAGTGTGTACATGTATACTACAGAATGGGTAGCATAATATGGGAGGCTGTACCTAGACAAACAGCTTGAATGGTACAAAAGGTTTTAGAGGCAAAGAATATGACGAAGATACTCTAGTCATGGCGTCTGAAATGCAGCAGAAGAAAACCTTTTCCATAAAAAGAATGTATCAAAAGATGAGGGGGATATTTCAAAAGGTTACATGGAGGAGGCTGGTATGTAATAACCATGGATTCCCTAAGTGGATCTTCATCCCGACTTTAGCAGCATGTGGTAATCATAGCACTAGACACAGATTGGCTCAATGAGGTATAACAAAAAACTAGGTTTGGATGTGGTAATCATAGCTAGAATTTGGATGAATTAGGTTCAGCAGAATCACATGGGAAAGGGAAGAATGCAGCTGCTGAGATCTGCCGAATGTCCTTTGCTGGCTGCATTTATTACATATGCACATGAGCTAAGATTAGAGAAGCTAAATTTCTAACCTTAGAATAGTAGCTTGGATACATAGTTGCAGACATATGCAACTTCAGTTACTTGTTTGTTTCTGTACATATTTCCACTTCTCAATTAAATATATCCTGATTTTTAATTTGATAATTTATAAACTGATCAGGCTCAAGTAAATTGCTTGATTTGTTTTAGCAGCCAAGGATGTACAGAACAAATGGTGCATTTATCTCAACAGAAAATACATAGACAGAGAAATTACCTTAAGAAACTTCCCAAGGTAAGGAACTATAACAGAGAACAAAGCCAGAAGAAGACCTAGAACTTCCGTTCTCTGTAGAAAACAGAATACACTGGATTAAGATTACATTTGCAGAGATCAAATATGAAAAGAGTTGAATACAATTATTGACTCACTAGCTGCGCTGCGGTGATGGCTGATGAGTCTGAACCGTGAAAGTGATTCAATACCAAAAGAAAACCAGATGCATAGCCAATGTATCTCGGCAAATAAGATTCGTCCAATCCAGGTATTCCTTTGAAGGAATAGCCAACACAGGCACAAATTTTAGAGACTAGACAATACATGCGTATATACTGATTGAAATCGAGAGACAAATAGAAGATTTTTGGGTCTACCGAGAGTGAAACGAAGCACGGAAAGGTTAAGCTGTTGCTGTTGAGCATTGGTGCTTTCGGTAGAATTCTCGAGACGACTATAGACTATCAATGATGATGACTTTCTGGTTTTCCGGCACCGGAATTCCGACGGCCATATGGATTTGCCGTATCTTTTCACGGGAAACACTGACGGCGTTAATGAATTCAACAATAGACAGGTATAGCTCATTTTCGGTAGCTTCCGTCTCCCTCCGGCAAACGGATAATGTCAGTGAAAACCTCGCCGTCGGCTAAGCGTCGCCGGAATGTTGTTGTACCACGCTCCAGTAACGAGCGTGTTCTATTGAATTCTCAAAGAAAATTAAAAGAAATTGGGAGTTTTCTTTTTTTTCTTTTTCCTTCTCTTTTTTACTGGATAAAATAAAAAGAATGTACGGAGTGAGGACTAAGACTGGCAAACGGACAGGACCGGGTCAACAGGATTGGTTTTACCGGAATCGGTATCGGTATCGGATTTTTCTTATCGGATTTTCTTATCGGTACCGGATTTTACCGGATCGGATTTACCGGAAAAACCAAACTGTTCCGCCCGGTCCGGTAGTAACCGGTTTGGAACCGGTTTGGACCGGTTTGGAACTGGGTCTTACCGGTTCATCCGGTACTTTTTTTTTTTTTTTTTTTTAATTTTTCATTTTTTTTAATTATTATTAAATTATTATATAATATTATATATTTATATTAAACTTCAATTGAAAATTTAAAGTTTATATAAGTTTGAAATTGAATTTATACTTTAAAGTTTATATTGAATTTAAAGTTTTTGGTTGAACTTAGTTTTATATTGAATTTAAAGTTTAAACTTTATATTGAATTTAAAGTTTGAAATTGAATTTAAACTTTAAAGTTTATATTGAATTTAAAGTTTTAATTTAAACTTATATTAAAATAATTAAAAATTAAATTTATAAAATGACATGATAAATAGAAGAGACTATTATAAAAGAAAATCAAGGCGAATAGCCGTATATTTATTCAAATAAATAAATTATACAATACAAATATTAGAAAGAGAATAAGAGTACATAATTTAGGAGGAATTGAATATTAATTAATATACTAACAATTGCAATTTTTTTTAAATTCTTTTTGTAAATTTAGTATCATTTGAAAATTTATGAGAAAACAAGCAAAATAATATAATAAAAGAGATAAAACAACTAAATTAATAAACAAATAAAAATTAAAGTTGAAAGTTGGAACGAATGTACCAAACGTCTACATATAAGTAGACGTATAACAAAGCCGGATTTGGTAGATGCCTATTGTAGCTTCCGAAATTCAAACTCCAACTCAATATCACAATATAATAATTAATAATTTATGAGAGATTTAAAATTGAGACTTTGAGAGATTGTACAAGATTGTATAAGTAGTGAATTTGTGATTTAAAATGAAGAAAAAGGGTATATTTATAGTATAAATGGATTAGAAAGGGGTGGGGGGTGCTACTAGACCGTTTTGGGCCCCAGCCCAACGGCTAGAAGGGCCCAACGGTCATAAAACGGATACATAAATTTAAAAAAAAAAAAAATTAAAAAACGGCTAAATCGGACCTTACCAGATCGGACCGGTCCAGAACCGGTTCTTACCGAACCGGTTCAACCGGATAAAAAACCGGGAACCGATTCGATAACCGGTCCGGTATACAAGAAGACCGGTTCCTTACCGGTTCAACCGGTACCGGACGGACCGGTACGGGAACCGGCCAGGAACCGGACCGGACCGGATCAAAACCGGTCCGTTTGCCTGCCTTAGTGAGGACGCATCCAATTATGGAGAAATTTTATTTTGCATGTCACACAAACAATTATATTACCCAAAGTTAAGTGGTTTAGATGGTTACCTAGTTAGTTTGAATACGATATTTACTTCGATAACTATTAAAATTTACTATATTATGTAATGACAAGATTTTATTTTTATATGACGAACAATTGATGAAAATTGATAGTGTGTTGTAAAATTTATTGTTTTTGTAATGATGAAAGGTTATAAAGCGATCAAATTAATGTGATTATGTTGTTATTTTTTTTTTGTTATTTTATATTTCTTTATTAATAATTATTTTTTATTTTTTATTCTCTTTTTAGATATAATAGTGCTATATATTTTTTTTAGGTTTATTCTTTAAATGGTTGATGTGTAACATTAATTATGTAATTATGCAATCTTCAATTGTATTTATCAAGATAATGTATGATACAGTATAGTACTATATATTCTGAAATAATAGATATTAATGTGATATTTAGCTATCAATACTAATACTAATTTGTTAAGTTAGTTAATGAAAATTTGTTAGATTAGTTATCATCAATGTTAATACTTAATTAGTAAAAAATTATTAATTAATTAACTATGTGTGCCTTGGATGCACGCCAGGATCCATAGAAATAGATCAAAAAGTTTTGTACATACCAGGTTTATGATTAATATGTTATGTTCAATATTCGTTTTGTTGGTGTTTTAGGTTTTTATATTACGAGATCTAAATCGTAATTTTTTAGATGTTATATTTTTTCATGATCTAAACTCTAGTTTTATTAGTACCTACATTTTTTCAAGTTTTTAGTTGTATTTTAGATCTTGAAGTTAAGATCCAACCCTAAATCTTTTGAAGTCATAAAAAACCTAAACTCTGATTTTTAAGTATGTATATTGTTTCAAAGCTGAGAAAAATGTTTGAAATATTCGAACTTTGACTGAAATTTTTATAATAATCTCGAACTTTGGGAAGGACCTTTTACCCCTACACTACTTAATAGTGCATTTTAAAGGTATATATATGTGTAGTGGACATCATAAATTATATATAGTAACTTGTCCACGTGTGCATATATATACACCTTTTAAATACAATATTAAATAGTGCAAGGGGTAATAAGTCCAGCTCAAAATTTGAAATTGCTACCGCAATTTCGATCAAATTCGAATATATTTCAAACCTTTTCCACTTTAAAGTTTATGTTGTTGGTATTTTAGATCTTGAAGACTTAAACCCTAATTCTATTTAGGTTTATTTTGTTTGTGTTCATTTATCAAACATTTTTGCCAACTACTTCTTCTTAACATGATTTACACCTCTTTTTGGTGAGTTTGAAGTTTGTCGTCCGTTATCATATCATTCATAATATTTTTGGTAAGTTTGAAGTTTAATGTTCGTGAAGAATCTAATCAAATATTTAGTTTGCACGATTATTAAATATTGTTTCACTAGTTAGAAAGTGCAATTACATGTATATAAGCACAAACTAGATCATAAAAGTCACAATCTAAAATCGTATATGTTACAGTCGTTCGCTTCAACACCTTTTAAAAAAGATACCTTCAAAAAAACTTCACACAAAATTACGGAATTGGAGAAGGAACCAACACTTTTTGGAGAGAAAAACCTTCAAAGAATCTTCATACAAACTTTATGAAATTGGAGAAGGAAGAAGTGAAATTGTAGAGTGTTTTCTTTTCACATGCATGGATCCGAGTTGATCCGTTCCAATTTTCTTAGGTTCGTTAATTGTCTATTTCAATTAAACTAGTTTACGATTAACTAGTTAATATTTTTTAAAAATTCGCAAGTATACATATCATATGCATAACAATTAAATAATAATTTTCACTCTAAAATTAATTAACTAATTAATAGTTTTTTAAAACTAATTAAGAATTTTAACTATATTGATAATAACTAATCTGACAAAGTAATATAAATATTAGTATATAGCTAAATAACACATCGATAATTAAATCAGCTAACTAATTATCACATTAACAAATAATTAGCTTAACTAGCATGCATGATGCATGTTTTGAAAATAATAATTAAACAAAAATATAAATAACATAATTAACAGACAATAAATATTAAAAAAAAGTATGAAAAGATATATTTTATTTTCCTCATAACACATCTATATTGTACGCTATATAAATCTATTAATAATAACATTTGTTAGATCTGATATGTTAATGAAATTTATATAGCACATTAAAATGTATTATAGGTGAATTCCACCAATGTTATTTAATCGCATTATTTTGGTCACTTTTTATTTTCCATTCGTCTATCATTTAAATTTTGGACTTATACATGGATATAGATGTACTAGAGTTTGGATAACGTTAGAAAATAAAATGAAAAAAAAAGTGTTTATTATTACGTAATTATTTTATTTGTAAACAATTACTAATATTGCTAGCCTCATCTTTCCATCCCGTGAATATACTAATGATAATGAAAAGGAAAAAAGGGAGAAAAGAAATAATAACAACAACGAATTCCACCGGTGATGCACATTAAACATGTTATTATTATTACAATATTTTATATATTATATTCAATTCTACCAATGAGTTCCAACAGAAAATCAAAGCATAAAATATAGTCTTTGCTTTAATTTATTTAACTTTTGAAAGCAAACTGGTCAAAGATTCTCCACTCACTATCCTTTCTTATTTTTTCGCTTTATATTTCTCCTTCTTCTTCCTCGTATATTTTTTTTAAAAAAAATACCCCACCTCCATTACACCTACCTAATTAAAACAAAAATCTCAATAGCTCAATTAATTAATTATTTATCATAATTCATCTAGTAATGAATAAAATTGTGGTACTGTTATAATAGTTAAGTTTTAATTTCTATAGATAAAGTCTAAAAAGGATAAACTATATGAACATCTTATTATTATTTGTATAGAGATATTGTTTTTTCAAAAAAAAAACTTGAATTTTAAATAACAGATATCAAAACAACCTTTTAAAAAAAAATAGTACAAAAGAAAAGACATAACAAATACTCATGAAAAAACATTATATAATATTTACTACAATCTATCTATCAAGAAAAATAGAAGTAATTAAGACATATATAATTTATTTGTGATGGAAAATTCATAAGGATATAAATTTTAGAATATTTTCGGTTAGTTTAGATTTCAATGACTTTTACTGTCACATCATCCATTTAAATTGATAGTAACGTTGTCGCCAAGCAAATCAAACAAGTCAATATATTTAAGAGTACAACATTTTAATAAAAAATAAAAATGTATATACACCAATGAAATTAGACCTATTTTATTTGAAAGAGTACAACATTTTAATAAATGATAGGAAACTAGAAGAATAAACGCATTGGATGTAATATAATTAGTAAGACACAGCCATCTATCTGATGGAACATGCGAATGAACGTAAACATATATATAAAATCAAATATACTTACATATAAAATAGACAACAATTATAAAATGAGATTTATCTAAACACTTGTTTTTAAGTCTTTTTCACGATTTGGATCGTCGTAAGCGACCTCCACATCAACTCTTCAGTGAGAGAATAATTTACCAACACCTCAGTCATTTTAAGGAATCAAATCATAATATAGAATGTTAAGAAACGCACTCATAAAATAATAATGAAGGAAGTTTCATAAAATCAATTCATTATAAAAAATTATTGCGGAAAATGACTCACTAAAATCTGAAAGTCATAGTAACAAAACTCTAGAATAAGAAGATGCAAACCCAACAAAAAGAAATAAGTCTAAAATCTAAAATGTTTATGTCTGTAAAAGATGGATAACGAGATAAAGAAGAATTTATGACAGTCCAAAAGAAGTAGCTTACCTTTGGATTCAGATGTCTTGTTTCTCACAACTGAGGTCTCAAAGCAGCCGTCTGATTATGTCATGTACTCCATAAAGAAAGAGCAAGTACAATATGAGTACACAAATATCATGTACTAGTAGGATCATAACGTGAGTCCAAAAGTCCAAAACATGTATGTAAACAAATAACTAAGTAATATAGGCCAACACATACCAACAATCACAACATAATACAGATTTCCAATCACCGCCTTAACTTAACCAATGCATGAAACTAGGGGTGTCAAATGAGCGAATTGTTTTGAAATTGGAGATATTAAAATATGTTAAACTACAAATTGAGTTGGGTTCTGACCTACCCAAGTTTACTTTGGGCTTAAAACATGTTGGGTCTTAACCAACCCAATTCAACTCTTAATCTCAATAATTTTAATATATTGTTATTTAAATTTTATAACCATAATTTGAGTTTCAACACAAGAAAATTATAAAAACGAAGTTATAAATGGATAGATAAATCCTAAAAAATATAAAATTGATAGCAATTCATACCTTCAATATAAAAACATACATTACATCAATGCAAATAACGAATCTTAAAATAGTTTGAAATTGGAGATTAAACTGGCTCAATTAATGATTCTCTTAAAATTGGTTAAGACTTGAATAGGTTGAGATTGAACTCAATTTAAATTATCTTGAGCCCAACAATAAAAATTATGAGCAGGTTACCTATAGTTGGGCTCATTTTTACACCCCTACATGAAATTTATCCCATATGATCACAAAATGCACATATTTGATGCTCTCAGAGAAATCACACACAAATTGTTAGTATACTAGTGCGGTACTCGAACCAATTAGTGTTAATATTTCATAGTAGGTGTGGTATTCGAGCCAAACGTTAGTATCCTATACCGATGTGATACTCGAGTCAATAATCAATCAAATCACAAATATCAGCGCAATCACAATAAACAACCCAGTTGAACCCACTAGTAATAATCAAGTTCATTCCATGAGATTATCACATGAAGTCACTCCACATTAACCTCCTTGCATGTTTTTCCTCCATATGCATTAAACAAATAATACTACAACACAATTAACATGCACATATTACATATTTTGAAAAACAGACAAACCCTCGTCTACCTCAAATCAAGAGTTGAAAACTCTAAAAACCTGAATTTTCCATTTTTGTAATGCCTCTACTTGTTTTTGGTCAAAACATTAATAAGTCAAATAATAATCAATCAATAATGACCTAACAATAGCGGGATTATGATCAAATCCTAAACCCCATGTCATTCTCGTGATCATTCTATCTAATAACGATTCTTTCCACCATTAATGCAAATTAAAATTCTTTCTCAAGATTATCAACCTTAATTCTAAGGCCCGAGAATCAAAATACAAGTTGAGGAAGTAATTAATTTACCCTTATCGAAGAGATTGTGGAAAAATTGAAAAATTTTCCTTTCCAATTCCAAGAACAAAGTTGCAGACAATAAGAGGTTTTGAGAACTTTTCTACACAAAATCTCGACTGACCCTGATAGAGCGGCCTTGCTTGGCTTCTCGCTATAGCGGATCAATAAACTATAGCGGCAGAACCCCACTACAACAACGTGACCTCTACTATAGCAACTTTCTCTGGATAATAACTCAAACTTCTCCCCAAAATGCCCCATTTGAAACGCACCTTCGAACGTTGACATTTTAAATCATCTCTGCGTCCATTTCGATATCAAGAGTTTTACTCACCCAAATTTGATTCTGAATAGCCTTATGAATTTTGTAATGTCATACCTACTAGAAAACGTTATCAAACTTAGACATATCACCCAACCCTTTCCCGAATTGTCCTAGACCTCAAGTCACTCAAATTTCATTACAAACTTACCCTAAAAATTTTCAAGTTACTACCTAAATTTTTTTTAGACCCAAAAATTTCACCAACAATCTACTCGTAACTATCAAAAAGGATTGCTACACATTTGCACAAATTCATCAATGTCGTAAGCATTGTGATCCTTTGCTATGTATTGTAAATTTGTAATTAACATTATATCAGAGAACCACATTTTAGGATATAAAATCATAGTCTAAAAAATGTAGGTTTTCTTTAAAGACACATTTAAAAAAAGAAGATAAAATCCATCCTAGATTGTAATTAAAATTATTTGTATATGATCTGAAATTGAGCTCGCTTGAAAGTCACATTTAACAAACCTATGCTTCAAAAATAACATAAAACCAAACATCATAAATGTTTGATATTGATTATATTCAACTACAACTTCTTCCTCTATGTCTTTACCAGAGTGATATGTATAATTTATTTAAACACCAATATACAAGATCCATTCATCGACAATTATTAAAAAATTTAAGTTGGCCTCCTCAAAACTTAACTAGGCAAGTTATTATCCTCCATAATTTTAAAATTAAATTTAAATCTGAAATAGTAAAATTATAAAAATTATCTAACTATAGTTTTACAATAAAAATAAAAACTCCTAAACCTCAAAAAAGTATACATGTTATGCATCAAGTGTTACACAAATAACAAACTTTACTTATAAATAACAAAATTGGTTTAGATCTTAGATCTTTTTAAATTTAACAACACAATAATCATAAACCTAAAAGGTGTACAAACGGTAACAATGAATAATCTCATTTTGTGTAAAGATTAATTTAGAATGATCACGTCGTTATTTTAATACATTTCTTTTGAAAAATGTAAAAACATTATTATATGCGCTTGTTTACACCTTTCATAGAATTTTATCTTTCATAAAAAATTAAAGAAAAAATGTAATAATAATAATTATATTTCTTAAAATAATTAACTATATAAGGAAATTTCTATATACATGTACCAAATTTTAATATTTCTAAGAATCATTAAAACTATTACGATCAAACGGTGGTGATGGTTCCACCTCTAGCTGGCATGACTATAGAGAATCACTGCCTTTAAACGAGACCTACATTGTTAAATCCTCCGTTATAAGATCAACCAACAAAATAACGCCACGTGTATCATCAACCCTACGGCCTCGTATGCCCACCGTTTGATCTGAGCACCGCCTACGTGATCTTATTACAATTGCAACGTGTCCATTATCAACCGGCTACAACCGGTTTTTGTAGGGTTAAGTACGGGTCAAGCCGGTCATTTACCTGGACAATTCCCGCTAGGTATAAAAATCTGTCATCGAAGTTTTCTCCGATTAATAAGTCCCTAAAATCTATCGCTCTCTCTTTCTCTCTCTGGTTTTTGCTCTTTCAAGGTTCGTAGCTCTTCCGTTACACTCTAGTTTTTTTTTTCTTTTTTTTTTCTTCATTTTAATCTATGTTGCTTTAAGCTTTTTTCCTTTTTTGATGTTGGTTGTAATTGTTAATAGCATGATTTTGATGAGCTGCAAGATGAGAAATTGTGAGTTGTTTGTTGTGTTGCTTGATCTTATGATGTTAATTTCCAGTGGGGTGAAGCTGATGCTGCTAATCAGAAGATGAATTAATGTTATAGCGATGTCTCTTGTGTTGAATTTGCACAGGATTCGAGTAATTTTCACTGATTTTTGGGGGTTGGGTTGATGCTGAAATGTTAGATTTTGAGTGTTTGTTTGATTTCACATTTTCCACTGGAATTTCTAATTAAAGAGTATCTGTGTTTAAGCCAGGAAAAAAAAAGAATCTGTTTTTTTCTATTTATTTTTAGTTGTTTGTAAGATTAGGGTTTTGATGGATTTTTCTTCCTTTTTTGTCTGTATGGCTACAATGACGATATAGGGTTTCGATTTTGGCTCTCTTATACATGCATTTAAACACTTTTTATGTTGTGTTCTTCACCTGGTGGATACATGATCTCTGTTAGTGGCTCTAGGATTTTCACTTAGGAGGTCCAAAAATTAAAATGTGGTACCTTTTCAAGTTTTGAACTTGGAATCTCAAGGTAAATTTTGAACCCTCTAAACCGATAAACCTACCTCTTGTCTTGTGTTCCTTCAAAATCTCTCTCTCTCTCTCTCTCTCTCTATATATATATATATACCCAAAAAACTAAGAAATTACTTTTATATATACAATGTAATTTTTGCAAAGGGGGTTTGGGTGAAACCCTCCGAACCCCTAATCTGCCCCTAGTAGCTGCTAGGATAGGAAGTTTCTACTTTTATTCAAAGCTTGGTATGTCAAATTGGGTTCTTCATAGGTATATTGTTGTTCCTGTTTCTTTTTTTTTTTTTTAAAAGAATGATATGTGTGTAATCTTTTTGTCACTACACAGGACAAAAAGATCTGGTGCTTCATTTGGTTGGCAAAGATAGTAATATAATCGGATGTTTTGATGTTTCCAGATTGGTTGATGAAATTTTGAAGGTTATATACGAAGGCTTAAATTTAGTTCTGCGCTCTAGAGCCTGAAATAACACAAGGGGTAAGCACTGGAGAGGTACTTGGATTCCAGCCACCAGGGGATTGTGCCTCCAATGGCGCCTTCTCGTGTGGCTGGAGGGATGGCACATTCTTCTTCAAGTTCTGGTATCTTTTTCCAAGGAGATGGGCAGTCTCAAGTTGCGGGAAATTCTCACTTGACTTCATCTTTTGGGAATTCATCAAATTCACTACCTGGAAATGCACGGTCAAGCTTGGGTCCTCTTTCTGGGGATGTCAGTAATACAGTTTTGAATAGTGTAGCAAGCTCAGGTCCTAGTGTTGGGGCAAGTTCATTGGTTACGGATGCCAATTCTGGACTTTCAGGGGGTCCCAATCTTCAGAGAAGTGCCAGCATTAATACGGAGTCCTACATGCGGTTGCCTGCATCACCGTTGTCATTTTCTTCTAATAACATAAGTGTGTCTGGTTCATCAGTCATGGATGGATCCTCAGTGGCTCAGCAAAGCTCTAACCAAGATCCCAACTCCCAACAACCTCAACATAATCAGCAGCGTCACGGAACTTCTAGTGCCACCTCTTTGCCAACATCTCGAGTTGGGCAGGTTCAGCTGGCCAACGGTCAAGGCCTTAGGCTTCCAGGATCATTCACCCAGGATCCAGTTGCTTTGTCACAGATGCAAAAGAAACCGCGGCTAGACATCAAGCAAGATGATGTTATGCAGCAGCAAGTTCTGCAACAGTTGTTGCAAAGACAAGATCCTGTGCACATGCAGAACCCCAGTCCTCAGTTACAGGCCTTGGTTCAGCAGCAGAGACTGAGGCAACAACAGCAACAGCAGCATCAGTTGTTGCAGTATCTTCCACCGTTGCAGAGAGCCCAGTTACTGCAGCAACAGCAGCAGCTGCAGATAAGGCAACAAATTCAACAACAAAGCGTGCAGCCTGTATCAGGAATGAAGCGTCCCTCTGATGGTGTCTTGTGTTCTAGACGGTTAATGCAATACTTATATCATCAACGGCAACGACCTTCTGTGAGTGACTTTGTTTCTCTTTGTGAAGACCCATATGGAATACGTTTATGCGTCTCATTTCTGTTTGATTTATCATGTCTTTTAGGATAACTCCATTGCTTACTGGAGAAAGTTTGTCGCCGAGTATTATTCCCCTCGGGCAAAGAAGAGATGGTGCTTGTCATTATACGAGAATGTTGGACATCATTCACTTGGCGTGTTTCCGCAGTCAACTATGGTAATGTTTACCATCATGTTCTTTTTATTTGAATTAGTTTTTGTTTCCATAAGTTAGAAATTGGTCTACCACCACTGCTATTAGTTTGTGCTCTTTTTGTTCAACATTATGTGCCATGCTGAATGCTTGATTGCGAGAGAGTATTTTTTTTATCATATAGTTGGTGTTATAACTTATATCTGGTTACTATTTTGTTCTTGTGTTATTGTCCTGCTTGCTTGATATAATATGATGTCTGGTCTTCCATAACATTAATTCATTTTCTCCTTAAACTTATTCCGTAAGCAGCATATTCTAATTATTTTTCTTTCTCTTTTTTTTTTTTTATGCGGGGCACCAGGATGCATGGCATTGTGATATTTGTGGCTCAAAGTCGGGCAGAGGATTTGGTAAGTAGAAACAGTTGTCAATTAATAGTCTATGATTTGAAGCTGGCACATCACTAGGGTATGTCATGTTATCGATACCATCAATTCTATTGCTTGTGTTCTATCAGCTAGTAGCCATTCTTGATATAAGAGTTAAACCACTATTTATGTAGGAAATACAATTGCTTTACAGATAAAGAAGGAAATTAGTGAAAGACTACACTTAGTAGTTCAAAGAAAGCAAGTAAATGTAGATAATGCATTCACCATTTGTTATGTAACTAGTTGTTTTGTTTTGTTAGAGACCTATTCTCTGTTTCAGAAATAGGTGCTCTTTTATTTGTATTCGTACTTTGGAGGTTATGGTAATATTTTACAGTAGTTACCCAAAAAAAAAAAAAATTGCTTTACTTTGAACTTGAAAACATTTCCTTAGGGCTGTAGGAGGTATGGGGTAGGATTGGTGAATATAACTTGGTCTGCATGGAAGTTAAATTTCAGTTTGTATCAGACACTCATCTGCATAATCTAGTTTCACCTCCGTGGGGCCATAGTGATAGTTGATGTGGTCTTTCTTGGATCAAAAGGAACTGTTATGCAACAAAGCTTCAATTTACCCCTTTGAAGAAGAGGGTAGAATTCTTGGAGGAACTGATACTTGGAAACTCCATTAAATGGAACTGTGTAAATATAGCATTAAAAAATGGGATAATGCACAAGTGCCCCCTCAACCTATGCCCGAAATCTCAGAGACACACTTATACTATACTAAGGTCCTATTACCCCCTGAACTTATTTTCTTAATAATTTTCTACCCCTTTTCGGCCTATGCGGCACTATCTTGTGGGCCCAACGTTGGTTGACTTTTTTTTCAAACTAGTGACACGTAGGCCGAAAAGGGGTAGAAAATTACTTATAAAATAAGTTCAGGGGGTAATAGGACCTTAGTATAGTATAAGTGTGTCTCTGGGATTTCGGGCATAGATTGAGGGGGTACTTGTGCATTTTCCCTTAAAAAATGCATATCCCTTGCTAAACCTGAATGTTGCTAGTCGAATATGTAACCGTGCATGTCCAAATTAGAATTTCTATAAATTCCTAACCTGGAACTTTAGAGTCAATGTCTCTTGAGCACCAAAAAGAACCCCCAAAAAAGGAAGAAAAGTGTAAACCTATATTTGAACTCTTAAGATGCTCATTTATACAATTGTTGGTGGATAGTGCTCTTGAAGCGTTGCTTTAGAATTGTAAATGTCGAATATACGTGATGTAATATCTTAAATATATTAAAAAAAGAAAAGGTCATGGGTGGATCCTAGTGACTATTTTATTCAAACCGAAAAGGTCTGTGCATGAAATAATTGAAGAGCAGATTGGTGAAGTGACTTTGCTGACTCTTATCATATATAATACATTGATCCTTGGCCCATGTGATTGTCCTTTGACATATGCATTACTGGTCTCATCCTTCCTTTGTACCTTTAGTTGTCAGAATATGTGGAAACCGATAATTGTAAAGCCTCTTAAGTTTTAAGGCATCTGACTCGGCAATCATCAGACTATGCGTGAAGAGGAGGAACTAAACAATGAACATAGATGGAAAACTGATTTATAATTGATAGAAACATTACAGGGGAATTGTTACTGATCAGGAAAAGAGAATTAGATATTAGTACACGATGAAATCAGTGACTGAATCTGATTCTGCAACTTACTTAATTGACATGGTTTCATACTTCACTTTCGGAAAAAAAGAAGACATGTTTTTTACTTGATATATTTCTCTTTATTGCATTTTTAACCCCTTATTCTTTAACTGTTATTTTGTGTTTATAACTACCTTTTCTTACATTACTTGAGTGTGTTCTCTTTCTTTATCAGCTTTTTTCAATTGCTTTAGTTGCTTGGTGCTTAAAGTCCCTTCAGACATTGATTTTTTCATGCTATCCGGTCTTTTTGCTTTGGCTGCTGCCTGTAAACATTATTGGAAATTAGAAGTATGAGCTTCTTAAAGTTTGTGAGAACAACATAGTTATTGTTTATTTAGCTACAGGTGGCAGAACTTTAAAAGAGTGGCAAGCTTGTGGTTGGACATTAATTTTTTCATGCTATCCGGTCTTTTTGCTTTGGCTGCTGCCTGTAAACATTATTGGAAATTAGAAGTATGAGCTTCTTAAAGTTTGTGAGAACAACATAGTTATTGTTTATTTAGCTATTGGTGGTAGAACTTTAAAAGAGCGGCAAGCTTGTGTTTGGACATGCATATGAAGTCATGATTTTAAATGATGATTCCAACTGCGATTTGGAATCATGATTTCAAATCCCTATTTTTTCCAAAAAAGAAGAAGGAATGATTGTGTAGTTATTAATACCTGATATCTGACTTGCTTCTTTTTTGGTGGTCTTCAACAGAGGCAACTTTCGAAGTTCTTCCCAGGCTGAATGAAATCAAATTTAGCAGTGGTGTCATCGATGAACTCTTGTTTTTGGATTTTCCCCGCGAATGCAGATTTCCCTCAGGGTTAATGATGCTGGAATATGCCAAAGCAGTTCAGGAAAGTGTATATGAACAACTTCGTGTGGTTCGGGAAGGTCGACTTCGAATCATTTTTACCTCTGATTTGAAGGTACCGTAAAAAATGATTAGCTTTGACCATGAGTGCCTAGTTTACTCAATTCATTTATAGCTTTGCTTTTCTGCTTATCCTCAGATATTGTCATGGGAATTTTGTGCTCGGCGTCATGAAGAGCTTCTTCCGAGGAGATTAGTTGCACCACAGGTATTGAACTGAATTAAATTTCACTGGCTGTAGCTCTTCTAAGTTTTTTTTTTTTTTTGGTTCTTTCAGTAAACTTTTTGGATCATCCTCAATATGAAGTTGCATTTAAGGGTTTTAACATTTAATACGTTCACTCGTTAAGATAGCCAAGGGTCTATATCTTTTCTTTCTTTGTCCAGTGTATCCCATGTGCAGGTGTTTGTTTCTCATGTCGAATATGTATGCACTTTTGTGGCTTTTTGGAGAAATCAATGTTTAGATGATTTCTGAATTTTGTTTATATGGCCACCTCCGATTGTTTCTTGAATGGAATCATGCAACTAATGTATTGGATATGTGTGATCTGTTCAACTGTTCTGTATCCTGGTGATTTGATTTGACTGGGACAAGCCTCAGTAAAACCCTCTTTGCTGTGGAGGTCCTGGAGGTTTTCACTTTGGAATAGAATGAGATGATTCTGATTGACCCGATCCACCACTTGTGCAACAATCCCTTTCAACTTAGTCTTTATGACTCAGCTGACAGCGAATGAAAAGCAATTTCAGTGTTTAGAACTTGCTCTCATAACACTGTTCTTTGTAGGTAAATCAATTGGTGCAGGTTGCTCAGAAATGCCAAAGTACATTAGCAGAAACTGGACCTGATGGAGTTTCTCAGGAGGATTTACAAGCGAACAGCAACATGTGAGTGAAAAGCTACCCGTCCCCTCCCCCCTTCTCCCAGACATCCACAAAAAAGGCTACTTGTCTGATTTTGTTTCACTTTCTCAGTATGTAATTCATTTTGTTTCTCCTTTTGTTTTAGCTTGATATGTACGTTCTGTCTGTCTACTAATTTGTGTATATGATTCCAATTTCTACTGTGAGTCGTGTCTGTTACTGTATTTACTGGGCTGTCTCACTTAGTTGTACCTCATCCTAAATGATGAACCCATATTAGTATATGCTTTCCAGTGTATGCTTGTGATGACTTTCTATTACTGCTAACAACTGAGATAGGCCCCTAAAAAAAGAGTTTGTTTGATTTTCAAGTAAACAGAGAACCACCTGATGAGGACTTCTTTTGAACTACAAGCTTCCATTATGTCTGTTTTTGTAATACCAGGAGTTCATAGTGGTAAATGCATTTCTAACCATAGAGAATAAACTACTCCTTAATTTCGGGAGACGTATTGTCTCTTATATCTGACAATTGGTCTGAACTATGATCTCATGTCACATTTTTTATGTTGTGCGTTAGGGTCGTCACGAGTGGACGCCAACTTGCAAAGAGTTTGGAGTTACAGTCACTTAATGATTTGGGATTTTCCAAAAGATACGTGAGATGCTTACAGGTATGTTTGGATGAGTCTGGGATGGGAAGATAGACTTTTGGGGAAGAAAACATAAGGACTATAATTTTTCTCAGTCCATGTATAATTAAGTGTGTAAATCTTCGCTTATCTGGCTTTCTAATGTTTTAGTACTTGATTCTTTGACATGTGATGTTCAGATCGCTGAGGTGGTGAATAGCATGAAGGATTTGATGGATTTTTGCAGTGAGCATAAAGCTGGTTCCATTGGTAAATAAATTTGTTTCTTTTTATAATTTTGATTGAAGATAAAACTAAAAATATCCGTCCTTCCCATTATTAACTGTACCGCCATAGTGTTTAACTGTTAGCATGTTTTTGGCATGTTGAATTCTAAATAAAGGATTACTGCTCTGCTTGTTTTGCAGAGGGCTTAAAGAGTTTCCCGCGACATGATAACACAGCCAAGTTTCAGATGCAAAATAGCCAGGAAACAGAGCAGCAGGTGGGTAATAATCAGGGTCTGCCAACCGACCGCAGTGCGTTGAACAAGCTTATGTCTCTGCACCCTGGGCTTAATAACCAAATCAGCAATAACCAGCCCATGGGTGGTCGGGGAGCTTTAAGTGGCTCTGGACAAGCTGCTCTTTCGCTGTCAAACTTCCAAAATTCGCTTATGCGGCAGAATTCAATGAATTCAAACACAAACCCAACCCAACAAGATGCGTCTTCTTCTTTCAATAATTCAAACAACTCTCAATCTTCACTGTTGCAAGGGCCCAATGGGATGCTGCCAGGGACAGTGCAGAACTTACCTGTCAGTGGGTTGCCAAGTACCAGTCTGCAGCAACAACAGCAGCAATTACTGAGTAGCGGTTTACTCTCGCAAAGTCAATCTCAATCCTCGCAAGGAAGCCAGGCCCTGCAGCAGCAAATGATCCAGCAGCTCCTCCAGGACATGAACACCAACAATGGTGGGTCTGGAGTTCAACAGCAGTGCCTTTCTGGACAGAGTGGAGGTGGTAGTGCTTCGAGGGAAGGGGTTGCATTTGGCAACAATGGGTCTGGAGTTCAACAGCAGTGCCTTTCTGGACAGAGTGGAGGAGGTGGTAGTGCCTCGAGGGAAGGGCTTGCATTTGGCAACAATGGTTCTATAGCTGCTCCAACATCTTCCCATGGGCCGGGGAGCAGTTTAGGACCCACACCGAGTAGAATCTACAGTTTTAAATCAGCATCCAACTGTGAACCCTCTGCATTGGCTGGCAACAGTGGTTTCAGTCAAAAAGCTCCAGATTTGCCCCGAAGTTATAGTTTCAAATCAGGATCCAACTGTGAACCGTCTTCATCGGCTGGCAACAGTGGTTTCAGTCGAAAAGGTCCAGATTTGCCCACAAGTATGCATGTATCAGATGATGATATTCTTACCCCTGAGATGGTTCAGGAATTTGCTGAAAATGGTTTTCTTAGCAGTGATCTTGACAACAATATGAGTTATCCTGGATGGAAGGGTTGAGTTTCTCCGTGGGGGTGGGTGGGTGGATGAGAGATAAAAGTACTGCTAATATACCTTTGTACAGGTTGCTTGTGTTAGATTTTTGTTTCCTTGTGATTCTCCCGTATTTTCTAGTTTGAGGCTGTTGTGGTTTTAAGCACTTGCACTCTTTAGGTATTCAGCCCTGTTTTCTTTGCTTGTTTACACCTTGAAAGTCATGCACAAGTGTAATCTATGGAAAATGTACTGGACAACACATTATCAACTGCTTACTGATCTTCTGTTCAGTTCATTGTTTTCTCTTTTTTCGTCCGTTGATGTGGGCGTGATAACTAGGGATATCCAAATACTTCCTATCAGGCAAATTGATGGGAACTTGGAAGATTTGCCTTTTGGCTTTCTGTCTCTCTCCATTTGCTTTGAACGGTTGGATGTATCTACTATCACGCATATTAGGATTGATCGTTCTAACTCTTGTTGAACTTTTTAAAAATTGAAACCAAAGCTATTTTATGTTAACCAGATCCTCCTGAACTACCAAAAACTCATATTTAAAATTGGTGCACGAATACATTTTAGTTTTTGTAAAACTATAGTAATATTATCATATACATGGACAAACACGGGTTCACCAGAATTCATACTTCTCCATCTACATACACGCTAACAATTAGGAGGTAAATCGTGAGTATTCAATAATTTTTTAATAGATTCAAGTGTGTTGGGCCTATAGATTAGGGGAGTGGGGACATCGATGGTGATATCACACATTTTTTCCGGATAAAATGGAGGCTTGCCTTTGGATTTCTGTGAGATAAAAAGCTATCATTGAAACTCAAAGGTCGATTATTAAAGTGGTAGTTAGACTGATATTGTTGTACGGAGTGCAGTGTTGGCCAGTCAAAAGCTTCCATGTCTAGATGATGCATGTTGAGGTGGATTTGTGATCGTACTAAGAGTGATAATATTAGGAACGAGGGTATTTCGGAAGAGGTGAGAGTGATTTCCGTGGTGGATAAGATGAGAATAGCGCAACTGAGATGGTTTGAACATGCAAATAGGAGATGTGTAGATGCACCACTAAAGAGGTGGGAGTGGTTGGTTATAAAGGGTACGAGGAGAGCCAGATGTAGGCTAAAGAAGGAAGAGAAGAGGTGATATGACAAGATATGACGCAACTTCAAGTTACCGAGATCATGACCTTAGATAGAAAGGCGTGGAAAACACGTATTAGGATAGCAGGTTAGTAGGTAGGGTGATTGGTGGTTGCCATTCTACTAATTGTTTTAGTGTAGTTCCTGATTTTGATATATAATATTGTTTGTTCTTGCTTTTAGTAATCTGTCCTAATACGTTAGTTTATTAATTACTCACTATTCTATTGTTGTCTTTACTCCTTTCTGACAGACTTTGCACCTTTTCCTTGGTACTTACTATCATTTTCTCACTAACTCCTTTTTCACTTGAGAAGACTGTCTTTTGGAAATTAACTCTATACCTGCATAAAGGTAATGGTAAGGCCATCCTACATTTTACCCACTAAATTTCACTTGTATGATTTACTAGGTATATTATTGTTGATAAATTTATTAAATATATTTATAAATAACCTATAAATTCAATTATTGTTACTATATATTAGTTAATTTGAGATTGGCTCAATGATTTATATATTTTAAATTTTAAATACGCGTCTAAAAATCACAAAAATCATCTCAAACAACTACAAGGTAGGTGAGCACTGAGCAGACAACTTGGATCTGAACCGCCGAAGCAGTCTGGTCCAAAATCTGATTTAATAACAAAGGAACTAAAATGCAACCAGTCCGAGTGATGAGAAATACCTCTCTATTGACCGTCATGCAAGATGATCTCACGCTCGAGAAATCAGGTATCTTGTATACGTGGACGAGTTATATATATTATTATACAGAGTATAATTCGTATCGAGGAGACTGAAAAATATCGCAACAATCGTACGATAAATTTGTTTTAGATCTCGAATCTTTATGAACTTGTTTTCGATTTGTATTTGAATTCAAGATCCTTTCAGATTGATCTTGAATCTTCATCTTGATCCCTGAAACTTGTAGAATCCCTTGAACTTGTAGGGAAATGCTTGAGTATTTGCGTGCTTGTAGAGAAATCTGTGACGTTTGATCCACGAGCACTCTGTGAATTTTTGTTAGAATTTTGATGAATTTTATGAGTTATGTACACTCCTATTTATAGTTGTAAAATTGAATAGTTGTGATAAAGACAAACTTTTTTAATGTAATCAGATTTAAGTGATATGAAAATATTTTATTTGTGATATATTTTTACCATCCTTTAATTTGGATACATGTATGTCATTTTGACATGTGGCATGATTCTATTATTTCTTCATTTGACTTAAATATATCATGTCATTAACACGTGACATCGACATCTAGAATGAAATGACATAGAGCTTAGCATAAAATTAAACTTCAAGTAAATGCATATTTATTAATCATAAATAATCAATTTAATTATATTAATCTAAAATATTTATTTGAAGTAATATATCTTTAATTTAATATATTTGCATTATTATTGAAATTTGTATCCAATAAATTTTAAATAATTACAAATTGTATTATCTTACGTATCGTAAAGACAAAATTAAGAAGTAATGAGTTACCTTAAAAATAGAGTAACAATATATAAATATTGTATTAGATGTCAAAAAGTGTTTACGCCATTAATAATAAAAAAATTAATAATAAAAAAATTGCTTCACAATGGGAGGGGGGCCATGATAACGACATTGAAAATTTAGTTCAATAATTTTAATTTTCAATTTTTAAACATATTATACTATAATATTATCATATCATATCAAATCAATATGGTATATTTTAAATTTTAAGTTTGATTTCGATATGTTCTGATACAATAAATTGATTATCATAGTTTGTTCGATTTTGATTTACAGATTCTCATATATTAAAGAATTATAATTTCAACTTTTCAAAAAATTTCTCAATTAATGATATCAAACTTAACACTTCACAACAAGCAGAATCTTTGTTAATCAATTATAAAAAAACTTTTCAAAATATATAACTAAATATTGCAATGCAATGTTCATTATTTCAATACAATATGAAATGTCCTATCTTTCTTCCAACATGTAATTCGATATCTATCTAAGCATGCCCGCCCTTAATCTCTATTACCGAAACACAATTCTTGTAATACTCTCCTATTTCTGAAGTTCCTCGGTAATAGGGAGTATTACAAAAATTTATCACTGGCACGAGGCCAAGCACCATTATGTTTGTAAACAAGTAGATTAACTAATTATTATTTCCTGAGAGACGTGCAAAGTTTAAAGTGGACGAGTGAAAGTGAATAGAGAGAATTATTCTCTCATATCTTCTCATCTTATTTAGAAAAGACAATTAAGGACGAACACTGCATTATGGATGGTACTAAAAGTTATAAAGGGTGTATATTAAAGATGTGACAAATGATAAGAATTATATAATCTTATTGGTTAAATGGTAACTGGTTATTTCTAATGTTCATACATGTCTTTTTGGGGCTAAAATTTGCCTATGTAATTGTATACATGTGATATTATGATGCTCACTTCAAAATCTTGACGTCAATTGTTTTCATTTCATCAGTTTAACAATTTTACCATTTCATATGTCCTTCTTGTGTTTTTCTTTGTGTTGTTGAAATACTTGTATTACTAACATCCTCTGGGTTTTTTTCATATAGTTATTGCCATTTGGGCATCGGAAAGATGAAGCATATCAGTGTTATAGTTCATCTGCCGCAATTTATGTCAAGTGATTTAATTAAAATTTTGAAATTCAAACTTCTATTGAATTTGAATATATATAACTTTAATTTTTTTGAAATAATCTAGAATTTTATATATTTAAAAATTACATTAAATCATAATAACAAACAATTTAAAATATTTAAAACACATAAAAATGCTACCAAAAGAAAATTGAACCCCACCAAGTTGGGGAGGGAATATCATTTGGAAAGTACTATATTTGTCTAATATTTATTTTTCACACTTTTATTACCTCTTTAGAATTGGTCCTCTACTATTCACAACATCTTTAATTTGCTTGTATGTAATTTATACTATTTCTCAATTATATGCAAAAACAATCACTTTTGAGTAAAGTTATAGCTGGAAAAAATGCTTTAACTAAATCTTTGTATTTTCTGCACATATTGTAGAGGGAAAAAAACTATGATATACATATGTTCATCCATCTTTACTGCTCCATATTTTGAATTTTTTGATTAATTTATTTTATTCTATCTTTTTCCAGTACTATATTTAACATAATAAGATTAAAGTGTATTTAGTATATTTTACATATCTTTAATTTAATATCACAAAATTTTTTTAAAAAAAATACATGAATATATAACTTGAGATATCATAATCTCTAAATTTTTCTACCATTCCTAAAAATTACGAAAATTTCCTCTTGGATACATCCCTCCCATTCTGAATCATCATAGTTATATATATGAGAATAGAGAAATGTATTATAACACAACAACATAGTAGAAACAAATGTATCCAACAATAGAGGAATGTATTAGAAACA
This sequence comes from Solanum sitiens, assembly GCA_016801875.1. NCBI lineage: Eukaryota > Viridiplantae > Streptophyta > Magnoliopsida > Solanales > Solanaceae > Solanum > Solanum sitiens. The sequence continues at coordinate 1,354,416 of JABWTJ010000060.1, forward strand.
ACAAAATCAGTAGAAATCAATGTATCCGACAATAGAAAAATGTATCTGACACAACAACAGAGCAGAGACCAATATATTCGATAGTAGAGGAATATATCCGATGCAACTGAATCTTAAGTAATGTATAATTTGCAATGTATCGAACAACCTAATAATGTATCTGAGAACAATGAAAATTTCAAAATTATTGTAATTAAGAAGACTTCCGAAATAGGATGTAATTAGCATGGTATGCAATTTCTCTATTTTATACAAATTTTAAAGAACATTTTAGCACGGGCTATACCCATCTATTAGTAATAATAAAGAAGACAGTATTTAGCATTTGGAATGGCAATAGAAAACAAAGCTATAGATTATTGAACATGTTTATGGACATGGCATCTGTTTATAGATAAAACTACAGCAGTGATGCCCAAAAGCAAGTCTAGTGACATATTTTAACACAGAAACAACTGCTGCGGCCTTGAAAGGGACGAAAGCTAGACGTCGTAGTCATCTGAATCATCATCAACCATGCCAGCTCCGGCTCCAAGTAGTGTACTCAGGATCACTTGCTCCCATCCCCTTAAGCTTGCCCTGAACCTGTGAAACCGAGGAGGACTACTTGACTCTCCTTCAGTAGATTTGTTACTTGACTCGCACAACAACCTTTCTTTTGGGAAATACTTCAGACTGCACTTCCCGGATTCATCAAGTATCTCAACATCAAATGTTGACAAGAGTGGCCTTCCAACAACTTGGACGTGCGACACACTATAGAAAGGCAAATTAATAAAAAGCTATCTTAGAAACCTCTCAAGTCCTGAGCTAATACTCATGACCTTTAAAACCAATGAGTTCATATAGATATACAACAACCTTATGGAAGACTATGGCTGTAGTACTTAATCACAGATAATAGAAGTCGATTAGAATTTTGAGGCCGACAAATCATAAGAAGGGGAACTAACCATATATAATATAGACCATCCAATTGTTGTTTTTGAACTCTGCCTAAGAGCTCGACTTGTAGGATCCCGCCAATGCAAAGAACAGGTTCTGGCAGCTTAAACTTCTGCAAGGTGTTGTCCTGTACCCATAAGAAGCCAAACTTGGCTGTTACTAAGTCGAGACACATAAAAGTAGAAATCTTAACCAAAACTTAGCTGCAGCTGAAGTTGGTTTTAAATTGGTTGCTTTCGTCATCAAAAGAAGAAGATAAGTTCATTAATGAACAGTTGAACACCTACTAGTTTTTTAAAATGGGTGATATACTTCCGACAAAGACATGCTCCAACACAAGTAAGATCAGGAATAGTTTAAGTTAGGGGAAATCGTGCAGTACTATGACTTGGGAACTAATTATTATCCCAAAGAAAGATGTCAGCCTAGAGTATCCTATGACCATTTCAGGGGTAAGAACTAATCAGAATTAAGGAAACTGAAATACTTCTACTGTTTATTACCTGAGCCAAGGGAAATTCTGGTGAGGTATATGTCCATACAACCTTGTCACAGAAATATCGGGCTTGAGCAGCCACAGATTCTTGTCCGTAGTCACTTTCTACATCTATTTTGACATTAGGATGTCCCACCCGGAATCTCACAGCTTTTGCTGAATAAATGGGAAAGCCAAACTGGAAATACGCTGTTACAAAATCATAATGTTTCTGGTTAATGAAACCATAAACATATAAGCAGAAGGAACAAATCCAAAACATCATAGAAGATTAGAGTTTGAGGTGAAACCTTGAAATGGCTGTACATGAATTTCTGAAATCAGGCACAGCTTTGAGATTAATTTATATGTTAGTGTCTCCGGAACTGTAGGATCACTTTGTCCTCCACTTGACCAGTATGAAGCTCTGCGCTCAACACGATCACCTGGTTTTAATGTATTCAGAATGCTTTCTTCAGGATAGTTATCAGTGCTTGATGCATGAATTGCATCTATTAAGCAGTCTTCCGTCATACAGTTGGAAAGGCCGCGTGACAAAAATGCATAAACTCTATGATTCCTCTCCAGACATAACCACTCTGTAGACTTTTCAGGCTGAGCTACCACTGGTAAAACCGTGTTTTCAACTTCAATCATATTTCCAACACTTGATATTTCAGGAAATCTCTTTAAGCAGAGATGCTTACACAAGTCATTTCCAATCACTGCAAAAGAATTGAATATCAGATATGAAAGGCAGTCAATAAGAAAAAACAGAGTTGCAAACTACTCTTAAATGAATGATTGAAGGGATCAAGTAAAAGCAACCCGAACACAAGGATGTCTTGGTCTGAGTGAACACAAGGAACTATAAGTTCTGACAAAATTCAAAAGAACCAGACAGGCGGAAAATGCACTTAAGAAAAAGAAGGCAGCCTGGTGCACTAAAGCTCCCGCTATGCGCAGGGTCCGAGAAAAGGCCTGACCACAAGGGCCTATTGTAGGCAGCCTTACCTTGCATTTCTGCCAGAGGCTGTTTCTTAGGCTTGAAACCGTGACCTCCTGGTCACATGGAAGCAACTTTAGCAGTTACTCCAAGGATTTTAAAAGGGGTTAGAGACTGTTCATATTTCATGGTGATTTCAAGATTGTGTACACTGAACTAATGTGACATGGGAAAGAGAGAAAAAGGACACAAGGATAGGGAAAACTCGATTTTCTCATTCCATCAAAGAAACTCTTGCATCATATTCTGATCCAAATCTTTTAACAGCACAAGGCCAGTAATAAAAATTGACAATGGCACTAAATAAATATAAAAAAGAATTAAAATCTCATCAATAGAAATAAGGACACCTCCGTCAGGCTATCGATATAGAATGGAAGTAATAGAATGTGAAGAGATGGAAGGAATGACACTGCATTTTATATTATACAACAACAACATACCCAGTGTAGTCCCACAAAGTAGGTTTTTGGGAGGGTAGAGTGTTACACAAACCTAACCCCTATCTCAGAGATAGAGAGACTGTTTTCGATAAGACCCTTGGCTCAAGAAGAAAACAGTCCAAAAAGGAATAATGGAAGTACAAGAAACAACAAATAGTAACAAAACAGTACTACAACAAATTAATACGATAGTCGAAGTACAAGAAACAACGGATAGTAATAATCAAAGAACAAGAGACTGCATTTCATATTATCATAGTCATTTTTAAGAAACCCTCTCATGGTCATGTCGTATGTAATATCAAGTGATCGACAGATATAGGAGGATCCAGCATCTAACAAGTATAATCAAAGAGCATCGTGAAATCACCAATCCTTCAAATTTATTCAATTTGATCCAAGCTGAGACTAACAAAACTATAGCTAGCACAAATAAGCTAATGAAACAGTAGTAAAATGAAGAGCATAAATAGAATAGTTTACCGAATTGACGCCAAGAACTAGACACAGCAGAAACCCGGATAAGATCAGACGGGTCATCCAAACAACTTAGGATCTTTATAGACATATCAGGTAAAAGGCATTGCACAAAATCCCCACAACCCTCCATTTCTTCTGTTACAAACTTTTTACTTCATTCCCCTTAAACGAAACCTCGTAAAGCTTCAATCTTTATCACTTTCAACGATCAACACGTTCAGTCACCTATCAAAAACCCAACAAGACAAACTTGAAACCATATAATTTGAATTAAGAAAAAACAAGTATAGAACATATAAGTCAGTCAAAAAATACTACTCCAAAGCATCTTTAAAGTTGAATTCACAATTCCAATCCAAATACATAAATACAGAAATTTCATCCCCTACTTGTCGAAACTCGGGTTGATTTAATCTATACAATCAATTTACCCCTAATGTGGTATCTTAAAAGACAGAAATTTCACGTTCTTAAAACAATTGGGTTCAAACAAATACTTCAGACAGCAACAAAAAGGACCCATAATTAAATTAGATAGCTTTATCAAAAACATACAATGGAATCTGGTGAAACCCAAAGTACAATTAAAAGGGGAAAAAAGGGTAGTGAAGAAAGGAATTCACCTTTTGCAAGAATTGGAATAAAAAACAAACCCCAGGTGAGAGAAAAATTCAATGAGAAAGAGAAAGAAGTTTTTATACAAATTCAAGAATCAAGTGTGGTTATTGGATACACACAACAACAATTTTAAGATTATTTTTAGGTAGAAAAGAAGGATAAGTAAGTAGTAGTTACCTGCTAAATTTGGAGTTTTTTTCTGAAGCAAAGTGCAGAGAGAGAGAGAGGGGGGGATAAGAAGATAAACACATAAGGAAAATGACAAACATGGCTTTTTATGACATTTCACTCTCACGTTTTGTCCTGCACGTGTTAAGTCAACGCCTATTTATATACCATCATTTTTTATTTTACTTGCATTAATTAAATCATATTACATAAATATATCTTTTTAACTTGCTTCAAATTATATTTATATCGTTTAACTTTGAGTGTACATAGATAGACCGTTTAAATTTGTATAAAGTTGAATAAATAAACATGCATGTCCTACATGTCATTTTTGTCTACATGGTGTCCTACGTGCATCGTGTCACGTAGGACTCATGTGTCTACTTGTTCAAGTTTATACAAGTTTAAGTGTCTACTTGTGCATACCCAAAGTTGAAGGATATAAATGTAAAATGAGATCAAGTTAAATGGCACATTTATGTCTTATGCCATTAATTAATGCAGCAAATTTAATTTTTTTGAAGTTAATTTTTCAATTAATAAATACAAATTACTTTATTTTAATAAACTAGATCAATGAACATGAGTTATTCGTTTAGGTTTTTTATATTCGTCAAATTTATATTTTTAAAACTAATAAATTCACAAAATTAAAATAGAAAATATATTATAATTTATGCGTTGTTTTGTTTTATTGAATGATAAATATTATGAACTATTGTTTATCGTAAAAATAGCATACAAAAAGAAACGGAGGAAGTAATTCACTTTTACTTTATATACACTTAAATATACTTTCACTTAGAGTCATTAATATGGGATATGCTCATTGGGCCGACCTGCCCTAATTCGAAATTTAATAGGGTTGTGTTAAGATTTTTTAAGCCCATTTAATAAAGAGAAAATTGTATATAATAATAAACTAATAAATTAAAATAATTGCTATAACCACTCTTTGATTTAATTGTGCCCCGTAGCACAATGTTTGTCAGTCACCTCTCTCTCTCAAACTATCGCTCGCCACTCTCCTCTCTCGCTCATCCTCTCGCTCGCTTCCTCTCACTTTTATACAAATATAAGTGTATAAAATCTGTTTCTATTTGTATAAAGCGAGAGGAAATTGTATAAATATATATATTTTTGTTCCCCTCTCCCAGACTCTCGCTCACCACTCTCCCTAATATCGCTCGCCACCCTCGCCTCTCTCGCTTATATAAACATAAACGAAATGTATAAATTGTGTGTCTGTTTGTATAAAGCGAGAGAAAATTGTATATACACATGCAAATATATATATTTTTGTCCTATACACTTATAATTATACAATAAAAATACTCTCCTACCCAGTTTCTATTGCCTTTCTCTCTTTCTCGTTTTATACAAATTCAAATTGTATATAATTTCTCTCTTTCTCGTTTTATACAAATTGATTCAATTGTATATTCCATGCCCAAGTCTCTTTTGCCTTTCTCTCTTTCTCATTTTATACAAATTCAAATTGTATATAATCGTTCTATACACTTGAAATTATACAATTCGTTTATACACTTCTTTTTATACAATTCTCTGCCCAAGTCTCTTTCTCTTTCTCGTTTTATTCACTTCATTTTATACAATTCGCTTCAATTGTATATGCATAGCAAATTATACATATATCTGTTTGTTATGAAGTGCAATTATGCAAACTTTGCTATAACATACAAATATGAATTTTATGTTTGCTATATGTGAAAGTTGTCCTTTAATAAAAGACTTTTTAGCCCGGTTTGAATAAGTCTACTAATTTGTGGGGCTTGAGAAATATCTGTAGGACCGAGCCCGAGGGCCAATAAAAATTAATTTAAAAATATAATATAATACTAAAATTTAAAATTAAAGAGAGTCCAAACTTAAAACAATTAGATTAATATTTCTATTTAGGTATTTATACTTTTACTTGAAAACAAAACTTGCTAAATATTATAAAGATAATTTTTTTTGTAGATTTGATTAACAAGTAGTAAAATTAACATTATGTAATATTGTTTTGTCGATATTTATGATAATATTTATAAATGATAAATTATAATTTAATTTAATAATTATTAAAAAATATAATTTTTATAAAAATAAACCGGACCGATAAAACTTGTAATCCACGTACTTGTGGATTGAGCCGATCACTTTCTGATCTACAAAAAAAATAAATTAGTTCAATCTAACTTGTAAAATATCAAAATCTATATAAATTAATCTGAATGAATGAACTAACTCGTATTGACAGCTCTACTTATATTACAATAGGTAGAAGTCATCGGTGGCCCCTTAAACTTGGCACGAACTTTCACTTAGACAACTTAACTGATGAATTTTCATTTTGAACACCTAACGTAGGGTACCTATGTGTCACTTAAACACTTTTTGCACTAACATCGGTAGACCATAGGCGCGTGCAACACAACCCGTTCTACGTGGATTAAATTACCAATTATATTATGCCAATTGTTAAACTTATTTACACGTAATTTTTAATCAAATTATTAGATAAATTAAATCAGATAAAAGAAAAAGGAAAATCGATTCATCTTTCCACAAAGTTCTTTCAACTTCCTTTCGTACTTTTCTCTGTTTCTCCTTCTTCTCCGACGAAAACCCTAGGTCAATGTCTCTTCCTTCGCATGTATTGCGTTGTTTTTCCTTCAATTTATTGTTAGTAATAACCATTGTTGTATTTTCTGTCAACATTTGCAGGTTTAAGGTTGTATTTCCGAGGTATCGGGCTGTACGACGTGAAGTTGACGAGGTATTGCGCTATCACCATTTTGTTTTTACCTCTGTTTTTTCGTTGTAGAAGGTGTATTTTGTCGTTGATTCTGCTTTATTTTTATTTTTAATCTAGGTTTTGGTCTTAGTAGTGCTGATAAAGTAAGGGCTTTTTGGGTATTTCCTTTTGTTGGGGGTGGGTCTGCTTGTTGAGATATGGACAACTACACCTACAATATCGACCTTCATCCACAGATGCCATGGAAGAATTGGAGAAGCTTGACATGAAAGGCTGAAGAAAAGAAAAATGGAAAAAGAAGGAAGAAATTGAAAAAGAAGAGAGAAATTGGGGTTTAAATTAGAGTATAATTGGAATAACATCAATATAAATAAATGATGTGGAGTAATATTACCGTTGGGGACGTTGGGGACTCCACATCAGACAAAAATCTCATGTTTACGCGCCTAGCATAAGTGAAATTCACGCGGCACTCCAGGTGTGCAAAAAGTGTTTAAATGACACATAGGTACCCTACGTTAGGTGTTCAAAATGAAAATCCATCAGTTAAGGTGTCTAAGTGAAAATTCGTGCCAAATTTAGGGGGCCATCGATGGGTTAGCCCATTACAATATAAGAGTTTACCAGTAGGCTTGTGTTAGTCAACATGTCTACATGTATTACGACGATGATATTTTTGATTCTTAGCTTATTTTTTGCTGCTGAAGTCTTTTGTATTTTACTTTGTATAAATGTACCTTTTCTCATTAGACAAAAAAAGGCAACTATTATAACATTTAAATAATTACGCATATGTTCTATCAAAAATTTACTTTGATTTAATTTTTGTGAGTCCACCTACTTTATTAATTACTATTTTGTACTCGTTTTTAATTTAATTTATGTCTTACTTTTATTTTAGTTGATTATATATTTAATAATTTGCATAAAAAATAGTATTATGTAATAATAATTAATAATTTAAAATATTAATAAATTATATAAAATTATTATATGCGTCATAATAATTTATTAATTGTTTCACTCTCCAATTTTAATAAATTTCGCATTACTCTCTCCCTTACTATTTGTATACCACCATTGTTTTATTTTATGTGCATTAATCAATGCAGTAAACCTATTATTCTAAGCTTATTTAATTTATTGTAAGTCAACTTTTCATTTAATGAATATGACTTAATTTATTTTAATTAATTAATAGATCAATGAACATCAATTATTCATTAAAATATTTCATGTTAGTTAAATATATATTTCAAGATTAATAACTCACGAGATTAAAATAGAAATAATATTATAATTTATGTATTATTTTATAAAAAGATGAATATTAGTATGAACTAAATTTTAATAAAGAAGACATATTAAAAGAAACAAAAAATAATAATTTACTTTTTACTTTTTATATATACTTATGTATACTTACACAATTATATAGTTATTACGACAATGATATTTTTGTTACTTTGCTTAATTTTTGCTGCTGTATAGATGTACCTTTTCTCATTAGACAAAAAAAAAAGGCAACTACGATAACATTTAAATAATTATCCATATGTCCTATAAAAAATTTGCTTTTATTTAAGGAAAAAACTACAGAAAAACATAAATTAACACATTCGGGTGAGAATTAATTACTACATATACTGTTTAGGAAAACATGATCCCATTTACCGACCATTATATTTTAGTGGAAAAAATTTATCCGTACCGATTCGATATAATTTTTATTATTATGTGATTTAATAAAGTAAAACATGTTAATTAATTAAAGTTAAATAAAATAAACTATAAATTTAAACACATGACATGCATGTATTAGATTGGTGTAAATACCTGATGCAGGTAAGTTTTACCCTATTTCGGATTATTTTTATTTTTATTTATGTTTCATTTTTGTTTTAGTTGATTATATATTTAAGAATTTAGATTTAAAAAAAAAAGAGAAAATTATATATAATAGCAAACTATTAATTCAAATTAAATGCTATAAATATACTTTGATTTAATTGTACCCTATAGCAAACTATAACTATTTTCGCCACTCTCCTCTGTGGAATCTCGCTCGCCACTCTCGTTTGGTGACAGTCTCGCTCTTCTCTCTCGCTTTTTATACAAACACAAATGTATAAAATGCATTTGTTTTGTATAAAGCGAGAGAAACTGTATAATTACATATATTTTCGTTCCTCTCTCCCAGATCTCGCTCGCCACTCTCCCTAATCTCTCTCCCCTCTCTCGCTTATACAAACAGAAACGAAATGTATAAATTGCATTTCTGTTTGTATAAAGCGAGAGAAAATTGTATATACACATGCAAATACATATATTTTTGTCCTATACACTAATAATTATACAATAAAAATACTTCTCTGCCCAGGTTCTTTTGCCTTTCTCTCTTTCTCGTTTTATACAAATTCAAATTGTATATAATTTCTCTCTTTCTCGTTTTATACAATTCGATTAATTGTATATTCCCTGCCCAAGTCTCTTTTGACTTTCTCTCTTTCTCATTTTATACAAATTCAAATTGTATATAATCGTCCTATACAATTATAATTATACAATGCAAATATTGCCCTGCCCAAGTCTCTTTTGCTTTTCTCTCATTCTCGTTTTATACAAATTCAAATTGTATATAATTTCTCTCTTTCTCGTTTTATACAATTCGCTTCAATTATATATGTATAGCAAATTATACATATACATATTTACTATGGAGCGTAATTATGCAAACTTTGCTATGCATACAAATATGAATTTTGTGTTTTCTATATGTGAAAGTTGCCCTAAAAAATATAGCTATATAACAATAATTAACTTTTAAAATAAATTATATATTTAAAAATTATATAAAAAATGTTATATATATCATGATAATTAACAATTATTTAATTCTCCAAATTCTATGAATATCACATACATTAGAACAAAAAAATAACATAAAAATAGGAAAACTTTCATATATAACCACTTAAAAATAATTAATTAATCTCCATAGCTATAGTTTGATAATTACAATTTGTAGCTACATGTTATATGGAGGAGAGAGGCGAGCGAGACTGGGAGAGAGAGGAGAGAGCGAGAGAGGGGGAAAAGAGTGGGAGAAAGGTGAATTGTATATGTATATTGGTTAGATAATTGCATATTATACATATGTAATTGTATAATATGGCAAGAGAGATTGAGAGAGGATGGAGAGAGGTGAGCGAGATTGGGAGAGACAGGAGAGAGGCCAGCGAGAGAGGGCAGAGAGTGGGAGAGAGGTGAATTGTATATGTATATAATTGTATATAACTGTATATTTTACATATATATTTGTATAAATGGCAAGCGAGATTGGGAGAGGGAGGAGAGAGGCGAGCGAGATTGAGAGAGGGAGGAGAGAGGCGAGCGAGAGAGGGCAGAGAGTGGTAGAGAGGTGAATTGTATATGTATATAGGCTAAAAAATTGTATATTATACATATTTATTTGTATATCCTGGCGATTTATAAATATACAAACATGACTAATTATACAAACTCAAAGTCAGCCCACGTAATTAATGTATAATGTTAGTCGCGAGTGATAATTATAGCAAACTATAGCTATGATGAGTAATTAAATAGTATAAATTTGCTTATCCGCGTAATTTTCCCATAAAAATATTATTTAGAAATATATGTACAAAGTACAGTACGATAAATAACATTAATTAATAACTTAAAAAATATTTTTAGGGTGGTTGTACCAAATGAATGATAATATTATACCTTTTCATTGCTAGACTAAAAAACCAGCTCACATTTGTTTAATTGTTGACGGATCCCTTAAAAAGATAATATTATCCCAGACTGGTGGGCCTTCTATGCCATTGCACCTTTTCTAATTACATGTTAATATTTTTGATGTTGAAATAAATTGCATTTAATTTAGTTATTTGTGTTTGAGATATTATATTTAAGTGTGTCAGATATATATACATGTATCTAGTGAAGTAAATATGATACAAAATATAATTATAAGAAATTAAAATGAATATAAGTAATTAAATTTTAAACTAGTGAAATTTGTTGTTCGCTTAATATTGTATTTATGACAGTTATATAATTGTAATAAATACTAGAGGTAATTATTGTAGACCTATTTATTTATTTTTTTGATAGAAAAGCCAAATCTAGACTATAAAATATAGAAGAAAGAAAGAAATTTCTCTCAGAAGTGTGTGTTTTTGTTCAATGTTTCTAATGTTTGTTATTTTAACATGACATTTAAAGTTAGGAAGTGAGAAATGTAATTGTAACAACTAACAACTAACAACCGTTTGTGTTGTAATACAAAAAATCGTATTAGACGTCTATATGACTACAAGGCATATTGCTACAAGACCATGACCTGATCTAATTTATGGATTACAAAGTCATTCTAGATAGTAAGACAACTAATTATCTCCATTTGGAACATGGTGGTAGTTGTCTAGTAGGATAGTAAGCAAGCCATATAGTTACTTTTTTGTTTTGTTTTACATTGCGACCAGTAGACACATATCTTAACTATTTCAATAAATATTAATTGATTACAATTCAATTGAATTCATAACATTTGACATAAAAATGTAATTATAAGATATATAACTAAGATTTATTATTTTAGGGGGGATGACAAGTTTTTGGTCTCCAAGATCGAGTTGTCCTTTTATTCTCTTTTTGGGGCTATTGGCATTATTTTGGCTAGATTGGGCCGATAGACTTATTGGATCTCAGCCTATTTTGAGTAGGGTAAACTACACAAATTCCACTAGTTTAGGTCATAATTACTAGGATTCACGTTAGTTTAGAATATTATTATGTATATCATATTTTGGCATTTGGATATATGTATCATGTATCTGATAATTAAAAAAAGCGAGATACATGTTTTATGATTTTTTAATTAAATGTGTATAACTGATATCATTAATTAAAGGAGTAATTGAGTATTAATTAAGAACTCTAGCAATTTTGGCCTTTGAATACATGTATTCGAAGGTTAAAAATTGAAATACACAGATATAAAAGATCGAGATACATGTTTTATTAATTTTGAAATAGATGTGTATTACTATTTTCCTTAATTAAAGGAGCAATTGAGTATTAAGTAAGAACTCTAACAGATTTTCGCCTTTGAATACATGTATTTGAGGGTTAAAAAATCGAAATACGTGTATCTAACGGGTAAAAAAGATCAAGATAAATGTTTTATTAAATATCTGGGTTTGTATCCTTAAGAAGATGTGTTAGAACAACATCTTGTACAAGACGTGTAACTGGATTTAGTGATGCATCTATTTGGATAAGTAGAGCTTCACAGTTCACATAGTTCTTCCATTTATATTGGGTCATTTTCGTGCTTAGATCTATTCTTAGCTTGAATATTAGCGGATGAAAATTCAACCCTGCAATGAAAAAATATTGAGAGAAAATAAAACTATAAAGTTTATATCTCATAAACCTATTGTATATGAATGTTAATGTATTGTACATTTACTGGATCATTCAATTTTGGGAATGATCACATAAATAGCAACAAGATCATACTATGTAGGACCTAATTCGTAAAATTTTTTAAAATTAAAATTTAAAACGATATAAACTCTACCATATATATGTGAAAATGAAGAATTTTATTCTAGATACATGAGAATAATGAAACAAAGTTACAAATTTCTACAAACAATTTTGAATGCCAATATTCAATTTTGATAATTTGCTATTAAAACATAATTTGAGAGAAAGAAGAAGAAAAAGATGGTGGATGTACATGAGGGTGGGGATGATAGATACGGATGAATAATGAGAATTTTATTTGGAAGAGATAAATGGTTGATGAGAGAGAATTTTTCTATGTTAATTAACCATTATTTAGGTGTTTAAATAAAAAGATAATTAACCAATCCCATTTTTAAGGAATTTGTTTATTTGATTGTATCTTTTAAAATATATGATATAAAATATAAAAAGTGGTAATATAAGTAATTGTTTAAAACTAGAGATAAAATTAGTATATATGATAATAATGTATGTCTAATTAAGTAGTTTTTCCTTTTGAGTATGATGATTTTTATGAGAAATAAACGGACCAATGGTCCATAAAGCTGTTAAGAAAAAACTAAGATTTACTAAAATATCATTTGATCTAAACAAGTTTAAGAGTAAATTTTAGAAATAGCAAACATAAAAATCATATTAGCGCTCTATAGCTATAATTTTTGCTATCTGCACTCCATAACAAACATAAGCATCTGATTTGTATAAATAGCGGCGATTTGTATAAATCGAGCATTTGTGTCTATGAAAACTATATATATATATATATATATATATGTTCATTGTGTTAGGATAGAGTGGTGAGCGACAATATGAGAGAGATGAGAGAGACGAGCGAAAGAGGTCAGAGAGTTGAAAAAGGTGAACTGTATATGTATATTAGATAATTGTGTGTGTGTGTGCATATATATATATATATCAATGATTGTATTTGTATAACTGCATAAAATTTGAATTCGTATACATATTGAATAGAATAAAAAAATTATATTTGGATAGCAAATCTCTCTGTCGCTTTATACAAACATAAATTGTACATTGTATATGTATAATTTGTGTTTATATAAAGCGAGAGAGAAAGACAAAAGAGAACTGAGCATGGAAAAATTTGTATTAGTATAATTCTAAGTGTATAAGACATATATATGTATTTGTATTTATATATACAGTCTCTTTCGCATTTATAAACACAAAGACAAACTCAATTTATACATTTTTATTTGTATAAAAGTGATAGAGGCGAGAGAGAGAATTGAGAGAAACGAGCGAGATTCAGGAGATAGAGGCGAGAATGACAATGTATTTGCTACGAATTAGAATAAATGAAATTGTAGCTATACCATATATTTTGATTTAATAGTTTGTTATATTGGACAATTTCCCCTAATTTTAACATTATAGAGAATTCAATTTAACGTTGAACAAAACTCATAAAATTCAAAAAATAAATTTAAATTCAGAGTCTATCTTTGCATGCTACAATTACTAATAATTTTATCCACTAAAGTTTAACCATTGAGAAGAAATTACCAAGCAATTTTCAACATTATAGATTCAATGCTGAAAATCAAAATAATTCACCGCATTAGTTTAAATTCTGAATCTATCTTTACTTGCTACACTTTACTAATAGCTATGTCCACTAAAGTTTAACCGTTGAAAAGAACTTATCGAACAATCTTTGCCCTACTTAAACTTAAACCCTTATGTACATTTCATTAATCGGTAAGTCAAATTCCGCGATATACAATTTAAAAAGTTAACATACTTTTCTTTGGTCCAATCTCAGTAGGGATAATGAGCACAGAGTCTAAGCAAAGACCACCTTTAGTATGAGTGCAATCAATTTGAGTCATTGAGAACTTTAACTTTGTTGGCATGCTGTACTCCACAACAAAATCTCCAACATAATAATTTATCCACTTTCCTGGCTCATTCAAGTAATATTGTGCACTTGCCTGCTGGCCGTTTGATGTTGATAATTGAAATTGAACGGGTTTGATATTCCACCCGTGCACTTGATCAACGGTGCAGATTCGTCGCCCTAATCTTCTCAACGTTTTTCCTAGCTGAAGACGAAAGAACACGCTGTAGTTTCCCGCTGGGAATTCGAATTCTAAGTTCCCTTCCACTTCAACCCACCATATTTGTTTAAGAAATGCAAATGTGTTGAACCTGTCAAGGTATTAAGATTTTTCTAAATTATTAACCGATCGGGAATGGTGAAAAAAATGCCCTTATCGTTATCTTGAGCAGTTAAAGATTCAAATATGTTACTTTCATCGTTAGACGTACATTTTTAAAAAATTTCAATGGTTCAAAAGTATATTTCAAACAAATGATAATATGAAAAAATATTTTTTTTCACGCTCATCATAATGATAATATATGGCTACAAAGTACGGTGCCAGCTGGAACACTCATAATACATAAATGTTGGTCCAACATTAAGAATGATATATATACCACGTTTTTTACGTTGGATAAGACTATAGTCTATAATCATGAAAGTGCTTATCAAAAGAATATCTGAAAATGGATTAATTTTTTCTCAACCATAAAATTAGTTGACTTCTTTACAGCATCGTCATTAAATGGGATTAATTGCCAGCCACATATATTTGTTAGATCTAATATAGAAAGGTATCTTATATATATCCACATGTTAAAGATTTTCACTCATTCAATCAAGCATTTTAACCTGTTGTTTGATGTAAGGTATCTTATTATAAATAATATTTATAATATGATACGAATGTACTATTAATCGGTTGATCACAGACACTTAAATCATTTATATAAATAATTAACTATAGTAACTCACTAGACAGGAAATAATTTTTTTACTCTCGAAATTTTCCAAATCGTTACCATGCAATTCATTCAATTTGTTCAAATGTTAAATTTCATCATTCCACGTTTTCTCCAATATCAAAGAAGCCAGTAGAGTGTATATATATAGTGTTAAAAATATACAGCAAAGTCAAAACAATCCATTAAATATAACAAGTTAAAAAAAAAAAAAATACTTACTTCCTCCGTCCCCAATTTAGATGGTACATTTGTTTCAAAATTTTAAACAAGTTTATCGATGATCGTAAACTCTTCATATAGCGTTTAAATATTTTGAATTGTTAATTATTATGACTTATGATACCTTTTATATAGTTTATAAATATATGCTTCATTTCAAAAAAAATTGAAAATTTCATTCGCAAATTCAAATTTTTTATTCTAAAAAGAGTATCACATAAATTGAGACAAAAGAAAATAAATCGCTAGAATGGTAGCCTTGGAATATAATGTGTATGTGGAAGGACTTAATTTTTCTCTGACAGCTAGATATGCATCATTTTTAAAAATAAAATAAAATTGTCTCTACGTTTTTAAAAATCGGCACCGTGTAAATCCAATTATTTCAAAGATTTGTGATTAAAAATGAATGGATCCTTCTATCATAATTTGGTTACGTTTATTTCTTTTTTCTTTTATATGACTCCAACTCCCTATTCATAGTCTAATATAGTAATTAAAAATCTTTTAATTAGCTTATTGATAAAAACAATCTCTTTCTTGATACACCCAACACGCCGAAGTATTTTCTTTTACATTATTCAACATTCATGTCCCATAATCAAAGACATTTCTAATTTCTTCATTTAATATTTATAATAAAAACGTAATGCATGATTACTACGTTACAATTGAAACGTACTACTCTTTTCATGTCTTGTTGAAATAGTGATAACTTAATAAATTATATAATAGAAAAAGTTAAAGCGACAGTTAAAATAGACGGTGAGAAAGTGAGTTAACGGAGAACTTGATTCATCAGATGAAACATGGGTCCAATATCTGCGGTCTTCTATGCCTGTTATCTTCATTTCCTTCCACGATATACAAACACACATTCCTCTATTTTTTTCCATCCAAAATGCCTGCCATAAACATTAATATCTCCATCAAATAATTAAATAAATATATTTATATAAAAATGTAAATAAAATAAAATTAAAAAAACGCAGTCTTGAGAAACATTGTAAAATTTTGTTCTCTCGTTCTTTATTTTCCCTGGACCAAAATCACTATAACAAAAAGTAAGTTTAGCGGTAATAAATAAACATATTAATAAAGATTGCTAAAGTCTTTAGCAATATTAGTTAAGTGTCATTAGATCCAATATGCTAAAGTTTTAGGAATATATATAAAGAGTGTTAATTACCACTACAAGTATAATATTTAACGGTAATTAATTCTTAATTGTCACTAAAAATCATTTTTTGTGATAGTGCATACTGAAGGATTTTGAAGAGAAAATTATACTTGTACAACGATAATAACATATCCAATGTAATATAACGATAATAACATATCCAATGTAATATAGAGAAAAAAAAGGTCATATGCACACCTTGTAATTGCTACTCCCAAAGTAATTCGGACGACACAATCTGACGAATATCTCCTTCTTTGTCAAGTGTTTGCTAGCGTTTGATCGTAGATTTTTGTAATTTTTGAGAAGAATTTGATAATTTTGAGGCAACTTTGGCTCCCAGACAAGGTCAGTTAATGAAGCTTGATGGAATGTCTTACTGACTCGACTAATTTTAGAGATCTGAATTGGGTCAAGATGTGTAAGGACCAAAGCTATGCAACTTTCTGGCAAGTCTCCAAGTCCAGTCTCTAAAGGACTAATATTACTTGTTAATTTCTCATGATCCACCAAGCCAGAAATAGTAGCCCCCATATATGAAAATAAAAACTCCTAGCTAGAATATTGTGATCATAACAAAGCAAAATAATGATAATTGGTATAATATGAATGAATTGTTGAGTAAAGAGGAAGGGAGGACTTTCTCCAAAAGAGAGGAAAAAGAATTTAATTAAGGAAGAAGAAAGAAAGAAAGTACTATATGGTTTTGGAATTGAAGACTTTTTCAACTTTATAGTAATAGACACATATTTTTTTTATTATATATATTTAAATTATTAATTATCGTGATTATCATATTTTTAAATAATTTCAAATATATATAAAAACGAAATATGTATAATAAATTAAGAAGGGATAATGCACAAGTACCCTCTCAACTAGAGCTGTTCAAAATCGAATCGAAATCGATAAGCCAAATTGATAAAAAAGTTATTGATTTATAGTATTGGGTTATTGGTATAGTGGTTTTAATAACGGTTTTAATTTTTTTTGTTATCGAGTTATCGATTCTTAACTGTTTGAAGTTTTTCTTAACGGGTTAACCGATAACCCGATAGTAAATTAAATAATTATATTTATACCATTTGTATATAAAGTCCTCGACTTAGAGTTTAATTTCTACTTTTATTTTTTGTTGTCTCAAACACTTGATTATTTTACAATGTAAAAGTGTTTGATTTTGAGAAAAATGTACGTAACTTGTGAACTCAAGTGCATGTTTTTTTGATTTGTCACCTTGTTTCTAAGTGATTTTCAATGTTTTTTCTTTTGTGTCAAATCTTAACGGTTAAATCGATAACCGAACCGATAATGATCAAAAACCGATAAACTAATAACCGATAAGCCAATATCTTAATGATTCTTTAACGATTTAGCATATCTACAAACCAATAACCAATAAGCCAACCCAATAAACTTCAAAATCGAATCGAACCGGCCGATACAGCCCTACTCTCAACCTATGCCAAAATCTCAGAGACACACTTATACTATACTAACGTCCTATTAACCCCCTGAACTTATTTTATTAATAAATTTCTACTCCTTTTCTATCTGCGTGACACTATTTTGTAAATCCAATTAATTGATTTTTTTTTCAAATTTCAAAAAGTCCTTCGACCCTTACCTTTTATTCATTCTATGATTCTCCTTTTTTCGCATTTGAGAAAGAAAAAGTAATAATTAAAACAAAGTGGTAATATGGGCATGTGGTCACAGTAATAAGTGTGCAGGTCATCTTGGGAACATCTGTCAAAGGGTCTTGTGTCCTTTTGTCTAGCAATTTTAGTGATGCAGCGGCAGAACTTGATCGACTACCTTCTTCTCAACCATGGTTAATTATTACAAGTATTATAGCTCATCAAAGTCGGTATAATGAATAATAATGCTCCTTTCATAAAATTACACCTATTAACAAATTCAACTTTCGTAACAATCATCGTTAAATTACAAGTAAAATCTCGATCTACTAAAAAATTCAACTTTCGTTGGGTAATACTTTACTTTATTATTATATATAGTCTAATAAATATAAGAGGTTAGTTTTGGCTTACCTTTAGTAAATAGGTGGTTAAATTTAAATAAATTATTTTTTACTTACATTGTTACCTTTAAGATTTAAGACGAAAATTAGAATAATTTTTTTTTCTTCATAAACTAAGATTATTTCGATTATATGATATACGGTATGTATAAAGATCAAAATGATATAATTTTTATACATAAAAAACTATTTTGATTATGTGGTATATATAAAAAACAATTCTCAGTCCCGTACATTCAAGGATCATTATAATTTGATCATTTTCTCACCAACATACACGAAAATATTATCTCAATAGTGACATATATAATTTTGTTTTCGAATTCCACATTAGTTTTGACAGATTCCATTGGATTATATAGTCTTGATCAGTTTCATTTGTTACGTCATCTTTGGATAAATCAAACATGTAGTATAAATTAGTTCCTTCTTTTATTTTTAATTTTCATGATTCTTTTTAAAGTTAAAATATAAAAAAATTAATCAAATTAATTTTTAAAAAGTGCAACAAAATGCCTAATTCATACCATGTATTCTATGAGAAAAAAATGTCCCCACTTTCATAATTAGATAATGACTTTGTGGAGATATGCAAACGACACACGATTATTATTATTCTAACAACTTATATATGTCAAATCAACTAAATATTTTTGAGCCCACATTCATGAAGGCTATTTGCATCGTGTCTAAATTTGGTTCACACTGCTCACCGTCCATTTAAAGAAATTGCTCTTTTCATTTCACTTAACCTAACGATACTTAATTGATTTTTTATTTTAATTTAAGCGACTAACTAAAAAAATAACAACGAATACGACTCCTCATTTAATTAAGAATAAATGACAGAAATCCCACCTTTAAGTTTTCTTATTACCATTATCCCTTATTAGTTTTACAAATTCTCAAAATTTTTTATTTTCACACATTAAATTAATGTATCGGCGCATCAAATTAATGTATCTTGCACATCAAATTAATGTATCTCGCGTATTAAAATAATGTATCATGTATAAAATGTACATCAAATTAGTGTATCATGTATAAAATGTAATGTATCTTACTTAACAATTAATGTATCTCGTGCATCAGATTAGTGTATCAGCGCTTATATTATTGTATCATTTGAGGGATTTTTGGCATTATAAACTTATAAGGGATAATGATAATTTTGTCTTAAAAGTATATAATTTCTGTCTTTTGCCCTTTAATTAATAAGAATCTGAGAAATCAATTCTGACTCCATTAAACTCAAACGATGTTTGAAGATGAAAATAACTATGATAGGCTAATTATATATTGAGTGGAATATAATCTTATTAATTATCAAACCAAATCCACTCTTAATTATCTGTCAAGAAAGATAGTTTACTTGTATTATCATCTATGGTTGTCATGAAGAATAGCATTCAACTTGTCTTCACGTTTAGGGTCTTATCTTATTATGTAACCTTTTAAGCTACTCTAATTATAACACTCTATTTGTACTATTTAAGTGTAATTGAGACAAGCTGGCCATGTTACGACTATTAACTATAATTACAACTATGAAATTAAAATTAATATTCATAACACGTGAGTCACGACTCACGTCGTTTACCTAGCTTTCTCCTATTTGTTTCATCATTTGAAAAGACTTTGGATAAATATAATATTAAATAGAAAACTAATATATTGGCCATGTTATAAATTATAAATATAATATAACAATTACAACTTTGAAATGGAAATTATTAGTATTAATATTAAACCACGTGAACCACTTCGTTCAAGTTTTTCTACCTTAATTCTGCCTTTTTTTCTCCGTCCTTTGGGGAAAAAAATAAATATATGAACGTATTAAATTGAGAATTTCCCAATCATATGAATATAAATAATATTTACTTCAACTCATAATAAGAAATTAGGGATAGGATTCTAGATATGTTAATTAACATACGATACTAATTATCATAACTAATACTTATGATAACTAGCATTAGTATTTTGAATTGTGTTAACAATTTGCCAAGAATTGAATCCCGTGATTTCCTTATACTATGTATTGGATTTTAAGTTTTTCCTCATCTCATCGATCTCTTACAATGGTGGATTTGAGATTCACAAAAAGAGATTGTTTGTCCAATAACTATTTATTAGGGATCTTTATCAAATTATCAGCAAATTCGAATCTAATTTGAATAGTTCATTGATGAATTGGGAAAAAAAATTGAATTTTGAAGTAGTTGGTTGTGTTTGGATTTGTCTGACTGATTGAGTAAAAACAAATGTGTAAGCGTAATAAATGAGATTCCCCATTTTAGCGTAACAACTTGATACATAATATATCAACATTAATGTATTTGAATAGTGAGTTAGTGTATCCGGATTATGTAAAAATTAAGAGATTACTGTAATTAAAAAAATAGTAGAAATAGAATGTAATTTACTCCTTACACTATAACATTCTTAAAATTTTTACTAAATGTAATACAAATGGAAAATACAAAAATTTCAAATTGTTTGTATGTTATCTATAGATATAGATGACTGAGACTGAGGGTGTATTAAGCACCTTAAAGTGAAATTAATGATGATTCAAATAGACTCCAAAGGATTTTTTGTGTAAGGTGTTTCTAGCTTTGCTAATCTAATACAGCAATTTATTTCATCTTATTAGGCTGACCAAACTCACATAACTTTTTACATAATTTCATTTAGAATAAGGGCGAATATGAACTAAAGTATTGGATATTTGTGCTAAAGTATTACCACTACCTGACATATCCGCTTAATTTTACATAGTTTAGGGGCATAATGTTATGAAGTCAATGTCTAGCAAGATATGCTGATACCAAGAGCAGGACTAGACAGTTTTGTTTGCTTAATCGTCTCCAGATAGTGAAATATGGGGAATCAAACCACAAAGATATTTACAAACCAAATATAAGTCTTTAAAGGAGGCTGATACTCTCTATTACATGAACGACAAGTGATATTTGAAGGCAGATCAGTTGAGCAACAACGCATTGGATCTGCAAAGTCATTCATCTTTCACCTCTTCATAACAGAGGGGGCAGTTCTGTGACAACAACACATGCACAAAAGAGAAAGAGGTGGTCAGTTTTGCTGCAGTGGAAAAAAAGGCAGTATCGAACAACAACAGCAATCAACATATCCAGTGTAATCCCACAAGTGGAGTCTAGGGAGGATACAATGTACGCAAACCATAACCCTACCTTTAGGGGGTAGAGAGGCTGTAAAAGTGGAGTGTATTGAGTTCAAATGAATAACAAATTGAAACTTCCAAAGAGGTATCCTTTAGCAATTAGCACCAAGATATGTTAATTGTCCAAGAGGTGAATTTTGCACATTTATCCGTTTCAATTCAATCCCGAACTAGTCATCCTTTTCCTATACAGAAAGGTTATTCTAGAACTTCTTGCGTTTAACCGATTAAAGAAAATACTATTTGTTTCATTTTTGGATTTTAGGTTTCAATTATTCGCTTTTGTGACTTTGTAAAGCTCTACAAGTGTGCTTTAGAAGGAAAGTCTAAACGCGAGATTAAGAACTACTATAAGTTGGTGAGAATTTGACCAGTCTTAGAGACGAGAAAGAACTCCTTACAGATACTGCATCTAAAAAAATGTTGGCACATTTCAATCAGACTAGGATGCTATGATCCAAAATCTCATTTTTACACGAATAGTGAGAAGCAATGCCAAAAACTTCTCTTTAAGCCTCGTTGATGTTTTTATCATATGTTCTTACTTGAGTATTGGAGGGAAAAAAAATTAAAACAGGAAAATATTGAAGGGGACATGATCTTAAGTGTGAGGATATGATTTCTCACCTTTCTTTCTTTTAGCCAGCGGTTAATACATTCTGAATGAAACATGTGTGCACAAGGCAAAGTGGTCAACATATCTCCGCTTCTGTATGCAGCATAACATATAACACACCTGCATACAATGAAATTGGAAGAACTAAGTTAGACGATCATATCTTTTTCTCAACTTGTTTGAAGGTGTTTGTTTCTACACTCCAATCAAAATGAAGTTATTGACTAGATCAACCTCTACAAACATCTTTTCCAGGAAACCTACTCAAAAATGTTGTCAAATGGGCTACTTAAAAACACTAACTGACCACTGTTTTAGCTGTTAGCAATGTATAAATGGTGGAAACAAGGACTGAAGGGCAACTTATGTAGACAGATTTACTTAATAACTAATAAAAAAATGGAGACCAGAAACCAAAAAAGACGACAGTGTTAGTGAGGGCAGTGACAACAGTTAACTACAGAAAAATGCCAAAAAGATATATTTAACATTTAAGACACGGGGCTTGGTCTTTAGAAGAGGAATCACTCATCATGAATAGCATTTTCATTATGGGCCATTCTCATCTAGACACTGGAACTAAGAGTCAGAAACACCAAAAGAATGCCAGTAATGCTTTATGCTGGTAAGAATGAGGCACAAGTCATCAACAGAATGATTCAATTATTGAACTATAGCAGATTTATCAGTAAACTTTTGTATAAGGACCAGTGCACTTCTTCTAAATGCTGACACAAAAGAATTAGTCAGGATAGAAAAGATACAATCAGAAGGGAATTTATTCCTACTCTCCCATCTTCTTTTTCTTTGAGAAGAATCCAGTCTTGTATTTGAAACATGGTAAACGACTTATGAGGTCTTGTGAAAGCCCTCTGCTCTGCTGGCCAACAGCTTCTCCTAAAGACTGCAATTCCTACCAAAAATGAAAGAAGACAATCGAAATGAAATAAAAGAAAATTCACATGGTGGAAAAAGATTGAAGAGCAAGACTTATCTGTGTAAACAACCTGGTGCATAAATTACAGTTCTTGCACTCAATTTAAGCTTAATCAAAAAGATGAAAAAGTGATTCCAGTCTAACCTCATAGGTCATACTATCTGGATCAATATTATCTTGTCTCCTCGTGTTCGGATTCTCAGCCTGCACTTAATAATAGAAGCTTGCATTAATTCTTGCATACATGATATAATATTATTAAGCATAAAACCAAAAAGAGAACTAAAAAGTTGCAGCAAACCCTGACCGGAGGTGATTCTCTAGGAGGGGATTCCCTGATGCCTGCAGATGTGGAGGTTACTTGATTATGAGTAATGTGGACACTTAATCCAATCATACTTGAACTGAATATTTCCAAAACCAAAAACTATGTTTCAAACACCCGCAAAGTAAAACCTGTTTTATTAATTTATTTACTTCATACTCTTCTATTCACCCACCAAAGTTGTTTAGATGTACAATCTAGCTTTTTGAGTAACTGAACATGCACACACCTATTTTGAAATGGTTTTAGAAGACTGAAGAACAATAATACACTATATAGCGTAATACAAAATATTTTCCACACACCTACTCCATATCACTTGCTCCTATAAAGGTAAACACCATTTCCACTTTTTGCAACTTTTAATAATCACCAAACACCAAATCCTCATGCTCCACTCCATTATTGACCAATGAAATTCTCAACTAATCATCACAAGATGATTTTATGAGCTAAAACATCGGCAAAATACATAAATAGACACTCGAAGTTGGCAACAACTGCCAGTTAGCCATCTAAACTAAGGTAGTGATCAGACGTGTGTCTTGTGAACACCCGTGTCCACCAGATTTTTACACATGAGTTACAATCACCTATTATGTGTCAAACAGGCATACCAGTGAGTGATACATATATTTTAAAATAATTGTTACTTTTTTTTTTTTACAAAAACAGGATAACAAATACTTGATTCACATGCACAGTTTGCATTACAGAGGTAATCAACTGCATTTTTTTGCTATAAACAGTTCATAACACTGATATGCAGGGAAAAACCCATTCTTTCAGCAATTACTAGTACATTTCATGCTATTCACTACCTCAATATTAATGTTCATTCAGTGAGTTCCTTGTCCTTTGTATTTAAGTTGTTAGATTACAAGCTACTAGCCTTTTGTCCATTCTACAGTTCAGTCTTCACTCACAAAGACTTCATTTTAGCATAGTTTTAACATCTTGGCATCTATATATCCTTGTTCATGGTTATACATATGAACAATTCAGAATAAGATGACTAACATCTTCTTTAATCACAGAGAAGAACATCTATGGTTAAAAATAAAAAATAAAAAAGGCAATATCATGCAAATTGTACCCATAGACAAAGCAGAGATAAAAGCTGTATGACCAAGAAATTTTACTGAATAAATGAAGTTCTTATGCAATTACCAGCCACAGTAGAATTAAGCTCATCTCTACAGAAATCCTCAAAATCATCCCCCAACTGCAAAGATCTAGCTATAGCTTCATCCAGAGCCAACTGTGAGTCAGGGCTTTGAGAAGAATCACCCTTTTGTGCTGATAATGGATGCCCGCTACTGGTTTGACCGTATTCAGAGCTCATACTCTTGTTTTTTCCATTTGATTGAAATGATAAGTAAACAGTTTCCTGCAAGACAACAATCCAACGTCAATAGAAAATACTGTTAACTACTGAATAAGGAATAGGAAGATGGTCAACAAAAGGGCCGCCCCCTGTTGAACCTTGTGCAAAAGCATCTATTTCTTTCTGTGATACCTGTTGCAAAAGAACTTCTTCATAACTCAAATCGCCATCCTCAGGAAAAAAATCTTTTAGATTCTCAGCAATCTCTGATGGGATTCCACCACCCGAATAATGACTATGTAACAAGCTGTTAATCATTGTAAATGTTTCACGTACGATTTCACACTATTCTTCTTTAGACTGCAGGATCCTTTCACTGTCTGTAGAATTTAGAGTTGATCAGGTCAAAGATATATCAGGTGAAGATGATAAAAGGACTTGAAGAAGCTTATAAAGAATATCAAGTTTTCACACACAGAATATCCAGTTAACACCCGTTTCCAGAAATAGGTGTCTTTTTTTTCACATTCACCTCATATACATGTATCTAACCTCTCATATAGAATGGTGTACATTTAAGGATAAATGAAAAAAGACAAATAAATATACATCCGTAGAGGGATTATAATGAACCATTCATGACTGCAAGCCAAGTGAGTTTGATAAAAAAGATTATCTTTTAGTTTTGACCACTCTCCACTATTCAAAATATTGTACATTATGCCATAGATTCAAAAGATATGAACATAAGACTACTTGAGAAGGGTCAGAAAGCTATCAGACACTGCATATGACCAACAACACTCTGCAAATTAATTAAACAAATTCTGCAACTTCACAAAATGCCAATAATGACTGATTTTGACACCTTAGAAACTATGAAGACACATAATAAACACGCCACAAGCACCAGAAAAGAAAAGGTACCAATTCAGGTATAGGCAAGATAAAATGTCATTTAAAATAAACAGGAAAATGCCAAACACTTATCTACACAGTAATAGAAAGGCCTTTTGGTATAGGTAATAAATATACCAGGGCGAAGACTATTTGACTGGACATGTGGCAAGCGCAGAAGGAACTCATAGTCTTCCCCAAGTCAGTCGATGACAGCCTGGTCAAAAACTGAAGAACCCTTAGCCACCTCAGAACTTGTCCCTGGGTCTGGTTCACCCATGTCAGACAACAGTTTTCCAGAAGGATACAACCGGAAAGTCCAAAGTACCCGAATCATTAACTTCCCTACGCTAGCCAAACTTTGAGATATCCGACATTTCATTATATCACATCTAATAGTCACGATCTTATCACTGAAACGTGCAAGATTCACGTTGTCGGTTACGATTAGATTATCCTATAGATACTCCCATCTTTCCGCCATTGTAAGACATCTGATTATACACGATATTATGCGTATAGTTCAGCAACATTATTATGTTCCTATTGTTGTTCATCGCTGTTCGCCATCGGTCGGCCCGGAATATTCAATAAGAATCACCCTCTCTATCTCTTTCTCTATTGCTTCAGTTTGACTATTCACTTTGCTACTGTTATCGTGTTATTTTCACTAAACTCATTATCAAATGATCAATTAGATTTGGATTGATCGCACTGCTTGTGACCTCAATATTATAAATTTAACTGGTTGACATAGGTCAAACAGTTTTTCGCCCACAGTAGGACCCTAGTAATTGTGTGGTTGTTCCAAAACAATATTGATCCTTTATTGATTTTGTAATTGTTGTTTCTGTGGAGTATAATGGCAGGACAAAGTAGATCACAATTGCCATACACGACTCCAGGCCAATCTCCTGGGAACTCAGCAAAGCACGACTGTCAAAGGAGATGTCACCTCAAAGAGTTCCAAACAAAAGGAAAGAAAACACACAACCTGGTTGAGAAGAAAAGGTGCAATGATTGGTCACACACGAGAATAATTTAACAACCGAACAACAAGATTGGAACAGGCAGATCAGCTAGGTGTTGATGGCCTTGACCGCGAATGTCAACACGTGATCGCCTGCATCACCAAGAGTGGAGCCAGGGCAGGGACCCTCCAAATTTCATACCAGGAAGCTCTCTTACCGAGGGACTTCCCAGCGACTTAGGAACTGAAGGATAGATAACTGGTAGAATAGGTCAAGGCACTGGTGCTCCCGAACTGCATGTCAATTTCTAAATACCATTTTTCGTTTTGAAAACAAAAACTACTTTTTTCAAATTTCACATAGCCAGACAAACCCTTAGCTCCGCAGGAGACTCTTTTGAGACAAATTTAAGGAGAAAAACAAGTGTATTGATCAGAACTCAGAGGCTCCACCCATACTCAAGGGTATAGATGTGGAAAGATACTCTCAACAACCAAGGAAACTAAGTGCTGCCCCCTACCTATATCCATTAAGTTCAGAATGCCAGATTCTCGTGAAGTACAATGGAACCAAAAGGTGTAAGGGACCATGTCACAGCCTATAAAACCGGAATCAAAGAGAATGACCTGACAAAGCTAGAGATATAATTGGTACTAGTTAAAAAGCTTGGAGAAACGCTCAGGAAGGGAGCATTAACCTGGTACTCACTCTTGCCTGAAAACTCAATAGGGTCATTCGCAGATGCCTACATTAAGGCTTATACAGGGGCCCAGAAGGTAGAGAAGTGGATGGAAGACAGTATCAAGATACAACAAGGAGGTACCAAGTTACTCTCCCACACTGTATTCATACTGAAAGAGAAATCAACAACAAACATAACCAGTGTAATCCCACACACGGGTGTGGCGAAGCAAACTTATCCCTACCTACACAAGGTAATCATGCTTAAAAACTTAAACTACCTTAATTTACCACAAAATTCACAAATCTGGAGAATTCATGATAACAAGAAAAGCAAAAAAAGGAAATCATGATTTAATTGCATAACAACACCTTACATTGATTTCCCCTTCCACAGTAAAATGACCGGGTCACAGGGTTCGACCCGGGAATATCTTGTTTTTACTCAATTATGACAGCTGAATCATGAGTAAAATTGGCAAGATTCCAAGGTTGTCACTTTACATTTAGAATCAAATCCAAAAAAGATGGGTTCTTGAATTTTGACTCAATTATTCATGAAAATGGCATTAAAGGTGAAAACTTTACCTTTTTGAGGGAAGAAGACGAGATGGGGTTCTTGACTGTGAGTTCATCTTTGTAACTGTAGACTGTAAAATAGTGAACAAAAGGTCGAACTGATGAATATTATATCTAAGTAAGGAAGACATTAAGGGGTCCACTTTGCTTTATGAAAAATGGTACTGGTGTATAATGGTGCAATTGATGGTAAGTTTCACAAGAAGCCACAACAGTGAAAACCAGCCCTACCCCAACTTTCCCTTCTTCACAAGAAGACACAAATCCTTCTTACATAGCCTTTTTGCCTTTTTGTTTGATTTTTGGGGATCAAAGCTTCATCCTTTACTAGGGGTGACCTAAAGTCAACTTTCCATATATTAACTGTTTGTTTGCAAAACACAGTAAAAGCTGGTATTTATACACAAAGATAAAAGATATGAACATCAAAAGAACATACTGCAATGAATTGAGATGATATCTTTTTTAAAATTATAAATTTTTGAATGCTTGAGTGAGACTGTTGTAATAAAAAAATTTGAATTCAAAACTCTAAATATACGAAAATATTTCTTTTTTTGGATAAAGATCTTAAATTTGAATTAATCATTCTATCATCAATATTAAATGTTAATTAAAAAAAAACTAATAAAATACAAAAGGCATGTCCACTGGTCCACCCACAGTGAATTTTCTTCTTTTGGTGTGCTGAAGTAAAAATTACTGTTTATTCATTGTAATATGATTATAAATTTTAAAATAAACTATATCATAATCAGAATCAATACTACGTATCAGAATAACTTATTTCATGAAAAAGTGTGACAATAGTATCAAAATTAATCATTTCATCATAAATTAACTTTTTTATCACGTACCCATTACAATACATTAAAATGGTTGAAAAATATTAGCAGGCTTCCATGTTCTCTATACATCATTATTATATTTATAAGTAATAATTTGTAAAAACAACAAAAATACAACTACGAATTTATTTAGTACTTACTTATGGGATGAATCGACACGTGAAGTCGTTAATATAAAAGCCTGTTTTAATTGATGTTGGGACCCCCAGAATCAAATTGCCCATCTCACTCGATGTTGGGACTCCCAAAATCAAATTGCCCACGCACCACACGCACCAGATGCTAAGCACTGGGCGTCAGGTGGGTGTTAAAGAATGACAAAAATCCCACATCAATATTTAATGAGATAAGTGGACTCCTTATAAGGATTGGACAATCCTCCTTCCTTTGAGCTAACTTTTGGGGTGTGAGTTAGACCTATTAGCTAATTTCACTCATAAAATTTGTACTTGCTATTATTATTATATAGGCCTGGTCCTATTCAACCTATTTGAGTCCAATTTTTCTACAATTTTTTTAATTGGAACAATTTATTCTATTACATTTGTTTTGTTGGTTTGCTATGAGAGCGTATGTTCTATACATGCAAGTTATCTTATTTGAGGTGGTTATAGAAGAAAGATAATAATTAATCATGAAGAATCAAGAAATTTTTTGTCAATATTGACTTGGATCAAGAGTGCTGAAATAACACGGCCAAAAACAATGACTAAGTTATGGTCCAACTTGTGTTTTTCACTTGTCTCAAAAAATAATATTGTCACATAAATATTGCATAAAAAATATGATTATTGCTAATTTACCTTCCAAAAGGTGACCATATAGGAAGTAAGGGAAACGTAAAACAAGATTTATTATTATTATTATATTTGTTTGCAACAAATTTTAAACATATGGAAAATAAATAAATCATATAAATAAAATATGAAGAAACGTAATTTTATTGATAAATATTGCGGGTACAATTCTGTTGATCTCTTGATTCTACTCTCCTATGATTTATCCATGATTCGAGGGCCGTTAGTGGCGTATTTCTCGAACTAGGATTATTTAGATTTGACCTCTCCATATGAATAATCCGTCAATTTGCGGAGTATTCGAGATCTTGATCTCTTTATGGAATTTCCGAGATATTTTAAAGTGAATTTAGTATCCTTTATATAGGCATAAACTAGGGTTTAGGCTTGAGTAGCCTCCAAGAATCTTAGTTTGAGTTGAACACAATTTGTAGAGTCCCAACTTGAATTAAACGCATTTTGTATCCCACAAAATTTCAATGTCTACAAATGCCCCCTGCTTCAAGGCTTGTCGGAGTGTAGACTTGATGAAACTCAAAGACGAGGCTTGAAGTACGTACTCATTCTTTCACCTTTGCAGCTTCAGATTTTCAGATTTGTTTTAAGAGAGAAGAAATGAAGGACAGATTTTGTCCCACTGGGCGTGCCAGAATTTGTAGACAATAAAATTCGCGTCGAGAAAACAATAATCAAGAACGGAAAATTATAGCAACAATCGTTTTATTATTTCAAGTGCGAGTGTTACAATCTCTATGATTTCTCTGAATTCGTCTTTTCAAATATAATTCAAAAGGGATTTAAAGCTTGATCTTGAACTTGGAATTTATTTTGATCTTGATCTCTATCTTGATCTTGATCTTTTTATGTTGAACTTTATCTTGATTTTGAACTTGAACTTGAACTTGAACTTTATCTTTATCTTGACTTCTAATTGAATCCAAGGGCTTCGAGCTTGATCTTGAATCTGGTGGTCTTGATCTTGATCGTTCTTGAAACTTGAATGCTTGAATCTTTAAACTTGTAGAGAAATCTGCGGCTTTTGATCCACGAGCTTCTCTAGCTTCTTGTTAAAATTCTTGGTCCCTTTTCTAAATTATGAGACCCCTATTTATAGTTTTAGAATAGAGGAGTTGCGATTGGAACAGGACTCCCTTCGACCAATCAGATTTAAGTGAAATATCATATGGGCTTTATAGAGCGGGCTATTTATTTGAATTTAAATAATTAAATCAATTATATTAATCCATAATATGTATTTGGATTAATATATTTATTAATTTAATATAATTTAAATCATTTAATAAATTTATATTTAAATAAATTTTAAATGATTACACATGCCCCTGCTTCAAGTCTTGTCGAGATATTTTATCTTTTAGAGACTAGGCTTGAAGCATTAACCGGTTACTAAATTCACCTTAGTTAAAAAAAAATGAATTATAATTGAATTAACAATTATAATCCTACTCATATTTCATATTCCAATTTTATTGCCACAGCCAAAAAAGGAATTGTAATTCAACTAGGAATTGTAATCCTACTCAATTTTAAATTTATATACCTTTTCTATTGTTCTAGTCAAAAAGGATTTGTAATTGGACTAGGAAAAGAATTTTATTCCCATCACATGACATCTATAAATAGATGCATTGTATCCACAATTTTCTTTTCAATTACGAATTGTGAGCTACAAGCCAACGACGAAAGGGGCATAATTGAAGGTAATTTTCCATCCTTTTTCTGATTTTCGTCACTTTCTCTACAGCTTGACGCGTCTGTCGTAGAAAATTCATATCTCATTGTAGAAAAATCAGAATCATGAATGGTTTGATTTTCCTGAAACTAGACTTCTCGATCTCTAACATATAAAAAATTCAGAATTTAATACATTTCGTATCTTTTTCGATGGTTTTTTGAAGTTAGCTCTAGATTCTGTCATGCTGAAAATTACAGAGTTGTGCGACTTTACTAAAACTCTCGTCTCTTGATGTAGGAATGACGAACTCACGATCCGTTTGATTATTTAGAATCTATACACAAAGGTTTTCAAAGTATCCAAAATTTAAAATTTAATACCTTAAGAATCATTCTAAATGATTTTTTTGAAGTTAACTTTAAATTCTGTCATGCTGAAAATTTCAGATTTGTGTGGCTTCACTAAAACTTTTGTGTCTTGATGTAGGAACAAAGAAATCACAAGCCGCTTGATTATTTCGAATCTACACACAAAGGTCTTCAGTGTGTCCAAAAGTCAAAATTTAATATCTTTAAAATCTTTCTAGATGATTTTTTGAAGTTAACTTTAAACTCTGCTATGCTGAAAATTTCAGATTTTTGTTGTCTCACAAAATATTTAATATCTTAATCTCAGAACATCGTCGCAAAAATGATTGTGATGGCTTGAAATCTTACTTCAAAGGCTTAATTATCACCAATAAAATATTGTCTTAAGTCTAACCTAGTTATGACTTTCAAGTCTCAAACGTCTCGACAGGTAACAATTTCTCCTCTACTTTTTTTTTGTGTGTGTTGTCATCCCCCATTTTTGTAGGTAGGCTTTAAAGGACGATCCATGGAGAAGGTAGTCTTATGACTCAAAGGGATGAGTACTCATTCCCGCCTTAAGAAAGGTAACTTCATGACATTCTTGAGGCGAAAGCGGATAGATGTAAATCCCCGCCTTAAGAAAGGTAACTTCATGGTAATCTTAAGGCGAAAGCGGATAGATGTAAATCCCCGCCTTAAGAAAGGTAACTTCATGGTAATCTTAAGGCGAAAGCGGATAGATGTAAATTCCCGCCTTAAAAAAGGTAACTTCATGGTATTCTTAAGGCGAAAGCGGATAGATGTACATCCCCGCCTTAAGAAAGGTAACTTTATGGTATTCTTAAGGCGAAAGCGGATAGATGTAAATCCCCGCCTTAAGAAAGGTAACTTTATGGTATTTTTAAGGCGAAAGCGGATAGATGTAAATCCCCGCCTTAAGAAAGGTAACTTCATGTTATTCTTAAGGCGAAAGCGGATAGATGTAAATCCCCGCCTTAAGAAAGGTAACTTCATGTTATTCTTAAGGCGAAAGCGGATAGATGTAAATCCCCGCCTTAAGAAAGGTAACTTTATGGTATTCTTAAGGCGAAAGCGGATAGATGTAAATCCCCGCCTTAAGAAAGGTAACTTCATGGTATTCTTAAGGCGAAAGCGGATAGATGTAAATCCCCGCCTTAAGAAAGGTAATCTAAAGGTGTCAAGACTTGAAAACTTCAAATTTAACACTTAAATAATTTAAAGGCTTCAACTTGCAAACTTAAAAGATTTAAAGATCTCAACTTGCCGAATATTTGAAGACCTCAACTTGCAGACTTGAAGAATTTGAAGACGTCAACTTGCATATTTGAAGAATTTGAAGACGTCAACTTGCAAACTTGAAGAATTTGAAGACTTCAACTTGCAGACTTCAAGATTTTAAAGACTTCAACTTGCAAACTTGAAGAATTTAAGAACTTCAACTTGCAGACTTGAAGAATTTGAGGACTTCAAATCGTAGATTTAAAGATTTCAATTAGCGGACTTAAAGAATTTGAAGACTTCAACTTGCAGACTTAGAGGATCTGAAAACTCCAACTTGTAGACTTAAAGAATCAGAAGACTTAAACTTGCAGAAAAGAATTCAAAGACTTCAACTTGTTGACTTAAATAATCTGGAGTTCAACTTAGAGACTTAAAGATACTTGAAGAATCTAAGGACTTCAACTTGCAGACTTGAAGAATTTGAGGACTTCAACTCGTAGATTTAAAGATTTCAACTAGCGGACTTAAAGAATTTGGAGACTTCAACTTGCAGACTTAGAGGATCTGAAAACTCCAACTTGCAGACTTAAAGAATTTGAAGACGTCAACTTGCATATTTGAAGAATTTGAAGACGTCAACTTGCAAACTTGAAGAATTTGAAGACTTCAACTTGCAGACTTCAAGATTTTAAAGACTTCAACTTGCAAACTTGAAGAATTTAAGAACTTCAACTTGCAGACTTGAAAAATTTGAGGACTTCAACTCGTAGATTTAAAGATTTCAATTAGCGGACTTAAAGAATTTGAAGACTTCAACTTGCAGACTTAGAGGATCTGAAAACTCCAACTTGTAGACTTAAAGAATCAAAAGACTTAAACTTGCAGAAAAGAATTCGAAGACTTCAACTTGTTGACTTAAATAATCTGGAGTTCAACTTAGAGACTTAAAGAATTTGAAGACTTCAACTTGCATACTTGAAGAATCTAAGGACTTCAACTTGCAGACTTAAAGAATTTGAGGACTTCAACTCGTAGATTTAAAGATTTCAACTAGCGGACTTAAAGAATTTGGAGACTTCAACTTGCAGACTTAGAGGATCTGAAAACTCCAACTTGCAGACTTAAATAATCTGAAGACTTAAACTTGCAGAAAAGAATTCGAAGACTTCAATTTGTTGACTTAAATAATCTGAAGACTTTAACTTAGAGACTTAAAGAATTTGAAGACTTCAACTTGCATTCTTGGAATGAAGACTTCAACTAGATTCTTGGAGGATTTGAAGACTTCAACTTGTATACTTCAAGGATTTAAAAAAAAAAAAAACTTTAATTTTGAAGAAACTTCAAGCATGACGGAACTCATATATTTTCAAGGGTTTGCCCCCATCTATTGACCAATCAATACTTCGTACAAGTCTAACGTTTGATGAGACAAAAGATAATAATATACTTATCTCTTTAATTGTCATGTGACATCAAGTGGGAACATGTATTTTTTTGACACTCATGCAACTGAACTTAGAATATGGTTCTAAGAGCCTACGTACCTCAGTGAAGAGGATCAAGTCACAACGTAGTTCTGGGGGTTTGAGTTTTTTTTTTTTTTTTGTTGTGCCGTACACAGTTTATACTCTTGCGGACCAGGAGTGACATGCAGTTTAGGATCGTACCTTAAGGAGCATCATCTTGCTTCAAGGGTAGTACCTCTTTAGGAATTTGGCGTTAATATTTTATCTTGTCCTAGCATAGCAGCTTTGCTCCTTGTAACAGCTCCAAAACTTCCAAAGGTAACACCCAGAATGTCTTCAACTTCAGTAGAGAACTTGGAGCTTATGGCCTTAGAGGCAGTTGATTGAGAGTTGTTCTTCATGGAAGTCATCTCGATGTTCTTTAAGGCTTGAAAAGTTGAGATGAGAGGTAGAGATGGTCCCACTGGCGTGCCAATTTTGTTTGCAACAAATTTTAAACTGACAGAAAATAAATTGAAAATCACAAATAAAATATGAAGAAACATGATTTTATTTATCAAGATAGATTGTGGGTACAATTCTGTTGATCCCTTGATTCTACTCTCCTAAGATTTATCCATGATTCGAGGGCCGTTAGTGACATATTTTTCGAACTAGGATGATTTAGATTTGACCTATATGAATATTCAATCAATCTGCGGATTATTCGAGATCTTGATCTCTTTATGGAATTTTTGAGATGCCTTTTAAGAGAATTTAGTACCCTTTATATAGGCATAAACTAGGGTTTAGGGTTGAGTAGCCTCCAAGAATGCTAATAATTTTGTTTGCAACAAATTTTAAACATATGGAAAATAAATAAACCATACAAATAAAATATGAAGAAACATGATTTTATTCATCAAGATAGCGGGTACAATTCTGTTGATCCCTTGATTCTACTCTCCTAAGATTTATCCATGAATCGAGGGCCGTTAGTGGTGTATTTCTCGAACTAGGATGATTTAGATTTGACCTCTCTATATGAATATTTCATGACTTTTGTGGAATATTTCGAGATCTTGATCTCTTTATGCAATTTTTGAGATGCCTTTTAAGAGAATTTAGTACCCTTTATACAGGCATAAACTAGGGTTTAGGGTTGAGTAGCCTCCAAGAATCTTAGTTTGAGTTGAACACAATTTGTAGAGTCTCAACTTGAATTAAACGCATCTTGTAGAGTCCCACAAAATTTCAATGTCTACAAATGCCCCCTGCTTCAAGGCTTGTCGGAGTGTAGACTTGATGAAACTCAAAGACGAGGATTGAAGTACGTACTCATTCTTCCACCTTTGCAGCTTCAGATTTTCAGATTTCTTTTAAGAGAGAAGAGATAAAGGGCAGATTTGGTCCCACTGGGCGTGCCAATTTATTTGCAACAAATTTTAAAGTGACATAAAAGAAATTGCAATCACAATAAAATAAGAAGAAACATAAATTTATTGATAAATAGATTGCGGGTACAATTCTGTTGATCCCATGATTCTACTCTCCTAGGATTTATCCATGATTCGAGGGCCGTTAGTGGCGTATTTCTCGAACTAGGATGATTTAGAGACCTCTCTATATGAATAATCCATCAGTTTGTAGAGTATTCAAGATCTTAATCTCTTTATGGAATTTCTGAGATGCCTTTTAAGGGAATTTAGTACCCTTTATATAGGCATAAAATAGGGTTTAGGGTTTAGGGTTGAGTAGCCTCCAAGAATCCTTATCTGAGTTAAACACAGTTTGTAGAGTCCCAACTCGAATTGAACGCATATTGTAGAGTCCCACAAAATTTCAATGTCTACAAATGCCCCCTGCTTCAAGCTTGACGGAGTGTAGATTGTGAAACTCAAAGACGAGGCTTGAAGTACTCATTCTTCCACCTTTGCAGCTCCAGATTTTAAGATTTGATTTAAGAGAGAAGAGATGAAGGGTATATTTGGTCCCACTGGGCGTGCCAATTTTGTTTGCAACAAATTTTAAACATATGGAAAATAAATAAACCATACAAATAAAATATGAAGAAACATAATTTTATTCATCAAGATAGCGGGTACAATTTTGAAGACTTCAACTTGCAGACTTAGAGGATCTGAAAACTC
Source organism: Solanum sitiens (assembly GCA_016801875.1). NCBI lineage: Eukaryota > Viridiplantae > Streptophyta > Magnoliopsida > Solanales > Solanaceae > Solanum > Solanum sitiens. The sequence goes on from JABWTJ010000060.1 coordinate 1,391,209, forward strand.
CAACTTGTAGACTTAAAGAATCAGAAGACTTAAACTTGCAGAAAAGAATTCGAAGACTTCAACTTGTTGACTTAAATAATCTGGAGTTCAACTTAGAGACTTAAAGAATTTGAAGACTTCAACTTGCATACTTGAAGAATCTAAGGACTTCAACTTGCAGACTTGAAGAATTTGAGGACTTCAACTCGTAGATTTAAAGATTTCAACTAGCGGACCTAAAGAATTTGGAGACTTCAACTTGCAGACTTAGAGGATCTGAAAACTCCAACTTGCATACTTAAAGAATTTGAAGACGTCAACTTGCATATTTGAAGAATTTGAAGACGTCAACTTGCAAACTTGAAGAATTTAAAGACTTCAACTTGCAGACTTCAAGATTTTAAAGACTTCAACTTGCAAACTTGAAGAATTTAATAACTTCAACTTGCAGACTTGAAGAATTTGAGGACTTCAACTCGTAGATTTAAAGATTTTAATTAGCGGACTTAAAGAATTTGAAGACTTCAACTTGCAGACTTAGAGGATCTGAAAACTCCAACTTGTAGACTTAAAGAATCAGAAGACTTAAACTTGCAGAAAAAAATTCGAAGACTTCAACTTGTTGACTTAAATAATCTGGAGTTCAACTTAGAGACTTAAAGAATTTGAAGACTTCAACTTGCATACTTGAAGAATCTAAGGACTTCAACTTGCAGACTTGAAGAATTTGAGGACTTCAACTCGTAGATTTAAAGATTTTAACTAGCGGACTTAAAGAATTTGGAGACTTCAACTTGCAGACTTAGAGGATCTGAAAACTCCAACTTGCAGACTTAAATAATCTGAAGACTTAAACTTGCAGAAAAGAATTCGAAGACTTCAATTTGTTGACTTAAATAATCTGAAGACTTTAACTTAGAGACTTAAAGAATTTGAAGACTTCAACTTGCATTCTTGGAATGAAGACTTCAACTAGATTCTTGGAGGATTTGAAGACTTCAACTTGTATACTTCAAGGATTTAAAAAAAAAACTTCAATTTTGAAGAAACTTCAAGCATGACGAAACTCATATTTTTTCAAGGGTTTGCCCCCATCTATTGACCAATCAATACTTCGTACAAGTCTAACGTTTGATGAGACAAAAGATAATAATATACTTATCTCTTTAATTGTCATGTGACATCAAGTGGGAACATGTATTTTTTTGACACTCATGCAACTGAACTTAGAATATGGTTCTACGCGCCTACGTACCTCAGTGAAGAGGATCAAGTCACAACGTAGTTCTGGGGGTTTGAGTTTTTTTTTTTTTTGTGCCGTACACAGTTTATACTCTTGCGGGCCAGGAGTGACATGCAGTTTAGGCTCGTACCTTAAGGAGCATCATCTAACTTCAAGGGTAGTACCTCTTTAGGAATTTGGCGTTAATAGGACCGATTCTTAAGCCATCAGCATCAACAAGCTTGTAAGCACCATCTGAATATGCTTCTTGTACGACATATGGTCCATCCCACTTTGAGGTAAATTTGCCCCCAGACTTGTGTGAAGTAATGATGGGTCTTCTTACTGCGAGAACTTGGTCTCCAACTTGGAAACACCTCAAGCGAACCTTTTTATTGAAAGCACGAGATAGACGAGCTTGATAACATTCAAGATTTTGTTGGGCTTCTAACCTCTTTTCGTCAAGTGCTTCTAACTCGGCAAGACGTAGTCGAGCATTGTCTTCTTTAGTGAGCCCTTCTTGGATAGCAAGTCTCAAAGAAGGTATTTGACGTTCGAGTGGTAAGACTGCTTCAACTCCAAAAGCAAGTGAATATGGTGTTGCTTGAGTTGGAGTGCGGTACGTCGTTCTATATGCCCACAAAGCTTCTTGCATTCTTTCATGCGAATCTCGTTTGGACTTGGAGACAACTTTCTTGAGCAAGTTACATAGAGTTTTGTTGAATGCTTCAGCAAGACCATTGGCGGCAGCATGATACATAGAAGATTTACGCTGCTTGAAGTCAAAAAGATCACAAATTTTGTTCATTAACTTGTTATCAAATGGCTTGCCATTGTCAGTTATTATGTATCGAGGGATACCAAAGCGATAGATGATATTCACTCGGATAAGATTTGCAACATTCTCTTTCTTCACTTCCTTAAGGGCGACAACTTCAGCCCACTTTGAGAAGTAATCTGTTGCAGCCAAGATATACAAGTGTCCACCAGAAGATTTTGGTAGTGGCCCTACAACATCCAGTCCCCAAGCATCAAATGGCCAGGATGCGATGGTTGGGTGCAATACTTCGGGTGGCTGATGAATGAAATTCGCATGAAATTGACAAGCGTCGCACCTCCGGGCATAATCTAAGCAATCTTTCACCATGATTGGCCAGTAATACCCTATCCTCTTTATGTGAAAGTGAAGTTTCGGTACAGATTGATGTGATCCACATACTCTTGAGTGTACTTCTTGTAGAGCTTGAATTGCTTCTTCCTCTCCCAAACATCGTAATAGCACACCCTCAAATGATCGCCTATATAATGTGTCTTTGTAGTAAAGGAAGCGAGGTGTACGACGACGTATGTCAGTCCTTCTTCTTTGATTTTTTGGAAGTATCCCATAGCATATGTAGTCAATAATGGGTTGTCTCCAATCTTCCTTCGCGGTTTCAGCGGTGGCGACGATATGATCAAGCTCATTTTCAATATATTCTTTCTCATTTGACGGTGGTACTATCCATTTTTTACAGACAGTTACTTGCGTTTGATCAGGAAAGGTTAGCATTGAAGCTAGAGCAGCCAATGCATCATCTTTCTTATTCTCTGTTCTACGCACATGTTGAAGGGTTACATCTCCAAGCCATCCTATCAACTTTTGAGCATAATCATGATAAGGGCGTAATTCAGGCTTTTTCACCTCATAACTTCCCAAGAGTTGGTTAATCACCAATTGAGAGTCACCAAAGACTTGTAAATGTAATTGCTTCATGTCAACGGACATTTCAAGTCCCAGTATCAATGCTTGATATTCGGCGACATTATTGGAGCAACATTGTTTTAGAGTAAAAGAGAATGGTAGAATCTCTTCTTGCGAAGTGATGAACACTACACCAGCACCAGCTCCGCCGCGATGTGCAGCCCCATCAAAGTACATTTTCCAAGGGGGTTGAACTTCAATTATCATCGCATCTTCATCAGGAAGTTCATCAGTTAACTCTCAATCATCTGGTATAGGATGATCTGCTAAGAAATCCGCCAATGCTTGTCCTTTAACAGCTTTTTGAGGGATGTACACGATCTCAAACTGTTGGAATTGGAGGTACCATCTTGCTAGTCGGTCACTAAGGACAGGTTTTGACATAACAAACTTGATGGGATTTGCTCTAGAAATGAGACGAACAACATGAGCTTGAAAATATGCTTCATTTTTTGAATTGAGAAGACCAGCGCCAAGCACAATTTTTCAATAGACGAATATTTTAGCTCATTCGGTGTCTTCATTCTACTCAAGTAATAAAGGGAGTTTTCTTTACCTTCACTATTCTCTTGAGCTAACAGGGCTCCTACAGACCTTTCTTGTGCCGCAATGTAGAGTATCAATGGCTTTCCACGTATAGGGGCTGCCAAAACTGGAGGTTTTGCTAGATACAATTTAATGTTTTTAAAGGCATCACTACATGTTTCGTCCCAATGAAAAGGAGCACCTTTCTTCATGAGATGACCGAATGGTTGGCATCGTCCTGCTAGATTTGAGATGAATCTCCTCAGGTAAGCTAGCTTTCCTTGAAGACTTTTTAACTCATGAATATTTTGAGGCTCAGGCATCTTTGATATTGCATCAACTTTGGCGTGATCAATTTCAATTCCTCGATGTCTCATAATGAAGCCAAGGAACTTCCCTGAAGTAAATCCGAAGGCACACTTTAATGGGTTCATCCTTAGTTGATATCTTCGAAGCAGCTCAAACACCATTCTTAAGTCTTTCAAATGATCACCCCTCTTTCTCAACTTTACCACCAAGTCATCAACATAGCATTCAACATTTTTATGGAGTAAGTCATCAAAGATGTTTTGCATAGCCCTTTGATATGTGGCACCAGCATTTTTTAAACCAAATGGCATCACTTTGTACCAATAAATACCTTTCGGTGTGCGAAATGCGGTGAGTTCTTCATCCCTTGGTGACATGCGGATTTGATTATAGCCGGAAGAACCATCCACGAACGACATCGCTTCATAACCAGTGGTGGCATCAATCATCAATTCTGGAATTGGAAGAGGAAACTCATCTTTAGGGCATGCATTATTGAGATCTCTAAAGTCAACACAAACTCAAATTTGACCATTCTTCTTCCTCACCGAAACAATACTTGAAATCCATGTAGAATATTTGACCTCACGAATAAATCCCGCCTCAATGAGTTTGTTAACTTCATTTTCTATCAACGGAACCAAGTTTGGCCTAAAACGTCTTTGAGCTTGCTTAACAGGACGAGCACTACTTTTGACTGCCAACTGATGGACCGCTACTTTAGGATTCAATCCAGGCATTTCTTTATAACTCCAAGCAAAGACATCCCTGTATTCTTTGAGTATATTTATATAAGCTATTTCTTCATCTACTTCAAGAAATGCACTCAAGTAAGTTGGCCTTGGGTCTTCATAAGTGCCAAGGTTAACTTCCTTCAAAGGATCTATTGTGGTCTTTACGCCTTCTTCAAGTTCCGGTGGAGTCCCAACAGTTTATTTTCATGCGAATTTCATTCATCAGCCACCCGAAGTATTGCACCCAACCATCGCATCGTGGCCATTTGACGCTTGGGGACTGGATGTTGTAGGGCCATTACCAAAATCTTCTGGTGGACACTTGTATATCTTGGCTGCAACAGATTACTTCTCAAAGTGGGCTGAAGCTGTCGCCCTTAAGGAAGTGAAGAAAGAGAATGTTGCAAATTTTATCCGAGTGAATATCATCTATCGCTTTGGTATCCCTCGATACATAATAACTGACAATGGCAAGCCATTTGATAACAAGTTAATGAACAAAATTTGTGATCTTTTTGACTTCAAGCAGCGTAAATCTTCTATGTATCATGCTGCCGCCAATGGTCTTGCTGAAGCATTCATCAAAACTCTATGTAACCTGCTCAAGAAAGTTGTCTCCAAGTCCAAACGAGATTCGCATGAAAGAATGGAAGAAGCTTTGTGGGCATATAGAACGACGTACCGCACTCCAACTCAAGCAACACCATATTCACTTGCTTTTGGAGTTGAAGCAGTCTTACCACTCGAGCATCAAATACTTTCCTTGAGACTTGCTATCCAAGAAGGGCTCACTAAAGAAGACAATGCTCGACTACGTCTTGCCGAGTTAGAAGCACTTGACGAAAAGAGGTTAGAAGCCCAACAAAATCTTGAATGTTATCAAGCTCGTCTATCTCGTGCTTTCAATAAAAAGGTTCGCTTGAGGTGTTTCCAAGTTGGAGACCAAGTTCTCGCAGTAAGAAGACTCATCATTACTTCACAAAAGTCTGGGGGCAAATTTACCTCAAAGTGGGATGGACCATATGTCGTACAAGAAGCATATTCAAATGGTGCTTACAAGCTTGTTGATGCTGATGGCTTAAGAATCGGTCCTATTAACGTCAAATTCCTAAAGAGGTACTACCCTTGAAGTAAGATGATGCTCCTTAAGGTACAAGCCTAAACTGCATGTCACTCCTGGACCGCAAGAGTATAAGCTGTGTACAGCATAACAAAAAAAAAAAAAAAAAAAACTCAAACCCCCAGAACTACGTTGTGACTTGATCCTCTTCACTGAGGTACGTAGGCGCTTAGAACCATATTCTAAGCTCAGTTGCATGAGTGTCAAAAAAATACATGTTCCCACTTGATGTCACATGACAATTAAAGAGATAAGTATATTATTATTTTTTGTCTCATCAAACGTTAGACTTGTACGAAGTATTGATTGGTCAATAGATGGGGGCAAACCCTTGAAAAAATATGAGTTTCATCATGCTTGAAGTTTCTTCAAAATTGAAGTTTTTTTTTTAAATCCTTGAAGTTACAAGTTGAAGTCTTCAAATCCTCCAAGAATCTAGTTGAAGTCTTCATTCCAAGAATGCAAGTTGAAGTCTTCAAATATTTTAAGTCTCTAAGTTAAAGTCTTCAGATTATTTAAGTCAACAAATTAAAGTCTTCGAATTCTTTTCTGCAAGTTTAAGTCTTCAGATTCTTTAAGTCTGCAAGTTGGAGTTTTCAGATCCTCTAAGTCTGCAAGTTGAAGTCTCTAAATTTTTTAAGTCCGCTAGTTGAAATCTTTAAATCTACGAGTTGAAGTCCTCAAATTCTTCAAGTTTGCAAGTTGAAGTCCTTAGATTCTTCAAGTATGCAAGTTGAAGTCTTCAAATTCTTTAAGTCTCTAAGTTGAACTCCAGATTATTTAAGTCAACAAGTTGAAGTCTTCGAATTCTTTTCTGCAAGTTTAAGTCTTCTGATTCTTTAAGTCTACAAGTTGGAGTTTTCAGATCCTCTAAGTCTGCAAGTTGAAGTCTTCAAATTCTTTAAGTCCGCTAATTGAAATCTTTAAATCTACGATTTGAAGTCCTCAAATTCTTCAAGTCTGCAAGTTGAAGTTCTTAAATTCTTCAAGTTTGCAAGTTGAAGTCTTTAAAATCTTGAAGTCTACAAGTTGAAGTCTTCAAATTCTTCAAGTTTGCAAGTTGACGTCTTCAAATTCTTCAAATATGCAAGTTGACGTCTTCAAATTCTTTAAGTTTGCAAGTTGGAGTTTTCAGATCCTCTAAGTCTGCAAGTTGAAGTCTCCAAATTCTTTAAGTCCGCTAGTTGAAATCTTTAAATCTACGAGTTGAAGTCCTCAAATTCTTCAAGTCTGCAAGTTGAAGTCCTTAGATTCTTCAAGTATGCAAGTTGAAGTCTTCAAATTCTTTAAGTCTCTAAGTTGAACTCCAGATTATTTAAGTCAACAAGTTGAAGTCTTCGAATTCTTTTCTGCAAGTTTAAGTCTTCTAATTCTTTAAGTCTACAAGTTGGAGTCTTCAGATCCTCTAAGTCTGTAAGTTGAAGTCTTCAAATTCTTTAAGTCCGCTAGTTCGAATCTTTAAATCTACGAGTTGAAGTCCTCAAATTCTTCAAGTCTGCAAGTTGAAGTCCTTAAATTCTTCAAGTTTGCAAGTTGAAGTCTTTAAATTCTTGAAGTTTGCAAGTTGAAGTCTTTAAATTCTTGAAGTCTGCAAGTTGAAGTCTTCAAATTCTTCAAATATGCAAGTTGACGTCTTCAAATTCTTCAAGTCTGCAAGTTGAGGTCTTCAAATATTCGGCAAGTTGAGATCTTTAAATCTTTTAAGTTTGCAAGTTGAAGCCTTTAAATTATTTAAGTGTTAAATTTGAAGTTTTCAAGTCTTGACACCTTTAGATTACCTTTCTTAAGGCGGGGATTTACATCTATCCGCTTTCGCCTTAAGAATACCATGAAGTTACCTTTCTTAAGGCGGGGATTTACATCTATCCGCTTTCGCCTTAAGAATACCATAAAGTTACCTTTCTTAAGGCGGGGATTTACATCTATCCGCTTTCGCCTTAAGAATACCATGAAGTTACCTTTCTTAAGGCGGGGATTTACATCTATCCGCTTTCGCCTTAAGAATACCATGAAGTTACCTTTCTTAAGGCGGGGATTTACATCTATCCGCTTTCGCCTTAAGATTACCATGAAATTACCTTTCTTAAGGCGGGGATTTACATCTATCCGCTTTCGCCTTAAGAATACCATAAAGTTACCTTTCTTAAGGCGGGGATTTACATCTATCCGCTTTCGCCTTAAGATTACCATGAAGTTACCTTTCTTAAGGCGGGGATTTACATCTATCCGCTTTCGCCTCAAGAATGCCATGAAGTTACCTTTCTTAAGGCGGGAATGAGTACTCATCCCTTTGAGTCATAAGACTACCTTCTCCATGGATCGTCCTTTAAAGCCTACCTACAAAATTGGGGGATGACAACACACACAAAAAAAAAGTAGAGGAGAAATTGTTACCTGTCGAGACGTTTGAGACTTGAAAGTCATGCTATGCTAACTAGGTTAGACTTAAGACAATATTTTATTGGTGATAATTAAGCCTTTGAAGTAAGATTTCAAGCCATCACAATCATTTTTGCGACGATGTTCTGAGATTAAGATATTAAATATTTTGTTGTAAAGGGCCAGGAGTGCCAATTTGTTTGCAACAAATTTTAAACATATGGAAAATAAATAAATCATATAAATAAAATATGAAGAAACATAATTTTATTGATAAATATTGCGGGTACAATTCTGTTGATCTCTTGATTCTACTCTCCTATGATTTATCCATGATTCGAGGGCCGTTAGTGGCGTATTTCTCGAACTAGGATTATTTAGATTTGACCTCTCCATATGAATAATCCGTCAATTTGCGGAGTATTCGAGATCTTGATCTCTTTATGGAATTTTCGAGATATTTTAAAGTGAATTTAGTATCCTTTATATAGGCATAAACTAGGGTAGGCTTGAGTAGCCTCCAAGAATCTTAGTTTGAGTTGAACACAATTTATAGAGTCCCAACTTGAATTAAACGCATTTTGTATCCCACAAAATTTCAATATCTACAATATTATTTATTAGAGAAAGCACTTCTGCCACAAGAATAAAGATGGTGCTCATGACACATTACTTTAAAAGTATATTATAAAATGCAGATGCAAAGAGGAATCTCAACGACAAGAAAACACTTTGTGATGAGCTACTACATTTACATCATTTGACCTTTATATTCATTTATATATTTATTTTCAGTTAGTCGTATGGTATATGATACTGAACTAATGAACAAAAATACAAGTAGTTAAAAACATTTAATCCTAAGAAAGTGTTTTACCTAATGGAGATATATTTCTCAAGTCACAAACACATGAGCTAGGAACACTATAACAAATATTTCATGTTCCACAATTTACAATTAACTTGCTATCAGTATCTAAGATCGCAAAAGAACTCAAACGTTCAACACTTTTTTTTTCCATCTTTCTCGTGTCTTTAGCGCGACAATTAATTAAGGACAATAGCTCAAATATCACTAAATATGTATTTTTAGCGATAATTAGCATACTTTGTATATGTCCCAAAAGCCTTTATCAACATTGAATCTAATGTCACTAAAAATTTTAGCACTCTTTATTATTAATGTGTCTATTTATTGACGCTAAAAATTATTTTTGTTATAGCGTGTTTTCCAACTAATCATAACAACCCCACGTACCAACAATATGAATGCAAGAGCAAATGAAGTTGCTTGAAGAACAAATGGGACACATGGTTCATTTGATATAATTGATCAGGTAGACCTCTAGGAAGTACCAACTATTTATGATAACGAAAAGTGCGTTTTTAAATGTGGTAGACTATATATACAAGAATGATATGGCTATTCGCTCAAATGTATGTATATATATAACATCTCAGAATTTTCAGACTATGATTTGAACCGTTTCACCTATAAAATTAGATTCAAACTCGGCAATTTTGATTGTGATTAGTTGAAAAGGTCAAATATTAAGAGGGAATTATGTATAGGATGTGAATTAAGCTTATAAGGAAACTCTAGCGCACAAAAGCATATCTCATATGGGATGAACAAGCACTATATCATTGATCAATTTCTACGATTCTTCTCGTGTTTGTAGAAGCCAAAAAGTTATACACGATTAGAGTTTTGAAGTTATATCATTAAAAAGCTATATTAAATTTTTAAAAAAAACATATTAAAAGGGTCAAGTAGGTAGATCATAATTTATTTTATCAATGATAAGTTAAAAGAATTTTTGAAAAAAATTAATTAAAAAAGATAGGCGTAACAATGTTAAATCACAATTCACAATGAAGGTTTTATAAAGCTAAATCTAAAGGGAGATTCTAACAAAATATTATCATGAGCTAAATGTTACTAACTGTCAAATTTAAAACAAATATATTTGTATGGGAATTCAACAAACCAAATTTAGGATAACAATTTTTTTTTACCATATTTAATGCTCCATTATTTAATAAAGAATGATTTAGTTTCACTTAACACATAGTTTAAGAAAATAAAATAAAAACTTTTCAAGTTCCTAAATTAAAGTTAGATCAAATATATTAAAATGTTCTTTAATCTTATAATTTTAAACATATCCGGTGGAAAATTAAAATTAAACTATTGTCAAAAGAAAAGATCATTCTTTGACAAAATATGTCGGAGTTATATATGACAGTATTATTTTTTACAACAGAGAAACTAATAAGAAAATCACACAATAATTTACTGTTAAAGCAAGGACTAATGATATCCTTTGACAAAATATCTCGGAGTTATATATGACAGTATATAAATACAATTAGCCTCTCTCTACTCTCTGTTTTCGCTCGCCTCTTGCCTCCCTCTTCTAATCTCACTCGCCATATATACAAACTCATATGTATACCAGTTACAAGATATACATATACAATTCAATTCGACATACATACATACACAAATCGTCTATCTTCACTCTCTGCTCGCTCTCTCGCTCACTTCTTTCCTCCCTCTCCCAATCTTACTCGACACTGTCCTCCATATAACATGTTGCTATGACTCGTAATTAGTAAACTATCGCTATGAAACATAATAAAATTATTTTTAATAGCTACATGTAAAAAAGTTCCCAATTTAAAACCACTAAACCAAAGTACTTTCAGCCTAAAAATTTGAAGATCCCAAGTGGACTAAGTCATTTTAATGAGTGGAAATTATATTGAAATCACTAAATGTCAAAAATTTTAAAATCATAGACAAAACTATTTTTAATTAGTCAAACTAGATTTGAACTATTTAAAATATATGAAATTATTATTGACATTCCACTTGGTGGTTCAAATTGGCATTACTAGCCACTAGGTGATAAAAAATTCCAAAAGCATTACACTAACCTTGAGTGTTTTATAAAATATTACATATCTATTTTTAAATGGTAGAGATTGGTGCAAGATGGTTGGTTCAAAGATCAAACTTATAAACAAATTTAAACATAAATATATATATATATATATATATATATATATATATATATATATATATATATATATATATATATATATTAAAGAATTGTTTTTATGAATTTTATTAGCTTGTAAAATCATAAAATACCTGAACAACGTTATATCATGGGAATATCAAAAACAATAAAAAAGTAAATTAAGTATTTACATAATATACTTACGCAACATGTAAAAATTTCCTCATAGGATGTTACATAGTGAAAATAGTCGTACCTTAGCTACTTCGAAATCTTTCAAAAACTAAATAAGCAAAAGTAGTCCACGATTTGTTCTTAGTATATCTTTGATTTTCATTTTAGAGTTCTCTTGTAGAGGCAACACGAAATTCTTGCGAAGACGCAATTTTTATATATTTTTGGTATGAGGTTTTGTAAGGATTTCCTTATTCTTGAGTTCTATATTTTAATTGCTATTTTTTTACTCTTAGGCGCTCTATATCCTACCATTTAGTGCAAGTGCTTGAGAATGAGTTCACACTCTTCTTAAGTGCTGCAATTGAATTTGAATCTTATTTTGTGTTGGTGTCTTCATTGTTTCTTTTTTCTCTTCGAATATATTTTTTATAAACTGTTTTTATTTCCAAACTTTTATTCCTTTCCAAAAAATATTGAAGTTGGAGTATGTAGTTCGTGTTTGGATATCTATGTTTGCTATTTTCTCATTCTCTCTGTTCTTACATATAAGAATTCAATGAAGCAACATGAATAGTAACAAACAATTAGAAAATTCTACCGATAAAGGTTAGCTACTTCAGATGCAAAGTCTTCTTTTCATCACCAGGAGGGTCAGCAAGACCAACAATATATGCCTACATAATTATGCAAGTTGTTCTCCGCATCTAATGGAATCTGCCACCATACCAATTTAGCTAAGTGTTTGTTGATAATATAACAGTTTGTAGCTATATTTACAAAAAATAAAATAAAAAATAATAAAGCACAACTTTACCCTTGGTCATTAGAAATAATAAAGCACATTCTTCATATTTCTATATAGTAGAAAAGTCATATGTTATACTTTATTAGCTTGTGCAAATTCTATCCATATAAACAAAATTTTGAAATAGTTTATATCCATATTTTTAAAAAATAGTAACCTGACATGATACTTTACTCACAGGGGTCATCAGAGAGATTCATTTTATTGTTGAGTCAGACATATCATGTAAGATACATTTGACAAAGATATTATAATCTTATGTAGTCATATTCTTTTTATTTGATAAGTTGAAAGTGATGTAATTAAATCTTTTCATTGGATCTAGATATGCGAGCTTTATTTGTACTATATAGTATTAGGACTCTTGTTAGGACTCTTAGAATTTTATTAAGTATATTTGTACATTATTTCCTATATATATAGTAATACATATGCTATTCACAAATACATTCTCATGGTATTAGATAGCCAGAAATCCATCTAATTTCTTCTCTACGACATGACGTCTTCATCTTCCACTACATCAGTCGTTCCTTCTAGCGTCACTACTATTCCTGGTTCAAATCTTCCTTCAAGTGTTTCTTCTAGTGTCACTACTATTCCAGGTTCAAATCTTTCTTCAAGTGTTTCAAATCTTCTTTCAAGTGTTCCTTCTAGCGTCACAACTATTGCAGGTTCAAGTTTTCCTTCTAGCGTCAGTACTGTTGCAGGTTCAAGTTTTCCTTTCTTTGGTCTACCTCCTCCCGTTAGCATAGATTATCCGACTCTACCAAATTTCAATTCTGTTGCTGCTCTTGCTACCCCTAATGTCACCAATTTAGTGACCATTAAGTTAAGTTCTGTGGAGGAATACCTCACATGGCGCACTCAGTTCACCTCTATACTACTTTCCCACGAGCTTATGGGTTCGTTGATGGCTCAATTCCTCACCCTTCTTCTCTTCTTGGTGATGCATCTGGCAATCACTAACCAAATACTCTCTATCGCTCTTGGGTAAAAATTGATCAAAGTGTCTGCTCTTGGTTGTTCGCAACATTATCCCGTGAAGTTCTTCTTGATGTTCATCTCCTTCCAACATCCAGAGATATATGGTTATCCTTACATCGACGCTATATGGATGCGAGTCAAGGCTAAATCTATTGAGTTGAAACGACAACTCACTACCCTGCGAAAGGATGATAATATGAGTATTGATCAGTACCTTCGCAATGCCAAACAAATAGTTGCAACAATCAATTCGCCAGTCCCTTATCAGGATTTCATTGATCATGTTTTACTCGGCCTTGGAAAAGAGTATGACACCTTGGTTGGCATCATTACACATTTTCCTGGTCACTTATCGCTTGAAGAGCTTCGCACTAAAGTTTTACTTCATGAGCAAAGGTTGCAGCCTTTCAAGGAACTTGACTCACCAATTACGCATCAAGCATTTGCTGCGCATTCTGTTTCTACAACTACTCAAGACTCTGGCTGTCAATTTGGTTCTGGTCGTGGCCATGGTCGATCTTCTTCCAGAAGTCGTGGCTGTGGTGGCAAAGGTCGTGGCTTTGGTGGTCGCGGGCAACAACCACAAATCAACTCTAGCGACCATAATACACGCATTAGTGCAACTGGACAACCACAGTTAGGTAGGTGGTACTTACCCTGTCTCCTATAATTCACATTCTGTATGTACTAATTCACCATCCACGGGCGTGCTTAGTTCTCATCCATCAACTATAATTTGTCAAATTTGTGGATCTCCCGACCATACTGCTCCACAATGCACTAATAGGTTTAGTCATGCCTTTGTTGCTAATGATCTTTCTAAGTCTTTTGCAACCATGTCTGTTGGTGAAACGAATGATGCTACTTGGTACCTCGACTCTGCAGCATCTGCTCACATGACCTCATTAAAGGCAATTTTTTGCATAAAACTCCATATACAGGCCATAATCGTGTTTTGGTTGGGGATGGAAAATTACTCAATATTGGTCATACTGGATATATCCAATTTCCTTCTACCTCTCGTCCCCTTCATTTGCGTTCTGTCTTTGAAGTTTCTCAATTACAACATAACTTAATTTCAGTCAAAAAGTTATGTGAAGATAATAATTGTGTTGTTAATTTTGACTCGTCTTCTGTTTCTATTAAGGACAAATCCTAGGGTCAAACTCTCATTCAGGAATCCAGTATGTATCCTCTTTGCTCCGATCCAAGTCAGCGTTTTCTCCTTCTCAAGCTTTAGTTGCTCTACGACAATTAGGAGACGTATGGCATCGTCGTTTGGTCACTGTGGAGCTCGAGTCTTAGATACTCTTAGAGAAAATAACTCCATTCATTTGCTCAATCTTTTTCAAAATAATTGTGTTTCTTGTCGCTTAGGAAAAGCACATCCGCTTGCCATTTCATTTAGTCGAACATTGTAGCTCTTTTCCCTTGGAAATTGTTCATTCAGATGTTTGGCAGTCACCAATTTTATCTAATTTAGGATACCAATACTATGTTATTTTTATTGATGATTTTTTCAGGCTTACTTGGCTTTATCCCATGAAACATAAATCAGAAATTTTTATGCATTTTTGTACCTTTCAAGAACTAGTGGAAAATACATTGAACACTAAAATCAAATGCTTTCAAAGTGATGGGGGTGGGGAGTTCGACAACAAGGTTATGGTCTCACACTTTTCTAATTGTGGTATTATATTTCGTAAGTCATGTCCTGACACTCCCCAACAAAATGGGGTTGCAGAAAGAAAGCATCGACATATCCTTGAAATGGTGCGTACCATTCTCTCAGATGCCACAGTACCATTCATGTTTTGGGTTGACGCCGCCTTTTATGCAGTTTACACCATCAATAGGTTACCATCACCAGTCTTACATGGAATTTCTCCATTTGAGAAATTTTTTCAAACTCTTCCAGATTATAATTTTCTCAAGGTGTTCGGTTGTGAATGTTTTCCATATGTATCTTCTCGAACTTCAAATAAGCTTGACCCTCCTTCAGTTCGTTGTGTTTTTTTAGGATATGCTTCTAATTATAAAGGATATCGTTGTTTGGATCCAAAAATAGGTCGTGCCTACATTAATCGTCATGTCACTTTTCATGAGTTAGCCTTTCCATATTCTGAGTTATCTCCTGACCCTATATCTCTGTCTCTTCATTTTGATTCTCTCGTAGTTGTTTCACCTTTGAACTCATGTGTGTCTCATACTACTCCTTTTCCCTCTGTAAGCTCTCCAGTAGATTCTTCTCATTCTTCTTTGTCTTCAGGTTCTTTAGAATCTCTTAATGATGATGCGATTCAGAATCTTGATCCATCTTCCTCTGTTGGGATGTCTCATGGCGAGTCGAGTCCACATACGTCTGCTTCTGCTCCTTCTACATCCACCTCTAATGTTGTCGCTCATCCTATGCAAACTCGCTCCAAATCTGGGATTTCTAAGCCTAAGCAACTATAGTTCAATTGTCTATCAGATTGAACCTTCGTGTTTCTCTCAAGCTGTGAAAAATCCTAAGTGGAAAACTGCCATGGCTGATGAATTCAATGATCTCTTGGCTAATCAAACTTGGGTTCTTGTTTCTTATAACCCCAACATGAACTTAGCCGATTATAAATGGGTTTATCGCATTAAGTACAATTCAGATGGAAATGTTGAGCGATACAAAGCTCGCGTTGTAGTACAGGGATTTCACCAACAACCTGGTATTGACTATCATGAGACCTTTAGTCCTGTTGTCCGTGCCACAACTATTCACATTGTCCTTTCTCTTGCCATCTCTCATTCATGGTCAATTCGTCAATTAGATGTTAAAAATGCATTTTTACATGGTGTTCTTTGTGAAGAGGTGTTCATGAAACAACCACCAGGATTTATTCATCCTAACTATCCTCATAACATATGCAAACTAACTAAAGCTATTTATGATTTGAAATAGGCTCCCCGTGCTTGGTTTCATCGCTTTAGTACATTTCTTCTGGATAATAGATTTGTTAGTAGTAAATCAGATTCCTCTATGTTTATTCGTCACTATTCATCTATCATTTTATTACTCTATGTTGATGATATTATCCTTACTGGAAGCCATGTTTCTATAGTTGATGATTTCATTAAGCATCTTCCACGTCAATTTTCCATGAAAGATCTGGTGATCTCCATTACTTTCTTGGTGTCCATGCTACCCGTACATCTACTGGCCTTCATCTATATAAATATGTATCTGATTTATTGCTTAAGTTTCATATGCATACTTGCAAGCCCGTTCATACCCCTTTTGCTTCTCGAACTTCCCTTTCACTTTTGGATGGTGAGTTGTTTTCAGATCCTACAAAATATCGGAGCATGGTAGGTGCACTTCAATATTTAAGGTTGACTCGTCCGATATTGCTTATGTTGTAAGTGTTATCTCTTAATTTATGCATCCTCGTACCACTCATCTGCACTCGGTAAAACGTATTTTTATGTACTTGCAAGGTACTATTACACATGGTCTTTTTATGAGTGCATCATCATCCACGTCTACAATGGTGGCCTATTCTGATGCTGATTGGGCTAGCTGCCCAGATAGTCGGCGTTCCACTACTAGATTTGCAGTATTTTTGGGCTCTAATCTTATCTCTTGGCGTGCGAAGAAGCAACCTACTGTCTCTAGATCTTCTACTGAAGTCGAGTATAGAGTTATTGCCTACACTGTTGCTAAAACCACTTGGATTCAACATGTTCTTTCTGAGCTTGGTGTATATCTCCGTGAACCAGTTCATGTATTGTGTGACAATGTTAGCTCTATGTATATGACTCGCAATCCAGTGTTCCATGATTTGTCCAAACATATTGATGTGGATTTTCACTATGTTCGTGATAAAGTTGCTCAAGGATATCTTGTTGTAGAATATGTGCCCACTCGATTGCAGTTTGCTGATATTTTTACAAAAGGATTATCATCGTCTCAATTTTCTTTTTTTGCGTGACAATCTGTCTGTCGTTTCTGCCCGTTCAGATTGAGGGGGTGCATTAGGACTCTTATAGTCTTATTAGGACTCTTACTTATGTGTAAGTATATTTGTACATGATTTTATATATATATATATAGTAATACAGAGGCAAGCTCGTTGATTTGCTTCTGCTATTCACAAATATATTCTCATATAGAACTATGAGATTAGTTACATGTTTGACATGTTTGTTAAAAGTTAATAAATTCATAAACAGAGCATTTTAGATTCATACTACGTGTCTTTTCAGATGCGCAGAGTAAGAATGTGGATATGAGATCTTTTGGAATATGATGCGTCTGTTCGGCATTTAATAGGCACAAAAGGACTTTCACCAACTCTTGACTTTTAATGGATAATCTAGAAAATTGTTGGCAGGTAAGAACTGTAGCTTTAGTAAAGAACTTTTTTTTCCATGTCTTATTATGTTTCTAATATTTGAATATTGTTCTGTGTTGGTGTCTTCATTGTTTCTCTTTTCTCTTCGAATGTATTTTTATGAACTGATTTTATTTCCAAATTTTTTATTCCTTTCCATGAAATATTAAAGTTGGAGTATGTAGTTCGTGTTAAATGAAAGAAATTTTGCAGCTTATCTAGACAACTGAGCCACTTGAGGATCGATACCAACTTCTGTTCTTTTGAAAAATACAAAGAGCATCTGCTCAATTTTACTGGTAAAGATTCGAGGAGTTAATAGATTTTAGAAAATGAATATTCGCTTTGTATCATTTGAGTTGAATAAGTTGTATTATATGAAGACAAATAACTATCGGAAGAACCAACAAAGTTACTACATGATACAATGTTATGTTAAGAAATTTCAACAGAAGCTCTGTAAGTTTTTATTTTTTCAATTTCTTGTTGCTTCAATAAGTATTAAACTATATACCAGTAGGATAAACTCTCTGATAAACAGAAGTTTATATACTTTCTTCGCGTATATTTTTTTTTAATTTTATCCTAAAATGAAAATTATAAATTGTCTGGAAAGCTGTATAACGGAGATAATAATAACAGGAAATTAGAGAAACTAAAGCCAAAGTGATTATTGGGAACATTGTAAAATATCTATATATATATATGAATTTTAATTTATAAAATACAAACTATTCATTTTAGTTTGTCCTTAACATACTATATTTATCAAAACATCCTTAATTATAGAGTTCAGATTATATTTTTTGAAATAAATAAATTTCTTGTACTACAATATAACAATATAAAATAAACTAGCCAATAATTTTCTACAGGAGATTATAGCATGAGAAAGCCGCTATGAAAATCGTTATTGACGTTTTGCTTCAAACTCAGAATCAAACTCCAGCCTAACAACACTTTTGTAAGCCGTTATTGTTGACAAAATTTTTAGGGTGATATAATGATAGCGAGTAACCTATTATATGCTTTTTCCATGTTTCATATATAAAGTGGTAGATTTAGAATTTTAGAATAAATAGCTGCTTTAACCTTTTTTTTTTTATATACCTAAAATTTATTACCAATTACATAGCATGTAATCATGTAGAACTATTTGATTGCAACGGTTGTTTTCTATAAGTAAAAACTAGGTAACGAAAGAATTACCTACTATTTTATGGCCAAAACAGAAATATCAACCAATGCACCATAACAGACTTAATTTTATGGGTGCTCACTACTATTTTATATCTTTTTCTCAATGTTCTTGCTCACCTACTTAAACTTTACATCTAGGTCAATAGGTGCTCGAGCACCCACAATGCTATATGTAGGTCCGCACTGCACGTGTGCTAACATGCAACCACTAACAAGAGTCTCCTAGCACACCTAACCTTAATAGGACACCCCCTAAACAATAACACTTTGACATGAGTTTTGAGAGTGATGCTTATAGTTCTTGATCCTTTTAGATTTTGAAGATTGGTTGACATGAGTTACCTTGTATGTGCATGATAAGTGGCTTGTATAGGGTCTCTTGGGGTCCTATACGCCATGTTACGACTTACGACTATGGTGTACTTCACGTCATGATATTTTCTTATGTGCTAAGAACCAACTCCTACGTACTACTGTACTAGGCAACCCCTAGCTAGTTTTAAAGAAAAAATCATACTGTTTTTCTGAAATTGTTACTTTAATTTGTGCCTGAATGTTGAAGTTTGTTTTAAATCCTGCCATCATCGTTTCCTGGATTGATCTGTTTCTCTGAGTTATTCAAAGCATGTTTTAAAGGAAAATTAGTGTAACCTTGTCTTTTCCATAAGTAAATTATGTTGTCATATCCGTCCATTATTAAGGATAGAAATAAAGATACATAAAGAGTAATTTATGAGTTTTTGGCTAAAATTATTCCTCAATTATGACTCAAATTTAATGTATATCCTTATATCATCTAGTGAACATAAAACTTCTTTATATTTCCAAAAAATAACAAGAACCATCTTCCAGTCTACTTTTGTTAAGAAACTAACCGAACCAATAGAAAAAAATATTTTTTAATTTGGTCATGTCTTCGCCACGACGAGAATATCAGAATTACCTAAAAAGAATAAGGATATGGATAGAAAATGAATCTTTCATTGTCATAATTTAATTTTTTTGTATTGTTAGTCTATATGTTTTTTGCATCATCAAGTAAATTGACTTTCAACAATACATAAATTTGAAATATTTATACAATATATTCCGATGATTAGAAAGATTATGTAAAAAAAAATACTAATATATTAAAAAAATACTACGTCTAACTATTTATAGATTTTCTTTAATAAAATATTTAGTGTGTATGTACTATATATATAATGCAATTCACTCTTTATACCATGCACACAAATGCTGAAAATTAAGTGAAATTATGTAGGCGTTTAGTTATGAAAATCAAAAAATAATTACTTTATTTGAAGTTTTTGAAGTCGGAGTTGTATGGCTATACTTCTACAAAGAATATTTAGAATTTGAATGCATTTTGTCAATTTAAACCCTCAATTTCTAAAAATTAAAAAAATCATCTAACTTGACTAGCTTAATCATGTGGACATATATTAAAAAATTTTCATTTCTAATTCAGATCGAAAACGCGATAACAAATTGCAATTGAAAGCTCGATTTTCATGATCAATAGTCTTCTTGTGATTTACTTTGGAACGGAAGAAATTTTTCCCCTCCACGAATCAACTTGGAACATACCAACCAAAATAAGTTGAGACGGAATATTATAAGCTTTTAATTTGAAATAATGAGGTGCCGTACTTTGGAGATACCATTTCGTTTCTTAGTGCTTTTTAAGGGAGAAAAAGTCACCAATATTAGGCAACATTTCAATGGAGTATTATACGCTTATCTTCATTCCCTTCTTCTTACTCATTCTCAAACAACTCATACCAAAATCTACAAACCTTCCACCAGGTCCACGACCATGGCCTCTGCTAGGAAATATTCTCCAGATTGGGAAAAGCCCTCATATTTCCCTCGCACAATTTGCCAAAATTCATGGCCCATTGATTTCTGTCAAATTGGGCACTCAACTGGTTGTGGTTGCTTCATCTCCTGCTTCTGCAGCTGAAATCCTAAAGACTCAAGATCGTCTGCTATCAGTCCGATCTGTGCCCAAAGTTGCTACATTTGAACTCTCTGTTATTGATCAACATTCAATTGTCTTTTCAAGTGATTTGAGCAATCACTGGAAGTTCTTGCGGGCATTTTGTCGAACACATTTGTTCTCACCCAAAGCGGTAGAGTCACAGGCTGCTCTGAGGGAGAAAAAAGTGTCGGAAATGATACATTTTCTTAGGTTTAGAAAAGGGGAAACCGTGAAGATTTCTGAAATTATGTTTGCAACCATTTTAAACACGTTAGGGAATCTTTTCTTTTCAAAAGATTTATGTGATTTGGATTATGAAACGAACACCAGTGGGATCAAACATGTTATTAGAAAATTTGTTGAATTGGGAGCTATGCCGAATATATCAGAATTCTATCCTGTATTTGATGCTCTGGATTTGCAGGGATTGAGAAAGCAGACTGAAATATATCAGAACCAATTGGTCAACATCTGGAGTGAAATTGTCAAGGAAAAAAGGCAGGCAATTAGTCGTAGTAGCTCGGATTTTTTGGATGTCATGATTGATAGTGGATTCTCGGATTTACAGGTCGATATCTTATTGATGGTAATTTCTCAATCCCCTTTGGATTAATTTCATAGAATTAATATACTCGGGTTGAGCCCTGTTTCAAATAGGAGAATCTGATGGAGTAGATGTAAGTTTTTGATTAAAAAAATGATTGAGACTCGTGTGCTTCAATTTCAGGAATTAATTTCTGCGGGTTCTGACACCACTACCTCAACAATTGAATGGGCAATGGCAGAACTTCTAAGGAATAAGGGAGCTATGCACAAACTTCAAGCTGAGCTTACAAGTAAGATCGGAGAAAATGATATAATCACAGAATCAAACATCAGTGAACTTCCATATTTGGCTGCTTGTGTCAAGGAGACATTGAGGATCCATCCACCTACTCCCTTCTTGATTCCTCGTCGTGCTCCTGAGACATGTAAGATTATGGATTACACCATCCCAAAGAACTCGAGGTTGTTTGTGAACGTTTGGGCTATAGGGCGCGACTCTAACACATGGGAAGATGCATTATCTTTCAAACCTGAGCGGTTTCTTGACTCCAATGTGGACTTTAGGGGTCAAGATTTTGAGTTCATACCATTTGGTGCAGGGAGAAGAATATGCCCCGGCTTACCCTTTGCTAGACAAGAAGTTCACTTGATTTTAGCTAGTCTGATCCATCACTTTGAGTGGTCACTTCCTAATGGTGAGGATCCAATGCAGATAGATATGAAAGAAAAGTTTGGTGTTACTCTACAGAAAGAGAAGTCTCTACTAGTTGTCCCTATATAATACTAGATGGGTCAAGGCCCGTGATGGAATGTTTTCTACTCCAAGAAAGTGTAGTGGTCTTCTTCTACGCTGTAGATACTGATGGTGGAAGTCTGACCTCAACTGTGAACAATGAACGTCAGGGGAACTGTCAATCTAGGAAATAATTGATCATCTTGCATTGCATAGAAGGAGATCATCTACAAGTAAGTTGTAATCACCTGCGTGCACATTATAATCCGTCCTTCAGTATGTACTTAGAAGGAAAATAATCCTGTGAAATCTGTTAATAAAATCTTTTATACGGAGATGGACTATGTTTTAGCCAAATTGATGTACTACTTTTCAGGAAATAGAGATACTTAAGTGGTTTGTCATCAATTCTAACCATTCTTACACGGCTACCGTAATTTGTCCAACTGTCGTATCAAGAAAAAATGGATTGCTTACCTCATAGACCAGCCATGTGGAACCTGCTAGTAGATGGTCATGACTCATGAGGACTATGCTACTACTTTTAGCAATGTCTTTAACTTTTCCAACAACCCTAAACGCACTTGAGAATCAATATCAAATGTAGGTTCATCAAGAAACAACAGAGATAACGTTATAACGGGTTATCTTAAATACTTCGACTGATAGTGGAGCATTTTCAGATGTGTGGATGAAAAATGAAGAAATCAATGAGATTTGGTTTCATCACATATTTTAACCAACAAATAGACAAACTTTTGTGGTCACTGGTGCAAAATATAAATTTGACCTAACCTTGCCTCTCAGCGCAGCATAATAGACGGCTCCATAGCCACCTTCTTCAGTGTTATTCGAAATGCTGAAGTCATACGAAAACTCCATGGATTTGTCCACATATATGCCCAAAAGACGTTGAAGCATCATCATCAAAGTCGGTGCCTTAGACCTTACTGAGAAGACAGGATGGTAATAAACTTGTCGACAGAGCAATCACTCCCCTATATTGATTTGTTAATTGCAGAATAAAGAATAATTAAATAACCTTCGGAAGACAATGAATAAGTAGAGAGACATGTAGCGTTTAGATGACCAAAATGTAACTTCATCTGAGAAACCAATTAGACACAAATGAGAGGAAGCAAGACACCAACTATGAAGTTGAAGTTTAATAGTGAATGATAGTAAATGGCTATTCTAAAGAGCATGATTGAAAGAATCTTCGAAAGAATTTACTGCGAAAAGCACTTCAACTAGCACCTTCACTCAGAGGGTAATTTGAACTTGATAAAATAAGTATCCATGGATAAAATAGGATTTACAAATAGAAGATCCATGACACCAATGACATTTTATAACGCCTATCAATATATTGTAATTCTTTCACTTATTGTCCTTCGACTACACCTTTCAGCCTGATCTTAGGCCCTGACTCCCTCTCCATGGACAAACCTTGCAGAAGACACACTTAATTTTTCGGGGCTTTGGATTTTCCCCAATAATATTTGGGTTGCTCAAGATGACATTATCGCTAAATCATATGGATATGTAAAATATAGGATTTCGAATCTTAACAGAAAAGGGAGAGAACAAATACTCAATTTAAAAGTGAGTAAACATAATTTCATACTCAATCTCGTAGATATATATAGAGTGGAAATTTGTATTCAGAAGTTGTATGTACGGCTTAGAGGGATCGTATATTTTGGGCTAAACAAAAATAACAGGCTAACAATGGCACCGAAGGTTGTGACTTGGTAGTTATGAGATTCAGATTCAAGTTTTAGTGGATATTAAAATATTAGGCGACTCTTGAAAGTAGTGAATACTCGATAAAACTATGGAAATGTGCACATGCTAGTCCAGACAGGCTGATATGGTCAGTAAGAAAAAATAATAGCCTAACTAAAAGGGAATATTATAAGCTTTCAATTCTGCGTAAATTCAATGTCAACTTGATGGAAGAAATCAGATGGTTCTTTAGGGAGAAAAAGTCGTCTATATTTGATCCGTGATTATGGCAATGGAGTTTCCGCTGCCAGCATCTTTCCTTATATTGATACCATTCTTCTACCTCATCTACAAACAACTCACACAAAAATCTCGAAACCTTCCACCAGGACCTCCATCATGGCCATTGCTAGGAAATATTCTCCAGATTGGAAAAAATCCTCATATTTCCCTGGCATATTTTGCCAAAGTTCATGGTCCATTAATTTCTGTCAGACTGGGGACTCAACTGGTTGTGGTAGCTTCATCCCCTGATTCCGCAGCTGAAATCCTCAAAACTCAAGATCGTCTTCTCTCAGCCCGGTCTGTGCCCAGCGTTGCTCCATATAAACTCTCTGTTATTGATCAACACTCAATTGTTTGGTCCAGTGATTTGAGCAATCACTGGAAGTTCTTACGAGCATTTTTTCGGACACATTTGTTCTCACCTAAAGCAGTAGAGTCACAGGCTGCTCTCAGGAAGAAAAAAGTGTCTGAAATGATACATTTTCTTAGATCCAAGAAAGGGGAAACTGTGAAGATTTCTGAAATTCTGTTTGGTACCATATTAAACACGTTAGGGAACCTTTTCTTTTCAAAAGATTTATGTGATTTGGATTACGAAGCGAACACCAGTGGGATCAAACTTGTTATTAGGAAATTGCTAGAGTTGGGGGCAATGCCAAATATATCAGATTTCTATCCTCTATTTGATGCTCTGGATATTCAGGGATTGAGAAAGCAGACTGAAATATATCAAAATCAATTGATCAACATCTGGAGTGAAATTGTAAAGGAAAAAAGGCAGGCAATTAATCGTGGTAGCTCCGACTTTTTGAATGTCATGATTGATAGTGGATTCTCGGATTTACAAATCAATATCTCGTTGATAGTAATTTCTTCATTCCTTTTCTATCAATTTCTTAGAACTAATTGAACCATAATGTGGAATTTTTAATTAAGACTGATAAGGTACAAATCTTATTCTTCAATTTCAGGAATTAATTGTTGCGGGTTCTGACACCACAACCTCAACAATTGAATGGGCAATGGCAGAATTGCTAAGAAACAAGGGCGCCATGCACAAACTTCAAGCTGAGCTTACGAGTAAGTTCGGACAAAATGATATAATCACAGAATCAAACATCAGTGAACTTCCTTATTTGGCTGCTTGTGTCAAGGAGACATTGAGGATCCATCCACCTACTCCCTTCTTGATTCCTCGTCGTGCACCTGAGACGTGTAAGATTATGGATTACACCATCCCAAAGAACTCGAGGTTATTTGTGAACGTTTGGGCAATAGGTCGCGACTCTAAAACATGGGAAGATGCATTATCTTTCCAGCCTGATCGGTTTCTTGACTCCAATGTGGACTTTAACGGTCAAGATTTTGAGTTCACACCATTTGGTGCAGGGAGAAGAATATGCCCTGGCTTACCCTTTGCTAGACAAGAAGTTCACTTGATTTTAGCTAGTTTGATCCATAACTTTAACTGGTCACTTCCTAATGGTGAAGATCCAATGCAGTTAAATATGAAAGAAAAGTTTGGTGTTACTCTACAGAAAGAAAATTCTCTACTGGTTGTTCCTAAATAATATGTGCATTTCTTTTTTCCCCTCTCTTCAATTTATTTCAAGTTCATAATAAAATTAATAAATATATTATTCTATATTATTTTTATTTAAGTTAAAATTATTGTGAGCTTAAATTTTAAAATATTTTGTACTGCATTTTTTTGCTTCTAGGACTCCGCACAAGACGTCCTTTAGTAACAACAGATCAGGTTGTTATAACAATATTTTGATAGATTACATTATTCTCTATTGTTAAATAATGTCATATATATCTATAATTTGAATGAAAAACTACAAGAAAAGTAGGGTACAAGGTAAAGTTACTATAAAAATGTATGTTAAAAGATGTAATATGAGTATTTAAGAGATAAGTGTCAAAAAGACACATATTTCTTATACCTAAATTATTGGAAGTGATAGTTTAAGTGTGAAACACAAACTATCAATAGTTTAGGTATGAAACTCAAAAAAGAGAATAGTTTAAGTGTTTTTTTTACCTTTATCTCATTATTAAATAATAAATAAAGACAAAATAAGAAGTAAATAATAAGCTAACTATATATGCGATCACACTAAACTGATTGGTATACAAAATGAGATTTTTCGTTGTCATATAACAATGCGTTTAAATGATACGATACATATATTAAAGTAGTAATCAAAACAAATATTATATAAACTAATAGTATAATACAATACAATGGGTACCAAGTACCAACTAGGGGTGTCAAAATGAGCTCAAATATAAGTTTGGATAAATTACCTATATACATATCTTTTTTTCCCATAATTTTCATTATTTCCTTCGGTTCTAAAATTTTCCAAAATCCCTTATTTTACCCCCAAACTCCCAATTGCTGGATATATAAATTCTAACTCCTAAAATCAACATTTATCCCTTTCTTATTTCACTCTACAAATCTCTCCTTATTTTTAGTCACATAATCTTGAATTCTTGATAGTTATTTTCTCATTCATGTTTGAAATTCAAAATCAGTCTTTTTTCTATAGGTTGAGGATAGTTTTAGACAAACAAATTTTAAAAAGATATTTATGAGTCTTCAACCTATTTTTAAAAATACTCCAAAATTATAATAAAATAAGTGAACTTTAAATTTTCAAACTCTAAAATATAAATTAGAAGAAAAAAAAGAAGTAATAGCAGTAATTATTATTTGATAATAATCAAATTTTTTTCTTGTCCTCTTGTGAAATTCTAAACCTCAAAAAAGGTTCAAAGGCAACAGCTAATCCGAAGCCTTTTTTTTTATCATCAATTTGCTAAAAAGCCTGTGATGGTAAAGCTAAAGTGGGGATTAGAGTAGAAAGGGTATTTGGTCTTTGTGGATTCATACATGAACTTGCAGCGTGCTAATGGGAAACAATATAATACCTATCAATTTAAATGAGATACATAAATAGTAATGTATCATGTATTAATTTTTTAGATATGATACGTAAATTCGAAATCCATACTAAATGTATCAATTATATAGCACTATCACACGGTAATGTATCGATCTCAAATCTAACATCTTATGGGCAATAATTACTTATTTAATATATCTAGTA
Source organism: Solanum sitiens (assembly GCA_016801875.1). NCBI lineage: Eukaryota > Viridiplantae > Streptophyta > Magnoliopsida > Solanales > Solanaceae > Solanum > Solanum sitiens. Next base: position 1,418,181 of record JABWTJ010000060.1, read on the forward strand.
TAAATACAATATTATGAATTTAAACGAGATACATAAATAGTAATGTATCACGCACTAATTTTGAAGATATGATACGTAAATTTGAATTTATACTAAATGTATCAATTACATAGCAATTACCACACAGTAAAGACATCTTATGAGCAACAATTATTTATTTAATGTATCTAGTACAATACAAAACTTATCAATTTAAACATGTATCTAGGTGTTGCTATGTATCTTCTATCTTATTCAAATTTAGATATGTATTTAAATTTTGATACATAAACTTAATTAGTTTTGATACTTGATACAAAACTTCTACAAAATATAATTTATCACGTATGTAGGTATTGATATGTATCCGTAAACAGTACATGATAATTAAAGTGTCAGATAAGTATGTATCAGATTCATAAATGGTGATACGTAAATGTTATTATCAAAAGTTTGTTTGGTTTGAAAAAAAATGTGAAGATCTTCCAGATATGTATCTGATACAATAAATATGGAGAGCATTAATATACCTATTAAATCATGTAGTAGATACACAACATAATGAATCATTTACACAATATTATGTCTTTAAACAGTGTTAATATCAAATACAACTTTATATCAAACACATTTATACAAATTGTGTGTTAGATACACAATTTTATGAAACACAATATTACATCTGCTAAATCATATAGCTGATACATGGTATAATGTATCAGATACATAATATTATATTCTTGCATAAACAAATACATAATTTTTTAAACATGATACTTAGAGTCGAATTTATATTAATTGTATTAATACGTAGCAACTACCACAAAGTACTGTATTGATCTCAAACCTAACATCTTATGGACAACAATTACTTATTTAATGTATCTAAGTAGAAATACAAACTTATCAATTTAAACGAGATACATAAATAGTAATGTATTGATTGTTTATTTATGTATCTTGTTTATTGGCATCAGTTGGGTCCTTCTTGTCAACACCGACAAAAAAAGTTTGCCTTATGTCTCTCACGGTAAAATGACCCAATGTTGGGTACTCAACAAAGGTCTCAACAATCATAGGCTTGGTGGGAATCATCTTAACCACACCAGCATCACCATTCTTTGAGAACTTCGCCTCCTTCTCAAGTTTTCTATGATGATTTCATTATTATTTTTTATTGAATATTTTTGTGTCATCAATACTCATCTCATATTTCTTGGAAAACAAGTAGATTTTAGATTTATTTTCTCATTTTTGGTTGGTAAGTAGAAAAAATATTTCGAAAATGATTTTTAGTGTTTGATTTATGAACGAAAAATATTTTTGAGAGACATCTTTTATTTTTACTAAAGTAGAAAATAATTTACGAAATTGAAAATAGTTTTTAAAAATAATTTATTTATTTATTTATTTATTTTGGGCCCGTAAGGAGAGGGGGGTAGGAGTGAAAAAATAAAATTTGAAGTTGATAATATTTTCAAAAACAAAATTAATTTTTTGGGGGTTGGGGTTGGGGGCTAGTAGGGGGTGGGTAGGGGGGCGGGGGGAGGTAGGAGTTTGAAAATAAAATTTGAAGTTGAAAATATTTTTAAAAAGCAAAATTATTTTTTCTGGGAGGGGGTGGGGTGGGGGAGGCTGGCCGGTGGTGGGTGGGGGTCAGGGATCGGGTGAAAAAATAAAATTTTGAAATTGAAAATATTTTTTAAAAATTGATGTTTTTTCAAAAAAAAAATAATGTAATTTGAAGTTGGAGGAGAGTTTTGGGAAATGTTTTCCTTAATTTTTGAAGGGAAGTCATTTTCCTTAATTTTGAGGAAAATGAGTTGATTTAGAAAAAACATTTTTCAAACTTTTGTCCCAACCAAACATGAGAAAATTGAAAAATATTTTTGGGAAAATATTTTTCTTCATACCAAACACACCCTAAATCATGCTAAAATAAATTTAATAAGTATTAGTTATATTAGTAAATATTTAAGGAAAATTAAAGTTAGATTATGTATTTTAATTGTTTAAACCAATGTAACAAATAATTAATATTATTGTCATTCTTAGTGTTGAATTGATTTTCTTTTTGCATTAGTATTGATTTGGTTTTGATTTAAGTTTTATTATAATCACCATATCTATGGACTATAATTTATATTGGACCATTCCGAATACTAAATTTTAAACATGAAATAATATATTAAAAGATAAAAACTATGAATAGTATAAGAAATATTTTAAAATGATATCAAAGTAAATATTTTTATGTATTATAAAATAAAATTTTAAAATAACATATTTAATGTCGGGTTGGTTTGGTCTCGGGTTGATTTTTTTTGTTAAAACCAAACCAATCCAAATATAGTTGGATTTTTTTTCAATATCAAACCAAGTCAAACCAAACCACTAGTCGGGTTTCTTTTCGATTTGACTCGATTTGCGATTTAGTTCAATTTTTGGTTCGATTTTGTACACCCCTAATATTGACCATTCAATCTCGATCAACTCAATATCACCTATAAACAGTTTCAAATTTTAGATATAAAATTTTCTCGATATTTCAAGTCTTTCAATTTAAATTCACTTGTAACAATTCATATTTACGGTGCATCGAACTTTTTTTAAGGCACTGACTTTGATGATGATGCTTCAACGGAAACATAAGAATGAAAAAGAAGAAGAAAATTAGAAGAAGAATAAGAACTTGTTTTCGCATTGCTGTTGGAAAGTCAGAAACACTTTTTTTTTTTTATAAAAAAAATATTTTTCTTGAAAATTTAAGTGCTTAACAACTCAGTAAGAGTGTTTTTAAACAAAAAAATAATTTTTCTCAAGACTTAAATATTTTTTTCATATATACATATGCAACAATATATGTCTTATTAATTAAATAGCTTATTTCATAAGTTGGTTAAATTTTATTTTGTATTTTTATACAATAAATATTATAATCTATTTTACGTTTATATATTAGTATATAGTATTTTGTAAAATTAAAAAAAAGGTAATAACAATATTTTAACAAGATTAGAATTTTTTTAAACGATTTCAGTCTCCCAAAAAACGTAGAATATTGATTGAAAATTTTAAATAATAAAAATAAAAAATTAATTATTTTAGATATTTAAGATAGTTTCTTTCTATAAAATAATTTTAATATTAAAAGAACATTAATAGTTGTCCTTTTTTATAATTTGACTCTCAATTTTTTTTTTAAAGAAGATCACCTAAATACAATTTGCTTATGAAAAGCACGTTCCAAATGAATTAATTAGATACAAATTATTATTATTTTCAAAAATATTTTTCTAAAAAACATTTTTAAAAATAAGTTATTATTAGCAACGAGGCGTAACATGCTCTAAGAATGAAAAAAGAACAATAGAAGAAGAATGAAGAACAGAGGAAGAAGAAGTAGAACACAGTAGATGAAAAATTAAGGATGATGAAGAAGAAAAATGACCAAATTCTGTAACAAATGGCCATTTGCTAATTTTTAAAAAAGCCTTATTATTTGGAAGTGAATTTTATTCTTGTATAAAAAATTTAATCTAATGGACATTTTGTCTAATTTACTCTTGATTAAAAACCTATTAAGACACTCTTATTTGGTTAAAAGTAATCATCACAAAGTTAGCTAGCGTTTAATCATAAATTTATAAAAAATAATTGGCAAGTTAATTTTAGGTGAAGTTTCACTCTGTGTTTGGTAGTCACAGATACTGAGGAAAATATTTGACTTTTTAAGAAAATATAATTTATATCTATTAACTTCTAAAAATTATTAAAATATTCATAAATTTGTATTTCATTTTATAATAAATATGTTTCGTAAAAATTCATGACAACGGGCATCATTGATATGAATTTAAAAAGGAGGAAGAAACCAAAAGGAAAATATCATTAATTTGTATTAAAAAAAAACTACTATTACTACTTGTAAATTGTCATTATAAGTGACTTCGGAGAGCAAGCTTGAGTAAAAATTGTATATAATAATATAAATTTTGTACAACAAACTAGAAATGAAATTTAATCTAAAACTATAAATAATTAGTATTTTTGTAAAATATAAAAATTTGGGTAATTTTCAAATTTCTAAAAATCCTCAAACATTAGTACTTGACGTCTTTGACCCAAATTCTAATTTTTTCTAGAACTTGGATGCTTGAGATGTTTGCCAAAATCCTCAAACAGTAGTACTTGAAGAATGTTATACTTGTTTATATGACATGTCTATGAGGGCTAGAAATATATTTAGTGTTTTTGTGATTTTTTGAATTCTTCATTGTCTTTTAACATTTCTCTGTTATATTTGAAAGTAGTATTTAAAAATGTCACAATCATCATGATTATTCAATTAAATAAATGTACAATGAATATGTGTTCAAGGTCTCGAATATCTCAAAATTTTTATAAAAACATTGAAATCTCAAAAATTTCATAAAAAGATTAAGATATCAAATATTTTGCAAATTGATGGAATATTTATATAGAAGTCAAATCTAAGTCATTCTCGTTCGAGAAATACGTCACTAACGATCCTCGAATCATGGATAAATCTTACTAGAGAAGAATCAAGGAAGGAGCAGAAATTGTACTTGTAATCTTGATGAATAAAATTATGTTTCTTAGAAAAAAATACGTGTGCATTTTCAATTACACTATCTTTCACCTTCTTTTTTAATCTCCTTTTTGAAGTTCTTTTTTTAAAAAAAAAATCTTTCTACATATAGTTAACCAAATATTTAAAAAGAGACAATAAATACTTATCTAAAGTCCAGATATGAACAGTCAATTAAAATCTTTAAGATAAACCAATAAAGCCAAAAAGGAAAAATTCCGTTCTCAGCCAAAATAATCCATTCACAAACCACTAAATTCATCCTTTTTTCCTCTTTAGATTTTGTGTCTTTTTATTTTTATTTTCTAGCCTTAAAATTTTTGCATAATTAAAGATAATTTTATTTATTTTGTTCACCATTAACACCATTAATATTTTTTTCTTAAAATCTTTCTCTATACCTTTGTTTAAGATATCATTATATAACAATTAAGACACTTAATACCAATGTAAGTTACATTTTATTGATTACTACTTCCTCCGTTTTATAAAGAATTGTCTAGTTTGAGTTGACACGGGGTTTAAGAAAATAAAAAAACTTATAAATCTTGTGATTTTAAATTAAAAGTTATGTCAAATGTACAAAATTAATCTTGAATCTTATGGCTTAAACATGACACATGAAAAACTGAAATTAAAATATTACAAAAAAAAAGGACATTTCTTTTTAATACAGACTAAAAAAAAAGGATGTCATTTCTTTTTAAACAGAGGGAATACAAATTACTCTTTTAATTCATATAAATTAACTTTTTTTTGTGTGTGTTTTTTTTGAAATATTTTCATTGTCTTTTAACATTTTCTCTTTTATAATTTGAAGGTAGTATTTAGAAGTCACAATCATTATGATTATTCAATTAAATGTAAAATGAATACGTGTTAAGTTTCAGTTAAACTATCTTTCACATCCTATGTCTTTATATCCTTTTTGAAGAGTTTTTTTTACATTTCTTTCTACATATTATAGTTAACTAAATATTTAAGATTTCACACAGAATAAATGCTTATTTAAAGTCCACATATGAATAATCAATTAATATGAACCATCAAATATTAAATTTTTGAGAGTACATAAAGTGTCAAATTGTAGAAAGGTATACCAAAGAGTAAATCAATGTTTGTCCCTACCAAATATAGAGGAGTGAAAGAATTTTATGATATTAATCTAATTATTATAATAGTCATCACTAAAAAAAAATGATAATAACTATCCAAAAGTTAGATCAATGTTTGTCTCTAACATATCTAGAGGAGTGGATTTTATAACATTTATCTAATTATTATTATAGTCTATCATTCAAAAATTAATACTACCTCCGTCCGGTATTATTTGTCATGTTACGCTTTTAAAAAGTCAATTTGATTAATTTTCAAGGTTAAATTAGATCACATTAATTCGATATTTTAAACAAAACAATAGATATTCAAAAACTATATGAAAAGTACTATCAATTGCAATTTTTTGCATATTAATATGATGAAAAAATACATCTTAAAATGTCAGTCAAAGTTTTTATAGTTTGACTCTAAAAATAGAAACCATGACAAACAATATCGGACGGAAGGAGTATATGATAATAACTTTTTAAAAGATAACTCATTCTTTAATCTGGAAAATTAAAATAGATAACGTTTGCTTTAAAAAATTACGAGTTAAATACATATTAATCATAATGCATATTTATTAGGGAAAATTACGCAGCTAAGCAAACTTATACTATTTAATTACTCATCATAGCTTGCTATAATTACCACTCGCGACTAACATTATATATTAATTACGTGAACTGACTTCGAGTTTGTATAATTAGTCACGTTTGTATATGTATAATTCGCCAGGATACAAATACATATGTATAATATACAATTATTTAACCTATATACATATACAATTCACCTCTCTCCCACTCTCTACCCTCTCTCTCGCCTCTCTCCTCCCTCTCCCAATTTCGCTTGCCATATATACAAATGCATATGTATAATATGCAACTATATACAATTATATACATATATAATTCACCTCTCTGCCCTCACACGCTCGCCTCTCTCCTCCCTCTCTTGATCTCGCTCGCCTCTCTCCTCCCTCTCCCAATCTCTCTCGCCTCTCTCCACCCTCTCCCAATCTATCTTGCTATATATACAAATACATATGTATAATATACAATTATCTAACCAATATACATATACAATTCACCTTTCTCACAGTCTTTTCCCCCTCTCTCTCGCCTCTCTCCTCTCTCTCCCAGTCTCGCTCGCCTCTCTTCTCTATTTAACATGTAGCTACAAATTGTATTTATCAAACTATAGCTATGAAAAGTAATTAATTATTTTTAAGTAGCTATATGTGAAGTTTCCCAATATTATAGCATAACCATAAAATAACTTTTTATTATATATGCACATAAATAAGAATTTTCTTCATTCATTTCATTAAATAATTTATTTGTTAATTAAAAGTTCTAAAAATACTGAAAAGAGATGGTTTCTTTATTTATTTAATTTGTGGTTGATTTCTAATATGCTAGACCATATAGGGACAACAATATTAATAGCTATGAAAAAGGTACCATAGGTAATATCTACCTTTCAACAATGACAAACATTTAACGTATTAATTAAAAATTAACAAACAAATATACACAAAAATAAAAAGTTGATATTTCTTATCTTCACTGATTCTTATAATAAAAATGATAAGAAGAAGAACAAGGATAATTGGCAAAAAAATGCTATTTAAACTTTTTAATATACTGGTTAGTAGAGTTTCATAATTTTTTATTTTTGTTGAATAAAAGAAAATTTATATATATGATCAAAATAAAATAAAATAAATGATATACTAGTAATTGAAATCAAAACAATACATTAATGAATCTCCAAAATATTTGGAAATCATTTAAACGTTCATACTAATATGGTCATCTCCTTTGATGATAATAAAACTTCCTTCTTCAATTTAAAAAATAAAGGAAAAATTGCATGAATTGGTATATTTAATAAATAATTACTGATTTTAGCAATACTTTTTATTTATTACCATTTATAGCAATACTATGTTAAATCTGCAATATGTATTAAAAGTGAATTATGTATGCAATATATATGAATTATAATTGTTTTTAAAGTATATTATGTTTGTTTGGTAAAAATTTGACTCATTGAATTATAAATGTATTAAATGTGTGATAAATGAATTATTTATCATTAAAATTTGTATTATATGTGAATAAAAAATTATTCTTTGTAATATGAATTAAACTTGTATTATAAATGAATTAAAAGTGATTAAGTGAAAAAAATAATTATTACTATAAATAATAAATATTTTTTTATTATAATATATTTATGTAAGTTTCCCTTTAATGAACTTTGTACCATAAGTCCATACTCATGTGAACATCTCTATCATGAATATTTGAAAAATATACTATTTATGATTTTTATCAAAGTAAAGACCTAATTTGAAATTGATCAAAAAATAATGTAACAATATAAATTTGGAATTGTTTAGGGGTAGTAGAATGTCCATAAAAGTATATTTATGAAAATTCGGGACAACCACTCAATCAAGGTGTTAATGACTTTACAATACTTGTATATATGGGTATGCCAATAGACAATCTTCTCATCAATGGAGTATTATACGCTACCAGCATCCCTTCTTTTCTTGATTCCCTTCTTCTTCTTCATCGTTACACAACTCATACAAAAATCTCAAAACCTTCCACCAGGTCCTCGACCATGGCCTCTGTTAGGAAATATTCTCCAAATTGGGAAAAACCCTCATATTTCACTGGCAAAATTTGCCCAAATTCATGGCCCATTGATTTCTGTCAAGCTGGGAACTCAACTGGTTGTGGTAGCTTCATCTCCTCATTCTGCGGCTCAAATCCTCAAGACTCAAGATCGTCTTCTATCAGCCCGGTCTCCGCCCAGTGTTGTTCCATATGAACTCTCTGTTACTAATCAACACTCAATTGTCTTTTCCAGTGATTTGAGCAATCACTGGAAGATGTTGCGGGCGTTTTGTCGAACACATTTGTTCTCACCCAAAGCGGTAGAGTCACAGACTGCTCTGAGGGAGATTAAAGTGTCGGAAATGATAGATTTTCTTAGGTCCAAAAAAGGGGAAACTGTGAAGATTTCTGAAATTCTGTTTGGTACCATTTTAAACACGTTAGGGAACCTTTTCTTTTCAAACGATTTATGTGATTTGGATTATCAAAGTAACACCAGTGAGATCAAACGTGTTTATAGAAAAATCATAGAATTGGGAGCTATGCCAAATATATCAGATTTCTATCCTTCATTAGAGGCTCTGGATTTGCAGGGATTGAGAAAGCAGACGAAAATATATCAGAATCAATTGATCTACATCTGGAGTGAAATTGTAAAAGAAAAAAGACAGGCAACTAGTCGTGGTAGCTCCGACTTTTTGGATGCCATGATTGATAATGGATTCTCGGATTTACGGATCAATATCTTATTCACAGTAATTTCTTTGAATCAATTTCTTAAAAACTAATATACAAATTTGATGAAATAGGTGTGAACTTTGTTTTTAAAAGATGATTGAGGCGGACATGACACAATCTTGTTCTTCAATTTCAGGAATTAGTAGGTGCAGGTACTGACACCACTACCGCAACAATTGAATGGGCAATGACAGAGTTGCTAAGGAACAAGGGCGCTATGCACAAACTTCAAGCTGAGCTTACAAGTAAATTTGGGGAAAATGATATTATCACTGAATCAAGCATAACTGAACTTCCATATTTAGCTGCTTGTGTCAAGGAGACATTGAGAATCCATCCGCCTGCTCCCTTCTTGATTCCTCGTCGTGCTCTTGAGACATGTAACATTATGGATTACACCATTCCAAAGAACTCGAGGATATTTGTGAACGCTTGGGCAATAGGGCGTGACTCAAACACTTGGGAAGATGCATTATCTTTCAGGCCCGAGCGATTTCTTAACTCTAATGTGGACTTCACGGGTCAAGATTTTGAGTTCATACCATTTGGTGCAGGGAGGAGAATATGCCCCGGCTTAGGTTTTGCTAGACAAGAAATTCACTTGATTTTAGCTAGTTTGATCCATAATTTTAGGTGGTCACTACCAAATGATGAAGATCCAATGCAGTTAGATATGGAAGAAAAGTTTGGTGTTACTCTACAGAAGGAGAAGCCTCTACTCATTGTTCCTATGTAATATGAGTATTTTTTTATAGTCTATATCTAAGATATAATGTTGGTGGGAGAACAAAATAAATGATTTATTGTGTGATAAATAAAATTGTAAAATATTAAGTATAGCTTGTGTCTTGAGATATCAAGATTTTTGTCAAAAGTCGTGACATTATTGTATGTCAGATGTGTTCTCCTATGGTGGATAAAATGAAATTTCTTTCGGTGTGACAGTATATGAAAAACTTTGAATATGATAATAAATCATGCCTAGCTAGACAATACATATTATTTGAATTTTTTTTGAATGATTTAAAAGGTTTTAAAGCTATTCCATTGAATAGTATCCCAATGACCGTGAGATCATTTTGTATAAAGAAAAATTAATTCAGTCACATTAGAATAAAGGGAAAATGCACAAGTATCCCCTAGACTAAGACCGAAATTTCAGAGACAAGTATTAACTAAAGTAAGGTCCTATCCTGAACTTATTTTTTTGGTAATTTTGTGCACCTTTTTGGCTTATGTGACATTCAACTATTTTCCACGCGCCTCAATTGCGTGGAGTCACAGAGTGTGCCACGTAAGACAAGAGGTGCACAAAATTACAAAAAACAAAATAAGTTCATGGAGTAATTGGACCTTAGCTTAGTCAAGATGTGTCTCTAAAAATTCGATCATAGTCTTGGGTGTACTTGTACATTTTCCCTAGAATGAAACAAAAATATCATTTTAGTGCAATTGGTGCACTTATGTGTCATGAAAATATTAGAGTGAAGCAAATATTGACACAAATTATTTATTTTAATCAATCATGTCAATGTTTATTGATTATGAAATAGTAGGTGTTTAAGTAAAATTTGATCTTCAGAAAGTTGTATCTCTTCATGTGAAAATATTGTCATATCAAATCATTTCACAAGGAAGTCAATTTTATATAGCGAAATAGTTCTTTATCCTCAATGAACTAATTTCTTTTTTATAGATCTCGATATTGTATATATAGTTCGGTTATATGTATATATAATGTATATATACATTCATATATATTATTTAGAAAAAATGACATATATACACATCATTAGTTTATTTATTCTCTATTATTCCCTTCTTTTTTAAAATATTATTAAAATCCCTTTTTTACTCCTTAAACCCCAATTCTCAGATACATAACCTTCCATCTCCTAACCCACGTTTCTCTCTCCAATATTTCACTCCTGAAATCACGCCATATTTTTTCTCCTATGATCTTACCAGTCTAATTTTAAATTTGAATTTTATTTCTCTCTCCAGTCAAAGAATTTCCCATTCCTTCTGGGTATGTTTCTATTTCATTACTTTGCTCATAGTTTTTTTTAAAAAAGAATCAAAATTTTGATACGTCTATGGAGGATCCTCCTTCATCCATCTTAGGTATTATTCAGATAATGTCATCCGACACTAATCGTATTTATGAACATGAAGACGTAGGTTGGGTTGAGAATAGATCGAAAAAATTGTCTGATTCTCTAGTTATGGCCAATGGTGAGTATCAGGAAGGTGAAGAAGGATGTGTTTTCTTCTTCAAAAGTAAAGATTGGGAAAACCCCTAAAAAAAGGAGTAAAAAAAAAGTATCATCCCCAATTTCTTGTTTGAATCTACTCGAGGTAATGAGTTTTGATTTATTTTTGTGTTTTTTTGTTGCTCAAACTTTGAATCGGTTGTTAATTTGAATCTATGATATTGATAGATTAGTGTATCAGCGCTTATATTATTGTATCATTTGAGAGATTTTTGTCATTATAAACTTATAAGAGACAAATGATAATTTTGCCTTAAAAGTATGTGATTTCTGTCTATACACATCATTAGTTTATTTATTCTCTATTATTCCCTTCTTTTTTAAAATATTACTAAAATCCTTTTTTTACTCCTTAAACCCCAATTCTCAGATACATAACCTTCCATCTCCTAACCCATGTTTCTCTCTCCAATATTCCACTCCTGAAATCACGCCATATTTTCTCTCCCATGATCTTATCAGTCTAATTTTGAATTTGAATTTTATTTCTCTCTCCAGTCAAAGAATTTCCCATTCCTTCTAGGTATGTTTCTATTTCATTACTTTGCTCATTTTTTATAAAAAGAATCAAATTTTTGATACGTTTATGGAGGATCCTCCTTCATCCATCTTAGGTATTATTCAGATAATGTCATCCGACACTAATCGTGTTTATGAACATGAAGACGTAGGTTGGGTTGAGAATAGATCGAAAAAATTGTCTGATTCTCTAGTTACGGCCAATGGTGAGTATCAGGAAGGTGAAGAAGGATGTGTTTTCTTCTTCAAAAGCAAAGATTGGGAAAATCCCTAAAAAAAGGAGTAAAAAAAAAAGTATCATCCCCAATTTCTTGTTTGAATCTACTCGAGGTAATGAATTTTGATTTCTTTTTGTGTTTTTTTGTTGCTCAAACTTTGAATCGGTTGTTAATTTGAATTTATGATACTGAAATGTTATCATATTGTATATATCATCATGTAATTTAATTTTTGATTCTTAAAACCCCAATTTTTTCATTATGTTCTCAATCAATCAGAACATGAATGATACATTTAATAAACTTCACTATGTATCAGTACTAACAGAGCATACACTTGGTATAAATCTATAAAGTTCATGGATATTTTTCTCAAGCTTTTCTTTCAACTGATACAAAAATTTGTCAAATTTTCTTCTCAATGTATCAAGTTATAAATATATTCAACATGTATCATGTTTATATCTATTTTATGTATCATGCTTTCCATTCAATTCATAAAATTTTTTATCAATTTTTCTTCTCAATGTATCAAGTTATAAATATATTCAACATGCATCATGTTTATACTATTTTATGTCTTTAATTTTTGTTCATTTGTCAATTTTTCTTTTCAATGTATCAAGTTATAAATATATTCAGCATGTATGATGTTTATACATAGTTAATGGATTTGAAATTCCGGCTAGGTTACCATCGCATTCAGTAGATGATGTTTACATTCCGGTGAATTGTGATGGATAATTTCATTGGATATTGATTGTTGTTATTTTGAAAAAGAGGCTAATACGTATTTACGACTCAACATCTGGATCAAGGAGAAAAATTTATTCGAGTGACATTAAAAAATTATCTCTGATGTTGCCTACTTACCTCCAAAACAGTGGATTTTTTTATCAATCGGAGCGAACTAACTGGTTATCTCTTGATACTTATAAGGACAAGGAATTGAAAGTGTATTGAAAGCAGAGCACCCTTTTCTTGTTGAATATGCACAAGACATTATTCATCAAGGAAGCGACACACTGTAAATTTTATAAAATTTTATTTTGAAATATATTTTCAATTCGTTTTTGATGTATCTTCTGCATTTGTAGGGATTGTGGATTGTTTGTGGCCGCGTTTTCGGAATTTCTTTGCGATGAAATTTCAGTCCAATCTGATGCTTTCTGGTCTGATTATCTCTGCCCAAGATATGCAACTTTGCTATGAAAATATGGCAGTCAAAAGGCCGCAGAAGGATATATTAGTGATAATGACGATCCATCAAAGCTTGACGTCATTTCACACCACCAAATCATGATGTGTTAGTTAATCTAGAATAGTTTTTGTGTATCGATGGATAGACAGTGTTTTTAGTTAGTACTATTTTCAATGTACATTAACTTAAGTGTTGGAGTGTTCTTCTAAAAACTTATTTTGTCTGACTTTTAATGTCAATATATTTTATTCCTTAATCTTAGAATGTATATTTGTCTTCATTTACAAATTTCTATAATCAAACAAATGTTATCAAATTAAATGTACATGATACATTAGTTAATGCACATGATACATTAGCATATACGTTATCCAATAATTTATTTATAATTATAAGTGCCTAACAAAATTTATTTAAGAAAAGTATATTGATACAAAAGTATTTTTCAACACAAATCTAATAGTTGTGCTAAAAATAGTTGTTTAATGTATGTATCAAATAAATTATCACACATGATACTTAATATACATTACATGATACATGATATATAGTCATTGTAAATGATACAGTAACCTTAACAAATGTTATCAAATTAAATGTACATGATACATTATCTAATGCACATGATACATTAGCATATACGTTACCCAACAATTTATTTATAATTATAAGTGCATAACATAGTTTATTAAACAAAAGTAATATTGATACATAAGTATTTTTCAACACAAGTCATAACAACGTATTTATAATTATAAGTGCAACTTAAAATTTATTTAACACAATCATAACCAATTGTGTTTTTCAACACCAATACTGATTAAAAACAAATATAAGCAGTACTTAAAATGATAAATATTTACGTGAAAAATTATTCAACAAAACAATTAATGTCTTAAAAAATTCCTATTATTTTACTTTTCTTTTGGAAAAAAAGTACAAGTTCTTCGATTGTGTCCTTCTTGTCCACAAGTATTTAAGTTCACAGTAATCTTTTCATCTGCATTCTTTTTTCTTCTTTTTCTTGGTCGTTCAGATAATCGTCTGTATCTAGGTGGATACACTGTTTCAGCTACCACATCCTTAGGAGCTGACCAATCTTCCTTATAGCATTAGTACCATTGGAATCTCATATGTATTTGCTAATGCATCAGGCTTGTGGTAATCAGAGCAATATGGATGCAAATCTTTGACATTTTTTTCTTTTAAAACAGCGATTGCATGTGCACACGATATTTCATCTAGTTGAAGTTTTCCACAACAACATACTTTCTGCTCAAGACAAACAATGTATCTTCTCCAACTTCACAAACCGAGAAAATAAATTCAGATGATGGAACAACCTGCGTACATCAAAAAAGTAAAATATACAATTATTTCAAAGAAATCATGTTCAAACTGCAGAATGAATCAATGATTTAGATTCATATAATATAAAATAATATATTATGATACATACCTCCATCTTTGAACTTTTAGACGCGTTTATAATCAATACCTCCTCAAATTTTCTCCCTAATGTGTCCCTTGTATGAGAGGCAATTTCTCTATTTTTGCAATGCAAGAACCAAAAGGAATTTTACACGTATCACAATATTTTGTAATGTATTAGCTTTATGATTACTGTTTCAGCGTAGTATATTAAAGTATTAACAGAGTTAACTCAATGTATCAATAATATTTAAAAACTAATGAATCATTTATTAAAACAGATTTTACTCAATGTATCAACGAACTAAAGAACTAATACTAAATCATTGTTGTTATAAAATTCAGTAACGTTACAACCATATTCACTTAATGTATCAACAAATAATCTATATACCAAAAATCATATTCAGCATCTACACAAAAATCTTAATCACAAAATTTTTAATTCATAATGTATCAGCCATTCAAACAAAAAAATTGTATCACCATTTAAAGATCTAAAAATTTCAAACACTCCCATATCTTTGTCTATCAGATCTCTTTACTTTGCAATTGAAGTTGTTCTTTATCTTATATTTCGCCATCACATCTACAAGTGTTGGTTTATCTTATATTTCATCATCACATCTATAAGTGTTGCTTTATCTTATATTTCACCATCACTTCTACTGTTTTCAATGTTTTTCCTTGATACATCCATATCCAACTCGGCTGCAATTGTTGCTTTGAGATTCAAAAACGAAATTGATTGTCCAACAACAATTTCATCGCTTTTGTAACTTTCATATTGCACTTCGCTGATCCAAATTCCTGAATGCCTCAGTAAAATTGATATATTCATCATGTATCAAAGAAAACAGAAATTTATTCGAATTTCTCGCCTTTTCAATGGATGTTCATAACCTTTTCGTCAATGTAGATGATATAATTTTAAAAATAAAATTTGAAATTTGTAATGTGTTAATCAATTACCTATT